>SJYQ01002565.1:1227186-1308940 GCA_006410935.1 Redunca redunca | reverse complement strand
TCTATCATCCATTTATGCCTTCCCACACACACTATTTTTAAGGCTATAATAATGAGAAATTTGCTTCAATACATAAAATAAAATTTACATTACCAAAAGCCCTAAAGTCATAATAATACAGATTAAATATACCAAATTGACTAAAAGAGATGTATATCAAGTAGCTGACTTTTTTTTCTTTTGGTCAAATCTAGGCAAACTGGTAGAAAATTTTCTTTTACTATTAAGAAAGATTCCTGAACAGCTCAGATGCCTTGGAAACCCACCATATAATTTCTCTAAGAATTTTAAGATACTGTGATTTATGATGAATCTGTATAAATGTCATTGTTTAGTCTAGCTGGTAAGTTTTCCTAATAATGTACCAACAGTTCACTATTTATTTTAAAAAATAGTTTTTAGTAAATTACCAGGTGAAAATTTTAAAAGAAGCCTTGATAAGTACATTTTTTTCTGAAATATATACAGATGGATAATGAAATTTCTTTCTTACTCATCATCTGATGTCTGCTCAGTTTTTCTTTAAGTGGAATTATAAAATGTTTTCCAAATATAAGAGTGTTTACTGAGCTAATAAAGTAATTAGTCTGATTAAACTGATGGTCAGCTCAGGCAAACAAAGTCTGTCAACACAATCTGTGTGTTAACACAGAAGATATTTATAATTTAAAACAAATGTGTTCAAATAAAATATTTTATGTAGATAGATCTCTGGCCAACCATGGAAAGCTAAACAACTTTTTGAAATATGCTTGAAAACCAATTAAAAGATAAATGTGACAACAGCAAAAGACAGTTAATCAAGGATAAGCATCAGATTCATATACAACAATTTATTTTACAGAAGGTGTGCAGTTTGATCTGAATCTGAAAACACAAATGATAAAGGAAACTGAATAGGCAGAATAATGGCCCACCCGAGATGTCCACATTCTAATTCCCGACTAGAAATTCACTTTGAACCTATGAATACATTACCTTATATTACGAAAGGACTTTGCAGATGTGACCAGTTTGAGGATCTTAATTAACATAATATTTGAATGCATCCAATCTAAATACCAGGGATGCTTGACAGTTGAAAAGCAAGTGAGAGGAAGAAAATCAGAGTGATCCAGTGTGAGAAAAACTTGACTTACCATTGCTGGCTTTAAAGATAGGGAAGAGGCCACAAGCCAAGGAATGTGAATGCCCTCTGGAAGCTGGCAAAATCAAAGAAAGAGAAACTCCCTTAGAAACTTCAGAAAGAAGTGGAGTAACGCTGATACTTTGATTTTAGCCATGTTAAACTTATGACCTACAGAATTGTAAGAAAATACATTTAAATTGTTTAAGCCTCTAAAGTTGTAATAATTTGTTATAGCAGCAGTAGAAGACTAATACACAAGAAATGAGTGACAGTGACATGTAAGTATAAATTCTAAGTTATGCCTCCTTTGAGATATCGTATTCATTACTCAACTGCATTAGTTTCATTATGATACCAGCACAAAAATAATGGCATTCAAGCATCCAAGATTAAATGCTTTTTAAAAATTAGCAACATAGACAAACCAGAGAAATGTCTGTGGTAAAAAAAATGATCATAGTATAACAATATGTACAAAATGGTGTCTGCAATTATTCTGTGTTGAAGTTAAAAGCATCAATGAAATGGATGATTTTACACACTACACAGAGAAGTCAATGAATCAATAACTAAGAATAACACTGAAGAACTCATAAAACTGTTTATTAATTGTCACTGGTGAATTATTTAATTTCTTACAGAACAAATACATGGATATTTTATAAATTATTCCAGTTCATACAAGATAAAAAGCTCCATAAATCATAATTTGAAAAAAAATAGATGTATGTTGCAGAATAATTAGCACAGAAATAGAAGCATGATTTAACCCAGTATTAATAACTTTCAAAAAGAGGTGTAAAGACATTCAACATTAGGGACTTCCCTGGTGGCTCAGATAGTAAAGCATCTGTCTACAATGCAGGAGACCTGGGTTCAATCCCTGGGTTGGGAAGATCCCCTGGAGAAAGAAATGACAATCCACTCCAGTACTATTGCCTGGAAAATCCAATGGACAGAGCAGCCTGAACTACTAAGATCCTTTACTGTGTGAGTAAATTAAATAAAAACATCTTATCCTGAAGCAGTATGACCAATTTTATTTGACAAAGTCAACACAAATTTCTATTCCAAAATACTAAGGAAAACTAACAAAGTTCATTTCCTTTAAAAGTAAATTTACTCACAGCAAAGGAAATTATCGTAAGTGATGAAATATCAGTAGAGTACCTATGAAAATTAGAAAGCTTAACAGAATATCTGTTAAAAGCATTATTTTAAGATGATTTTTGAAATTTATGCTTTATGCATTTATAGTGAAACAGAAATAAGACATCTGTAATCTTATCTTTTAATCTTTCTCCAAAGGTTAAATGGTCATTATTTTGTGCAATGTATGTACACACAAAAATCCTCGGAAAATATATTGAAAAACTTTTCATAAAAAGGGTTTAGTTCAGTCAGTTCAGTCTCAGTCATGTCCAACTCTTTGTGACCCCATGGACTGCAGTATACCAGGCTTCCCTGTCCATCACCAACTCCTGGAGCTTGCTCTTACTCATGTCCATTGAGTTGGTGATGCCATCCAAACATTCCATTCTCTGTCATCCCCTTCTCCTTCTACCTTCAATCTTTCCCAGCATCAGGGTCTTTTCCAAGGAGTCAGTTCTTCACATCAGGTGTTCAAAGTATTGGAGCTTCAGCTTCAGCATCAGTCCTTCCAATGAACATTCAGGATTGATTTCCTTTAGGATGGGCTGGTTGGATCTCCTTGCTGTCTAAGGGACTCTCAAGATTTTTCTCCAGCACCACATTTCAAAAGCATCAATTCTTCAGCTTTCAGCTTTCTTTACAGTCAGACTCTCACATCCATATATGACTACTGGAAGAACCTTAGCTTTGACCATACCGACATTTGTTGGCAAGGTAATGCCTCTGCTTTGTAATATGCTGTCTAGGTTTGTCGTAGCTTTTCTTCCAAGGAGCAAGAGTCTTTTAATTTCATGGCTGCAGTCATCATCTGCAGTGATTTTGGGGCCCAAGGACATAAAAAAACTTTTCATAAAAAAATTTCAGTATACTATCTTACAACAGGGTACCTACACAAAAATCAGTAGGTTTACTGAGGTAGACAATAAGCTGTTAATATTCCTACACTTACAAGAAAAACTACAATAAAAATGTTTGTTATTTATAAGAAAGCAAATATAAATGACTTATAAGCACACAATTTTAAAAATTAAGGAAAAAGCTGTCACAATTTTTTTCTAAAATGTTAAAATATTGTAGGATTCAAGTAATCTATTGAATTTATAGATAAATTATATGGAGACTTTCTTGCTACTCATTAATATGGTTTTTAATATTTAATCATTATTACTGATGAGAGCAATAGAGAGATATCAAAAATAATGAGAATATTTTCAAGGAATATTATGAAAGAAACCTCATTCTCACTATATTAAAAGGTATAAGACACTCACCTACATGACTCCTTGTTTTTGGTTAGAACTCAATTATTAAGCCTTCTAATTTAAACTGGATGTTTGGCAAGCTACATGTTTTAGACTAAATGTTGGAATCCCCCCAAATTCATACTTTGAAATTTAACCCTCAGCCTCCACATTTGTGAGAAAGACACTTCTGCTATTTAAGTCACTTAGTTTTCAGTATTTTGATATAGTAGCTTTGGCAGACTAAGACACTACAGTTTGTAAATCTCCTCAGAACCTCATTTAGAAGATATTCCTAGCTTCTTCCCAGATCAGAGTCATCTATATGTTAGCTCTTTTAGTAAGTTAGCTCTATTAGTTAGTAATTTATTTACCATTTTATTAAAATTTTCATAAATAATAGAATACAGCAATAATACAACCTCCACATCACTCCCTGTTGATTTCAGGACTCTCCTTATCTCTAACCCAGGTTGTATCATATTTTATTTTGGATGCTAGATTACACCATTAAGAGGTCCTCTTAGATCATTTTGATAGATCATAGGAATTTTAGTTGTACAAAGCTTTTTGTATGAAAGAAGTGAGAAAAATCGTCTGCCACTTCAGAAAAGCACAACTCAGCTAATACAAGTAGCCCAGTTTTCCAACTGAAAGAGACCCAAAGCTTCAGAGTTAGTAAAAACTTGTAAAAGTAAATAATTTCTCCTTTTCAGCTCTGATTGTCAGGCAACATTTTAGAATGAGAGCCAGACCCCAATACTACTAGAACTTTATTTACATTTTAGCTAAATCTCTCTGATGGAAAGGTGCAAAAAATTCATGAGTTTAAACTAATAAAATGTTACTGTTTTCCATAATATTTCATCATAACTGAAATGTATTTAATACTTGAAAAAACATTACAGCAAATAAAGAAAATGTTAACAAAATTCTGTTTTGCAAAGGTTCTCATATTTAGAACATTCTTTAAACCAGGGTGACAAGCTAGGGCCCTCAGGGCAAATTTACTCCATTCCTGTCTTTGTAAATAAAGTTTTATTGGGATACAACACAAATTTTGTTATGTACTGTTGTCTATGGCAGCTTTCATGCTTCAGCAGAATTGCCTAATTGCTCCAGAGACCTCGAGGCTGGCAAAGCCACAAATATTTATTATCAGGCCCTTTTCAGTATAAAGGATTCTGACTCCTGATGTAAATAATATTTGATACTGAATTCAGTGATTTTAGAAAAGGCAATGTAATTATCTTCACATATTTATTTGAAATGAAATACAGTGAAGCAGATGAATAATCCATATGCTTGTCAAATGATATTTGGTAAAAATCTTATGTTTCTACTGTCTTTGGTTGTCATTAAACATGCAGCATTGAGAAGCTGGCTCACCAGTTTCTTGCCATTGTTTTCAAAATGTTAGTCACTCAGTTGTGTCTGACACTTTTCTACCCCATAGACAGTAGCCTGCCTCTGTCCACAGAATTCCTCCAGGCAGGAATGTTAGAGTGAGTTGCCATTCCCTTCTCCAGGGGATTTTCCCAACCCAGGGAAAGAAACCAAGTCTCCTGCATTGCAGGCAAATTCTTTACCATCTGAGCCACCAGGGAAGTCCTTGGGTTAATATATTTCAGACATGTATTGTGTTAGGTGACAAATCACTAATTTTCACATTTCTTTTCTAAATTACTTGGAAAGAAAAATTTTTAATGTTTAAGTATGAATAAAAAATATTGATGCTTAAGACTCCTGAATCTTTGTAATTTCTTAACATTCTAAGTGTGATGAAGGACAAATACTGGTTTTAAAAGAGTATGGGCACTAATGAAGCCAAGTTTCAATAATACCTATACAGAGCATTTGAATAGTCCTAGAAGATTTTATAGTTTAAAAGCCCACAATAGGAACATGAGCATTTTTTAGTGTTTATCCTTTTAAGCTATTGCTTAAAATATTTTCATTAAAATAAGTGTTTTATTTTTAATTTATCTGCTTCTACTAAAGTCATATAGGTGTGATTATAATACTCCAACTGGTTACTGTGGAAATTATAATGATATTAAAAAGTGATCATGACTTCCAAATGAGACAAGCTGCAGGATATAGCTAAATATATAAACCCATGAAAAGAATGTATTTTCATGCAAAGTCTTGAGTATCATTAAAGAACAAAGGAAAAAGGAAACAAGGAAATGGGAAGATACAAATAAAAATAATGAGCAATTATATTCTGCTCACCAGAATTCCCCCTGCAGTTTCAATCAATGTTTCTGCTTTTGCTTTCCATTCTAAATAATTGTGCTAGTTCTGGTAAATATATCCAGCATGATCCAAAACAGCTGTAACTGCTTTCCTGTGATTAATTAATTAATTCTTGGTTTTGTTTTTTTTTTGCTCACTATTTCACGGAATTTTTGAAACACTCTATATTAGTTCTTATTTATGGTCCAATCTTGTAAAGCATGAATGATTTCAAAAGATAATTCTGACTCTAGACACTAGAGTCGTAAGTGAGCAAGCAGCCACATTTTCAAAGCAACACTCCAGAAGCGGAGAAGCTATGTGTGAGGGATTTGCACCCAAGGACCTCTGTAGTTATGTAATCTTAGGCAGATTTCTAGTCCCCAGTACTTTTCTCTACCAAGAGGGCATACAAATACTACCTTGCCCATAGAATTCTTGGGAGATTAAATGAGAGGATATATGTATAAAGTGGTAAGGACCATGTCCAGTATGTGGGGATTGCTCAACAATGTTAGTTATTTCAGTACTAACCTTGGAAGTTCTATGCTTCATCAAACAACGAGCAAGCACTAACAAACTTGAGTAACTCCTTCTCTACTTTACTTCAACAAATAGAACAGGCTATCTACTCACAAGCTGCCCTTTAAAAGCACCAAAGAGTACTATGTTCTAACAAACTTGAGTAACTTCTTTTCTAGTTTACTTCAACAAATAGAACAGGCTATCTACTTACAAGCTGCCCTTTAAAAGCACCAAAGAATACTATGTTCTTTGAATCTCCACTTTTCTCTGCAGTATTAATGCTGAATTGCTATTGGCTATTGCCAGAAACCCAGAGAAGGCAATGGCACCCCACTCCAGTACTCTTGCCTGGAAAATCCCATGGATGGAGGAGCCTAGTAGGCTGCAGCCCATGAGGTCACTAAGAGTCAGACACGACTGAGTGACTTCACTTTCACTTTTCACTTTCATGCATTGGAGAAGGAAATGGCAACCCACTCCAGTGTTCTTCAGAGAAGGCGATGGCACCCCACTCCAGTACTCTTGCCTGGAAAATCCCATGGATGGAGGAGCCTGGTAGGCTGCAGTCCATGGGGTCACTGAGTCAGACACAACTGAGCGACTTCACTTTCACTTTTCACTTTCATGCATTGGAGAAGGAAATGGCAACCCACTCCAGTGTTCTTGCCTGGAGAATTCCAGGGATGGCGGAGCCTGGTGGGCTGCCGTCTATGGGGTAGCATAGAGTCGGACATGACTGAAGTGACTTAGCAGCAGTGTTCTTGCCTGGAGATTCCCAGGGACAGAGGAGCCTGGTAGGAGGCCGTCTATGGGGTCGCACAGAGTCAGACACGACTGAAGCGACTTAGCAGCAGCAGCAGCAGCATTGCCAGAAACCAAATTCATATCGGAAGATAACAGCTAGGTTTAAATACCACAGTATTAGTGGCAGTGGTAAGGTGACACCTGCAAATAAAGCAGACTCAGTGAGTGGCCTGAAGAGGTGCTGAGAAGAGAAACAGCCATCAGTTGATGTCATGAACTCAGGAGCCTCCCAGTTACAAATGGGTGAGCCTCTGAGGAAAGACCTTGTCTTATGCAAGTCTCCACTAAAAGCAGCCTTTGCAAAATGATTGATAATAACTAATATCACCCTATTTGTACATCCAAACTAATCTCAGAAAATATGAATACATTGACAAAATATTCTTAACTAAAACTAATCTGCATTAAACTTGTATCACCTATGAATGAGCGTTCCCAGTGGTTCATGGGTAAAGAACACACCTACAATGCAGGAACCACAGGAGATGTGAGTTTGATCCTTGGGTTGGAAAGATCCCCTGGAGAAGGGAATGGCAACCCACTGAAGTATTCCTGCCTGGAAAATCCCATGGACAAAGGAGGTTGGTGGGCTACAGTTCACAGGGTGGCAAAGAGTTGGCCATGACTGAAGCGATCTAGCTCGCACGGACGTATAAATGGACTACAAGTATGACTCTTTAATTAGCATACCTACCTTAAAGGTTAGGACCCTCAGATTCATTTTCCCTACAGCAACTAGCTATTATCTAAAAACAAAATTTAGCTAGGCTATGTAAAAACTCAGAATCTTTATTATTTTCACCTATTTGGTAAAGCTCTGGCTTTTTAACATCCCTGCAATGTTCTGTTCATCCTGCCCCTGCTTTCCTCCTAGCCTCATTTCTCACACCTCCTGCTGTACCCCCATGCTCTAATCTAATCTAAATTTCACTCAGTCGCTTCCGACTCTTTGCGACCCCATGGACTATACAGTCCATGGAATTCTCCAGGCCAGAATACTAGGGTGGGTAGCCTATCCCTTCTCCAGGGGATATTCCTGACCCATGAATTGAACCAGGGTCTCCTGCATTGCAGGCATATTCTTTACCAACTGAGCTATGAGGGAAGCCCTATATGCTAAAAGGCTATTATTCTCAGAATCCTATAGCATGAAACACTGAGCTGAATTTAACTGCCTTTTTTCAGATTTATTTTTGTTTCAAAGCAGACAGTTTCTCTTATTAGATTACAGTCAGTAAGTATTTACTCAATAAATGCATTTCCATTATCTTATTCTTAGAGTCAGAAGATAGTTCCTAATGATTTGTCTAAATTTTTCTTTTAAAAATTCAAATGTTTTTTCTGCAACCCACCTCTTATGGGAATATAGATTAAATTGTGTCATTACATACACACCTTCATATACTGAGAGTTGTTGCAGAGTGAGAATTTTTTCTTCTTTTCTAAACAATTAGTGTGTGTGTGCTCAGTTGCTCATTCGTGTCCAGCTCTTTGCAACTCTATGGACTGTAGCTCACCAGGCTTCTCTGTCCATTTTAACATAGCAATTTGCATAGTAATAACTTTTTGAATAGTAAAGGTAGATGGAGATTCCCTTTAGACTATTTTTCTGAAAAAATGTAAAGAAGATTTAAAGACTGAAATTCATATCTATTACAATGGATAGTAATCGCTTTGTAAGAAAATATGAAAATTACAAAATAAATTGAAAAAAAATTCACAGACATCCCATGTGTCAGAAGATGACTACTCTATGCAAATGTGGAAAGCTTGATAAGTATTACAATTTATTCTTTTAAGAGTGTGGGCATCCTTGAGTTATTATTTCTCTAGAGAGCAGTAGTAAAGTGGGCAGCTGGTACTCACATAGGGTGTACATAACAGCTTTCCCACAACTAGGATACAAGTTCCTATGTAATTGGATTTTTGAATGAGGTGACAATTACTTCCAAGTTTTCTATCAGTTACTCTCTAAGGTGTTATTCAAAATACTCTATATAACAACAGTACAATAAGTGCCAACCAATCAGAGCGCATACCTAGCCATTCAGAACAGACACCAGTCATAAACAGCTAGCACAGCAATATGGATTGAATCAGCCCTGGCTATGCTGGAATTCTCATTAAAAGACGAAATCATTTGCCTTTAGAGTATGGGCGAAGGCTTCAAAATATCCCTCTCTAAACATAAAGAAAAGAAAATTCACACTAGACTTTCTTATTTTCTTTTTCTTCAAGCATGATAATCTGTTAAGAGCCAATGTGATTGGTGGATATTAGAAGAGAGAAATTGAACTGAGACTGGAAGTGTTGTTAGGAATGCTACTTTTTGAGCATGTAAAATTTTTATAGTGCATGTAAAATTTTTCTACAGAGTATGGTCATTTGGCTAATAAACTTCAGTTAAGGAAAAATAATTCCTTTTGGGAGAAACTTCACCTTGACATTACTATAATATCCCTCATGAACCTCCACCAATTACTATAAGCTGAAATAATGCATATGAAGATTTTCATACAATTGTTTTAAGAACATAGTAAGTATTCTAAAAATTCCACTACTACTATTTTTGTTATTGACACCAAAGGGCAAGCTCAGGATGAAATTGTGCAGCAAGGGAATGGGTTTCATGATACTCATTATCTCTCATTCCTAGGCTATGTACTTCACTCTCTCTCCACCCATCATCTCTTACATATGAGTAAAAGTTCACATTACAGATCCAACCTTTCTTCTCGTCTTCACGCACTGATCATATGTATGTATCCTGTTTTCCAAGCTCTGCTCACATTTGAAAATACAATCATTTGACAGTTTTCTCTCTCTCGCTCTTTTTTTTAATATGTATTTATTTGGCTGTACCAGGTCTTGGTTGTAGCACGTAGGATCTTTAGTGGCAACATGTGGGATCTTGTGCCCTGACCAGGGATCTAACTTGGCCTTCTGCATTAGGAGTGCTGAGTCCTTAACACTAGACTACCAGGGAAGTCCCCTGAAATTCTTTCAATGGACAATAATGATTGACAGTATCCCTGTTCTTTTTGGCCTCAACATGCTTTCATTTCCACAAGGATCTTAAAGATGTATTGTAAAAGTTATATCAAAGAACCTTTGGTAATTTCAGAGAGAGTGACTATAAAAAAAAGAAATATTCAGACATGCACCCACCCCCGTGGTACAGAAGGGCAACTTATGCCCTCTTTCAGTGAAGAGGAAGCAGACTTCTAATTTATTATATCTTCCTATGCATATGATATTTATTTGGTTGTAACTCCTTTTAATGGTGACATGAAACCTCAGGTCAAGAACAAGCTAGCTTATTTTGAATCTTTCCATTGTGTTTTCATGGGAGGTTTCTAAGAATAACCGAAGATTATAATCTATGGAAATAGTCTTCCTCATTTTAGTTGAACATTTCTAGTTTTATTCATAAAGTTCTTTTTATTTTTTTCTGCTTCAGAATAAGAATTGTAGGGTTGGTCCCATTAAGTTTATTTTATCACTTTTAATGCAAAGATTATTACTGTAATTTACATATCTCAGTAAGAGCCAAAAGCTTCCTGCTGTGGCTTTTTCTACCAATGTGCTACAAATTAACAACCAAACTACATTAAAGCAAATGAAAAAAAATGCAGTTCTTTTCAGTATAAAGAAAATTATCTGCCCACGAGACTGTATAATTCCTTCAATAAGATTTCAAAAAACAAGAAACAAAATTTTTATGTAAACTACTTTAATGTTTTAGTCCCATCTGAGACAGTAACATAAATCTTGAGAAAATGTAGTAAAATCATATTGATCACCAAAAATGAAAGCATTAACTTTCAGTCTGTGAACTATGCTTAAAATCATAAGAGAAAAATGTGCATCAGTGATATTTTAGAGAATCACTGAGGCATTAATTGTGTAGAAATTACTGAAATATGGCTTTTCCTATTTCTCACCGGTACCAAAGCATAAACTTTTGGTAAACAAGAAATACAATACTTCAACAGTGAGTTCTCACAAAGAAACAGCCCATCCAGAAATTGGAATTAATATGCCATTACTCAAAATATGCCAGGGGAGTAATAGACATTTCTATGCCTTATATCTTAATGAAAATCCCTAGACCACCTAAATATCTTGTCTAACAATGTCACTCACAGGTTTTACCAGGATAATGGAAAAATAATTTCAAGAGTCTGTCAGCAGGGATCAGTCTTCCAGTGACCTGCACTTACTGCTCCCTTAATTCATATGTTGAAGCTCTAACCCTCAATCTGATGGTATTTAGAGTATGGCCTTTGGGAGGGAGGTAATTAAGTTTAGATGAAGTCATGAAGATGGGCCCCATGATGAGATTAGTGATCTTGTTAGAAGAGAGATACTAGAGCTCTCTCTCTGTTTTCCATATGATGATTCAAGGAAAATGTGGCCAACTACAAACCAAGGGAGTTCTTGCCAGGAATACACTCTGCTAGTGCGTTCATTTTGGACTTTACAGCCTCCCTGATTATGATAAATAAATGTCTGTTGATTAAGCCACCCAGTCTGTGGTGTTGGTATGCCTTAAACTTAGCTAAGGCATTTACTAAGGATTTATGAGATGCTAGGGGCTTCTGTGTGGATCACAATAAACTGTGGAAAATTCTGAAAGAAATGGGAATACCAGCCCACCTGACCTGCCTCTTGAGAAACCTGTATGCAGGTCAGGAAGCAACAGTTAGAACTGGACATGGAACAACAGACTGGTTCCAAATAGGAAAAGGAGTACGTCAAGGCTGTATATTGTCACCCTGCTTATTTAACTTCTATGCAGAGTACATCATGAGAAACGCTGGACTGGAAGAAACACAAGCTAGAATCAAGATTGCCGGGAGAAATATCAATAACCTCAGATATGCAGATGACACCACCCTTATGGCAGAAAGTGAAGAGGAGCTAAAAAGCCTCTTGATGAAGGTGAAAGAGGAGAACGAAAAAGCTGGCTTAAAGCTCAACATTCAGAAAATGAAGATCATGGCATCTGGTCCTATCACCTCATGGGAAATAGATGGGGAAACGGTAGAAACAGTGTCAGACTATTTTTGGGGGCTCCAAAATCACTGCAGATGGTGATTGCAGCCATGAAATTAAAAGATGCTTACTCCTNTTCATTTAGTATATATGTCAATAAAACAAAAAAACAACCATATATACTCCTTTATTTAAGAAATTCAGTAATTAGACAAGAGGACAGATTATTTATTAGACAATATTATGGGCTTATAGAGACAGACTGAGAGATGAAATAGAAAAGTAAAAAAAAAAAATAACTAAGTCTGGGAAGTCAGAGAAAGTTTCCAATCAGATGTGACATTTCAATTGACATTCAACAATAATGATCATTTTGCAATCAGGTGATGTCTTAACTTTAAAACTGAAAGACCTATTCAGGTTGCCAGGTGATCATTAAAAATAATTTTTGCTGACTCTTCACTACATCATTTTTCTAACATAATGAAAAAGGAGGTTGTAGCAATGATGGTTTTGTAACATTCATATATATAGTAGAGTTAGTGCTTTATGCCCATAAAATTTAAAGAATATATTATAAATAATTTTTGACCATTCCTTATTTAAGCAAAGTAAACGTCATTGATGGATGCACAGGTGGATTATAACAAAACACAGTCTCAGTGGTTATTACCCAATGTTGTAATATAACAATGGTGATTCAGTCAATTGTGTACTAATTATAATTATAGTGATAATCAAGAGCGAAATTTTTAAATGCTGGAGGCTTTTAGTCATAAAAAATTAGCATCTTCAAGGATTATACTTAAACTCTTAGCATGCTTAAGTAACTAATTATATAAATATTTCAAGGGATATGCTGTATTATATTTGCATGAAACCATGTGGGAGAATTTAAATGGAAAAAAGAAGAAAAAGTACAATGTAAATATTCTATCTGGTAGTCATATATATGTGAAAATGAATAATAGGAGCTAAACAAACCCTTCAGCTTTTAGATTAATTGACTACATTTCAAAAAGTAGTGTTAACAGTTTTGTTTGAAGATAGCAATATTTTCAATGTGCTGGAAGTTACACTTTTGCATCTGTTAAGTGCTCAAAGGAGTACATACTTTTAAAGATTATTTTATCAATAACACAAGCAAAATATTTTAGTGATACTTATCTGAGGAATGAAAGACAATTTGTGAGATAATATCACAGTAAATGTGGCAGTAAAGACATAATGAAAAGGAACATATAAAGTTGATATTATAAGGCAAAAGAGAGCAAATATTTTGAATATTTTAAATATCACAATATACAGTCCATTTCCACTCTAAAATGTGACAGAACATGGCACAATTAGTTTTTGATTCAACTGTTTGGGCTACTAAGTCATAATTTTATTACCTGCAGTCATACAGTCATGTCTAATAGGCATATTTTCCTAAACTACTTCCTTTATAGCTTACCCTGGTAAACGCAAGAAACAAGTGTGTTGTATATGTAGAACATGGATCTGAAGTTGTCTTCTGAATGTACATTGTGTACCATTTAGGGTAAAACACTGCAGGAATTCTTCTGTGTCATTGTAGGTTGGAGTTGATGCATGAACTGTTTTAGACAGCAAGACAGAATTGTTTTCAATGTAACCCTCAGGGAGTCCTTCTGAAAAGGGAAAACAATGATTTAGAAGGTTCATTTCAGTGCCAGCTGGCAGAGATCTTAAAGGTTATTCTATTTTATCCATACTACATATTTATTTAAATCTCTCCATTTGCAATATATGAGAGGAATGTTTATTTAGAAATATTGGAATTTTTAAACTATGTTTATAATGGCAAGAAGTGAAAAGCAGAAAACTATGTGCTAAATACCACTTTATTTGGCTATATTGCATTAATATTATTATTTTACAAAGATTTACTTTATTTTCATTAAGAGATTGAACTCCAAGCTGAGATATTTAGCTCTATCTTAACCAGTGACTGAAGACCTACCTGGACAACTTCTATTATTTCTAGTTTCTGCCAAATTAAATATTTATTATACAGGAGTACTACTCTAAAGTCTAGATTCATTTGGTCCAAATAGGTTTGGAGGTGAATAAAAAGATGTAGAAAAGATTGGGAATTCACTTAAAGATAAGCAGTCTATTGAAGAAATCAAGTGTCATAAGTGACTTTTCAAGAAATAGTCTTTAAAATTAATACAGTTTCTGGGTAGGATTATATAACTTTACTTTTCTTTGAAATGTTCCAATGTTAAATAGCTGTAAATAATAAGTATATAAATAGCTCATTCTCAAACAAGAAGCTGCCACTTTCTTTTACTTTTTCCATTTTTTTTTTAAACTTTTGTATGTAGAACAATATTTGGGCTATTCACTAATAGAAGACAGATTACTGTTCCTTTGGTAGAGAGCTTCATGTACATGCACCCGTGAGATCTCATAGGACCTCATACTTGGTTTACTGCTTTGTTACCATCACTTAGAAATGCATAATAATTTATCAAAAAGCAGTCTCACATATTTATTTTGCACCGGGACTTGCAAGTTAAGTTCCTAGGCTTGACTGATGAATTTGGGTGAATGTAGACAAATATATTTAAAAATAAATGAAAAAGCTTTGTTACATAAAACAGGTCTTGATGGTTAGATTGAAGATGAAAATATTCCATTGCTTATTATTTAGTGAAAGTGAAGTCACTCAGTCGTGTCCAACTCTTTGCAACCCTGTGGACTGTAGCCCACCAGGCTCCTCCATCCATGGGATTCTCCAGGCAAGAATACTGGAGTGGGCTGCCATTTCCTTCTCCAGGGGATCTTCCCAACCCAGGGATTGAACACAGGTCTCCCGCATTGCCTTTATTGACTATGCCAAAGCCTTTGACTGTGTGGATCACAATAAACTGTGGAAAATTCTGAAAGAGATGGGAATACCAGACCACCTGACCTGCCTCTTGAGAAACCTATATGCAGTTCAGAAAGCAACAGTTAGAACTGGACATGGAATAATAGACTGGTTCCAAATAGGAAAAGGAATACATCAAGGCTGTATATTGTCACCCTGCTTATTTAACTTATATGCAGAGTACATCATGAGAAACACTGGGCTGGAAGAAGCACAAGCTGGAATCAAGATTTCCGGTAGAAATATCAATAACCTCAGATATGCAGATGACACCACCCTTATGGCAGAAAGTGAAGAGGAACTAAAAAGCCTCTTGATGAAAGTGAAAGTGGAGAGTGAAAAAGTTGGCTTAAAGCTTAACATTCAGAAAACAAAGATCATGGCATCTGGTCCCATCACTTCATGGTAAATAGATTGGGAAACAATGGAAACAGTGTCAGACTTTATTTTGGGGGGCTCCAAAATCACTGCAGATGGTGACTGCAGCCATGAAATTAAAAGACGCTTACTCCTTGGAAGAAAAGTGATGACCAACCTAGATAGCATATTCAAAAGCAGAGACATTACTTTGCCAACAAAGATCTGTCTAGTCAAGGCTATGGTTTTTCCTGTGGTGATGAATGGATGTGAGAGTTGGACTGTGAAGAAGGCTGAGTGCTGAAGAATTGATGCTTTTGAACTGTGGTGTTGGAGAAGACTCTTGAGAACCCTTGGACTGCAAAGAGATCCAACCAGTCCATTCTTAAGATCAGCCCTGGGATTTCTTTGGAAGGAATGATGCTAAAGCTGAAACTCCAAAACTTTGGCCACCTCATGCGAAGAATTGACTCATTGGAAAAGACTCTGATGCTGGGGGGAGATTGCGGGCAGGAGGAGAAGGGGACGACCCAGGATGAGATTGCTGGATGGCATCACGGACATGATGGATGTGAGTCTGAGTGAACTCCGGGAGATGGTGATGGACAGGGAGGCCTGGCGTGCTGAGATTCATGGGGTCGCAAAGAGTCGGACACGACTGAGCGACTGAACTGAACTGAACTCCTGCATTTCAGGCAGACACTTTAACCTCTGAGCCACCAGGGAAGTACACTTATTATTTAAAGACAGTAATAATTCAAATGGAATATTTTGCCTGCAAACAAATTTCGAAGACAATATTGTGATGAAATGGATTAGAACAAGAATCAAGCACAGGATATGTGAGAAGCTGAGGGGTTGGGTGGTGACTGGTGAGCTACAACTAGCCTTCTCTGCAGTTTCACTAAAAAAAAAAAAAAGGGAATATTATCAAAGCAATTATAAATTTCTGTGATGAGAAAACTGGCTTAAATGCAGAACATCTATAATCTAGCTTGCTTTATAACTCAGTGGTGTGTACTTTGGTGAATACAACAGTAATCTTGGTAGCTTTTAAAAATTTAGATACTGTGATTTATTGCATCAAGTAAAAAGCCATTGCAAACATTTTTAATAAATTCATCCAGGTGGTTCCGAATGAGATTCATCCATGAATCAAACTTGCAAAAATACTAATCTATCGTAATGGTCAATTGGTTTGAAGATAAAAATAAATTTTCTACCCATTAAACAATCTTGTCATTAAGTTTTTAATTCAAGATTTAGCTGATTTAGGTACACAATATTTTTTTTAACTATAACAACATTTTTAGTTGAGAGTTATACATTGGGTTTTACAGAAAATTTTCCTGAATGAGTGGAAAACTCAGAAAGCTTAAGTAAAAGAGACATATAATGTAATGGGCTGTCTATAGTTACATCTAATGAAAATAACTGGAGGATTTACGCTTTTCTTTGATGAAATTAGCCCCTGAGTTTACAAAAGACATCTTTTAAGACAAGTAGTATTTGGAGTGGCTTCCCAGATGGCTGAATGGGTAGAGAAGCTACCTGCAATGTGGGAGAGGCAGGAGATGCAGGTTTGACCCCAGGGTTAGGAAGATACTCTGGAGGAGGCATGATAGCCCACTCCTAGAGAATGCTATGAACAGAGGAGCCTGGCAGGCTACAGTTCATAGGGCTGAAAAAAGTTGGTAATGGCTGAAGCGACTGAGCACACACACACAGTATTTGGAGTAAAATAATTTAAAAAAAAAATGGGTAGATCGAAATGGGAATGAAACTAAGTCGTACCGCTACTTAATTATTTTTTCCATTGTCTATAAAGAAGGCTGGATTAATTTAATGTACAATGATGCCATTGTAAAAGTGTGTTTTATACTTTGCATCATTGAAGAAAGTAGCATTATTCAGATAAACATGAATATTAAATTTACTTGGCTTTTTATGTGTGATTAACAGATTTTTTGCAATCAAGTGAAATTGCTGTAAAACCAGAAAATATTCTCATCTCTGTCTCTTTTTCTTTACTCAGCAACTAATTTTAACCAACTGGATTATTTTAAGTATCATCTTATTCAACATAGAAATAAAAAATCTGCTTTTTAATGGAGAGTCTGCATACATCATAAAGATAAAACAAGAAGAGTCTTTGGCAGAGATTTTCTCCACAGAAGCAGGCTATTTTTGTCCTGTACATCTAGCAAGTTGTAAAAATATAAATTCCAGAAGTTATATTAATATTAAAAGAATTAAAAAATAAAACAGAAAGTGCATACATGTAGGAACTTTTTGTTTTTTTTCTATTATGGTTAAGTAATGAACTTTCATGGGCTTCCTAGTAGCTCAGCTGTAAAGAATTCACTTCCAATGTAGGAGACCCCAGTTCAGTTCTTGGGTTGGGAACATCACCTGGAAAATGGATAGGTTACCCACTCCAGCATTCTTATGCTTCTCTGATGGATCAGACGGTGATCACAGATCACACCCTGTGATGTGGAGATTTCTGGGTTGGGAACGTGTCCTAGAGAAAGGAACAGCTATCCACTACAGTATTCTTGCCTGTAGAATTTCATGGACAGAGGTGCCTTGCAGGCTACAATCCATGGGACTGGAAAGAGTCAGATAGGACTGAGCAACTTTCACTTTCACAACGGACTTTTGGCAGGGGAGGGGGACATTATCATAATTCCTTTTATTAGTTAATTGTTTGTAAAGATTTAATCTATACAGAAGTTTAGAAGATAGTAAACAATAATCAATGAAATGAGAATAACATTGTTTATTATTTACTTATTTGGGGAAATTAAATATGTGCTTAAGGAAGTTATAATTTGTACCAGGTAGACACTCAGATCATGAAATGAAAGGAAGATTATATTTGATTTGTATTTTTACGATCAATGTCAATATTTCTAATGTTACTGTTTCCTAAACACACAAGCTATGGTGTTGATGCTATAATAATGCAACAGAGAATTTATATTGAATTACATTAGTCAGAGTTTGTCCAAGCCAGGCTTCAGTAATACATGAACGTGAACTTCCAGATGTTCAAGCTGGTTTTAGAAAAGGCAGAGGAACCAGAGATCAAATTGCCAGCATCTGCTGGATCATTGAAAAAGCAAGAGAGTTCCAGAAAAACATCTACTTCTGCTTTATTGACTATGCCAAAGTCTTTGACTATGTGGATCACAATAAACTGTGGGAAATTCTGAAAGAGATGGAAATACCAGACCACCTAACCTGCCTCTTGAGAAATCTGTATACAGGTCAGGAAGCAACAGTTAGAACTGGACATGGAACAACAGAATGGGAAAAGGAGTATGTCAAGGAGTATGTATATTGTCACCTTGCTTATTTAACTTATATGCAGAATGCATCATGAGAAACAGGGATGGGTGAAGCACAAGCTGGAATCAAGATTGCTGGGAGAAATATCAGTAAATTCAGATATGCAGATGACACCACCCTTATGGCATAAAGTGAAGAAGAAGAACTAAAGAGAACCTCTTGATGAAAGTGAAAGAGAGTGAAAAAGTTGGCTTAAAGCTCAAATTTCAGAAAACAAAGATCATGGCATCTGGTCCCATCACTTCATGGCAAATAGATGGGAAACAGTGGAAACAGTGGCTGACTTTAATTTTCTGGGCTCCAAAATCACTGCAGATGGTGACTGTAGCCATGAAATTAAAAGATGCTTACTCCTTGGAAGGAAAGTTATGACCAACCTAGACAGCATATCAAAAAGCAGAGACATTACTTTAGCAACAAAGGTTTGTCTAGTCCAGTCTATGGTTTTTCCAGTAGTCATGTGACTGAACTGAACTGAACTGAGTCATTACTTGAGTATAGCTTGCTATTTTGGTGCAGTGATGTGACAGTTTTTTTTGTTTTGTTTTTTTTTTTTAAAGTTCCATCTATAATAAGGTGATAAACTGCAGAAAATACAAATATTTTAAGGAAAAATTGTGAGCAGATACAGCTGACAGCAAATTGGATGTGAGTAAAAAATTGTTTGATAGTTTACTATCTGGATTAAAAATAGAATCTAATCAATATTTATGTGATTATATGTTTTTATTCTAGTTGTCAAGTGATGACATCAAAATTTTAATTCCCAAGTAAAATTAGTAATTCTGCTCCATAATTGCAACTCATAAAATATATGGTGTTATTACCATCATAAAGTATAAAATAAATACAAATAAAATGGCTTTTATTCTCCAGAAATGAAAAATTTTAATTATGCCATATTACACATTTAGCTCTGATTCTTCCTTCACTATATGTCACATCTCCACCTACAAGTAAAGAAAATAACATGAGAACTCAAATGAAAAACTGTCTAAAATATTTGTTACCACCAAGCAATTTATTGACACATCAGTACAATCTTGGTTGTATTTATGCTCATTCTCCATAGCAGACAGATAATTATTTTCTAGAGGGACAAAGCAACAAATGTTGTTCTACTATTACTATTACTGTTATTACTGATCTTACTATTATTATTCTTAACTCCCGAAATTATTTGTATGTCACCAATTTTGCCATTAATATCTTTCTCTGTTTCATAACCCAAACCAAGGTAACACAAGAGTGTTTCTAAAATTGTAAATTCTAAAAAGTATGTCCAGTCTCTTCTATGCCCTTCTCTTGCTCTGCTTAGCCAATTGTTCACCCACACACACACGGGTCCAACCATTAACTATTTCAAAGTACTGCCCTTCCAGTAAATCACCAAACCAAAGAAAGAGTTCAGCAAATTGCCCACATTCTATGTCTTCACAGACTCTATTTTCATCTCAAAACTGTGTTTTCTGTATGTTACAAAGTCCTTCTGTATAAATTCTACTTCTCTTTCTTGGACATGTCCTTTCTTTACAACTTCAAATTTTAGACTTATTCATGTGCAAATCTGTATCAGCAAACTTTAATTTGTAAGCTGAATTCTAGCTGCATGTCTCCAATATGTTGTCTGGAAATTTCATACTGCACATTCTATCAATATTTAAGCTCAAACTATTCAGTTCATTTTTCTCAACAGTAATTTCTGAATTCCACTGATGGGGCATTTTCTCCCAACTTAAAATATCTTTGATTTTAATCTTTTATCTCTCATATTCATCAATTTCAAAATCTCAAGTCTTTCTTTAAAATTTTTTTCTTTCAATTCTTTACATTTCTATTAACCCCATTAGCCCATGACTTTCCATTTATTCCCAGATAGGGGAAAAAAAAAACAAACAAACAACTAATCTGCTTTTCTTCATAAAAGCATTCTTCAATAATTCATCTACAGTTACACAAATACATTTGACAAATCTTATTTTTCAAGATTATTCGTCTAATGAAAATACTGAGGGATTTCCTCTTATTCATGGGACCAAACTATGAACTTTTAATAATAGCACTTAACTGCCCTCCATTCTCCAGAATCTGGTTTTAATTTACTGTGCCAGTACTCCCAGCTGTATTCGGTAGCCTACTCCAGCTGGAATGTTCACATATGGAGCATCTGTGCTTGTGAGAGATTGCTTTCTGTAATGGAGACTGGGAGGTAAGAAACAGTGAATCTGCTCCTCCCCAAAAGCAATAAAATTATTGACAAAATAATAAAAATCAACAATTACAGACCTATGGAAATTAACCAAATCCACAGAATAAATGAATAGATGAAAAGCATCCACTCAAGATATTCTACTAAACCTCAGTAAGAAGAGCATGGACTGGGGCGCGGAGAGCAACATGGCGGCGCCGCGGCCCTGCGCGGATGGCCCCTGCTGCTCCCACCCCAGCGCGGCGCCCGGCGTGCAGCAGACGCTGGACGAGATGGACTTCGAGAGGGCACTACGCCAGCCGCAATGGGCACTACACTGTGTGCCAGTTCCTGCTGGAGAGTGGAGCCAAGTGTGATGCCCAGACCCACGGGGGAGCCACCGCCCTGCACCGCGCCAGCTACTGCGGGCACACGGACATTGCCCGGCTCCTGCTCTCGCACGGCTCCAACCCCAGGCTGGTGGATGCCGACGGCATGACCAGTCTGCACAAGGCTGCGAGAAGGGTCACACGGACATCTGCTCCCTCCTGCTGCAGCACAGCCCGTCCCTGAAGGCTGTGCGGCCCGGAAGGCCCCGCTCGCCTGCGACCTGCTGCCTGGCAACAGCGACTTGCGGGACCTGCTGGCCAGCTGAGTCGCCGCCTCCTGTCTCAGTAGCGCACCGACGACTCGGACAGCTCTCCCAGTCCCCACCTGGACAGCACCCCAGCCGCAGGGTGAGAGGCCGAGGCCAAAGGACCGGCGGAGCCTCGTTCTGGCCCCTCAAAGCGAGGGAGTTGAGATTGCGGGGGCTGCCAGGGTTGCCGCCTGGACAGACGATCATATTCTAAATTAGCTTATGTGGAAACATCTATCCATTTAGAAAAAATAAAGTTATAGCTTTACCTCATCCCCTGCACAAAAATAAATTTGGAGTTAAGACCCAAATCTGAAAATATAAAACCACGTTAAGCATGAGAAGCTGCTATGGACTACGTGACACGTGAAAAGCTGCTTTCTAGCCAGGTGACCTTGGTACAAGTCATTGTACCTTGTGTCCTGCATCCCCATCTCTCAAGTAGGAGTGACTGGTGGGGTCCCTGTGGGCGTGAGACAAGTGAAGATCTGAGGAGCACTGAGGGGGCGCCCAGAGCCTTGCAGACAGCATTTGAGCTCCCACCTCCGGAAAACCTGACCCACACCTGCATCTATACCATAAATTCATTCATGTTAACTGAGAGACTACTGCTGCTGCTGCTGCTAAGTCGCTTCAGTCGTGTCCAACTCTGTGTGACCCCATAGACAGCAGCCCACCAGGCTCCGCCGTCCCTGGGATTCTCCAGGCAAGAACACTGGAGTGGGTTGCCATTTCCTTCTCCAATGCGTGAAAGTGAAAAGTGAAAGTGAAGTCGTTCAGTCGTGTCCGACTCTTCGAGACCCCATGGGCTGCAGCCCACCAGGCCCCTCCGTCCATGGGGTTTTCCAGGCAGGAGCACTGGAGTGAGTGCCATCGCCTTCTCCTTCTGAGAGACTGCAGGGTGCTATTGCTTTATGTTGCCTTCAATGCTAATGACTAGTGAGGGTGAATGCCTGTCTTCTGCGACCTTCTTGTTCAAATTTAAATGTTTTAATTTCTAAAATTTCTTCCTTGATTCATAGGAGTCATTTATGTATTTTGGATATCGATTTTTGTTTTGTATATATATCCATATATATCTTAAAAAAAAAAAAAAGAAGAGCATGGACTGTATGTAGCACTTTAACTTTGAGCTGTTTGCATTCTTTGGAAAGAAAGTATTAGTCCCTCAGTCATGTCTGATTCATTGTGACCCAGGGATTGTAGCCTGCCAGGTTCCTCTGTCCTTGGGTTTCTCCAGGCAAAACTACTGGAGTAGGTTGCCATTTTCTTCTCCAGGGGATCTTCTTGATCCAGGGATCAAACCTAGATCTCCTGCTTTACAGGTGAATTCTTTACCACTAAGCTCGCAGGGAACCCAGTTGCATGGTAGGCATGAAATCCAGCAGGCTTATAGCCAACAGTGATGACTAATCTCTTTTAGGGAGTTCTGTTGACAGCCTCATCCCAGAGTACAATCTATAGTTTGACAAAACTTTAGGAAAATCTTCATGAAAATCTCCTTTCCGAAAACTTTGAAGCCATTTAACTTGGAGCTTAGATCTGAAAAGCAAAACAAAAAATAAACAACAGGAATAACAAAAAATGTTTTCAAGAATTACTGAAGCCAATAGCATTTTACTCTAACATATACTGTGAGTATAGTTGGGGCAGACAAGAGTCTGGGCAAAAATTTAAAAGAAACCACTAAATTATTTATCTTCCCCATAGTAAACTGCCTTTTCCAGAGTGGCATGCACATGGAATCAAATACTATGCAACTTTTCCAAATTGGCTTCTTTCATTTAGAAATATGGCTTAAAGATTCACCATGTCTTGCATTTCTTGAATAGTCATTTCTTTTTATCATTGGAGAGTGTTCCATGATATGTCATGTCATAGTCTGTTTTAATTCAACTACTGAAGGATGTCTTGGGTGCTTCTAGTTTGGCAATTATAAATATAGATGCTGTAAACATCCAAACATTGGCTTTTGTGTGCATACATTTTCAAATCATTTGGGTAGCTTTCTTGGAGGGTAATTGCTATGGTAAGACTATGTTTAGTTTTGTAAGAAACTGCTTGTTTTCAATATAGCTATGTCATTTTGTACCCCAATGGCAGTGAATGAGAGCTCCTTTTGCTTCATATTCTTACTAGCAATTGGTATTGTCAGTTTTGTTTTGTAATTTCAGATGTTCCAACAAGTGTGTAATGGTATCTTATTGTTATTTCCACTTCCCTAATGACAAATGACAATTAGAATCTCTTTATATCTATCAGATCTTTTGCCCATTTTAAACTAGGTTGTATCATAGACAGAATAAAGATCGCTTCCACTCCCAATATGTGAACATCCAAATCCCTGGAACCCTTAGAATTAATTCATCAATACCAATAAAGCTATTGGTTTTGGAGTATTAATATTATTATCTATAAATTTTCAATGCTGGTTTATTAATTCTAGGTGACTTAATGTAGATCCTTTGCTGTTGTCTATATAAATAATCATGTCATCTGCATAAACAACTTTTGTTTCTTCCTTTCTAATTAGTGTACATTTTATTTCTTTCACTGATTGCACAAGCTAAAACTTCTTGTATGAAACTGAATTGAACTGATGAGAAAAGGACATCCATACTTTCTTCCTGATCTTGGGAGAATAAGTGTCTAGTTTTTCACCATTAAGTAAATAACAACTGTAAGTCTATTGTAAATGTTCATTATCAAGTTAAGAAAGTTCCACTCTATTATTAGTTGCTGAGAATTTTTTATCCTGAATGTTGGATTTTATAAAATGCTATTTATGAGTCAATTAAACTGATCATATAATATTTCTTTAGAATGTAGATTAAGTTTAAGTCGCTCAGTCATCTCTGACTCTTTGCAACCCCATGGACTATGTAGCCCTCCAGGCTCCTCTGTCCATGGCAAGAATACTGGAGTGGGTTGCCATTCTACAGTTTATTAAATTTGATGATTTTTAAAAATTTTAGCCAGATTTGCATAGTTGAACCAAATTTCACTTGATCAGGTATTAAGTCATAGAGTATATCCCATAAGTATGAGACAAGTCTGGCCATCCCTTTTTTTATTCCTGATATTAATAATTTTTGTCTTTTCTATTTTTTTCTTGGTTAACCTGGCTAGATTTTTCTCAATTTTATTAATCTCTCCAAATAGCTAGCTTTGGGTTTTGTCATTTTGTGTGTTGCTCAAACTATTTGTTGATCTCAGTTCTAAATTTTATTAGTTCCTTTATTCTGCCTGCTGTAGGTGTCATCTGTTCTTTCTCTACAATCCTAGAGTGGAAGCTTAGATTTTTAATTTTAGATCTTTCTTCATTTCCAATACATACATTTAATACTACAAAATTTCCCTCTAAGCATTGCTTTTGCTGTATCCCACAATTTTCTTAAAGTTTTCTTTCTTTATTTTTGTCTGTGTTAGATCTTCATTGCTGCACAGGTGCTTCTCCAGTTGTGAATGGCTATTACTCTAGTTGCAGTGCATGGACTTCCCACTGAGGTGGCTTTTCTTGTTGCAGAGCGTGGGCTCTAGGGGCGTGGACTTCAGTAGTTGTAGCGCATGGGCCCAGCAGCTGTGGCTCTGAGACTCTAAAGCATAGACTTAGTAGTTGTGGTACACAGGCCTAGTTGCCCACAGTTTGTGGGATCCTCCTGGGCCAGGAATTGAACCTATGTCTCATGCATTGGAAGGTGAATTCTTTATCACTGAAACACCAGGGAAGGCTCTCACCCAAATTTTTAATAGCATATATTTTTATTTTTGAGATAATTATATTTTATTTCTCTTGATATTACTTCTTGACCCATATGCTACTTAGCAGTATACTTTTTCCCCCAAATATTTGAATTTTAAGTTATCTATATGTTATTCATCTTTAATTCTACCATGGTGTGAGAATATACTTTGTGAGATTTCATTTTTTTAAATTTAGTTTGGTGTATTTTACGGTCCAGAATATTGTTGACATTGATGACTGTTCCAAGTGAAGTGGAGAAGTATGTATATCCTTCTCTGTTGGATGGAATATTCCATAAATGTCAATTAGATAAAGTTGATTGATTTGTGCAGTTCAGTTCATCTGTATTCTCATTGATTTCCTGCCCGGTTGATATGTCAATTACTGACAGAGGCGTGTTGAAGTCTCCAACTATTACTGTAGATTTATTTCCCCTTGTAGTGTAGTTCTGTCAGTTTTTGCTTCATGTATTTTGATGCTCTGTTGTTAGGTACATAAGCATTAAGAACTGTTATGTTTTTTGAGGAATAGATTTCTTTATCATCATATACTGCCATTCTTCATCCATAATTTTTTATTCTTAAATCTGCTTTTTATGAAATTGATGCAATTATCCCAACTTTCTTTTGACAGATGTTATATTTATATTTCCCTTTAATTTTAACCTGTCTGTGCCTTTCCTTTTAAAGTGGATTTTTTAGACAACAAATAGCTTGGTCTTGTTATTCTCAAGATACTCAACTAAATAAAACTTTATTTACAGAATTAAAGTATAGCAACTATGTTTTATCAAAAGGACAACTTCAAAAATAATATAGAAAAAATAATAATTACAATAATGATTTTATTGTGGCAAAAATGAAATGTAAAATATAAATTCTGGAAGTGAACAGTGCAATAACTTAAATGAAAAATTTACCAGAGATGCCTAACAACAGACTTGAGCTGGCAGGAAAACAATTAGTGAGCTTGAACACAGATCAATGAAGATAATCTAGAATGAGGAACACTGAGATAAAAGAACAAAGAAAAACTAACAGAGCTTAATAGATATGAGGGACAACACAGCAAGCACTCACACATCAAGCATCCCAATGTGTGAATAAAGGAGGAACCAGAAGAACAGTACAGTGGTAAATCAGAAGAAAAAATTCAAATAAATAATTAATGAAATGTTCCAAAATTGAATGATATTTAACCTAAATATACTAGATGCTCAAGAAATTCCAAGTAGAATAACCTCAAAGGGACCTTCCACTTCATGTTGTTCAGTTGCCCAGTTGTGTCCAACTCTTTATGACCCCATGGGCTACAGCACGCCAGGCCTCTCTGTCCCTCGCAGTATCCTGAAATTTGACCAAAATTCATGCTCATTGCATTGGTGATGCCATCTAGCCATCTCATCTTTTAGCACCCTCTTCTCCTTCTACTCTCAATCTTTCCCAGCATCAGGGACTTTTCCAGTGAGTCACCTGTTTACAACAGATAACCAAAATACTGGAGCTTCATAGCATCAGTCCTTCCAATGAGTATTCCTTTAAGATTGACTGGCTTGATCTCCTTGCTGTCTAAGGGACACTCAGAAGTCTCTTCCAGCACCACAGCTCAAAGGCATCATCTTTGGCACTCTACTTTCTTCACGGTCCAGGTCTTACAACTGGGAAGACCATAGCCTTGACTCTACAGCCTTGACCATATCCTTGACTTTGTAGGCAGAGTGGTGTCTCTTTTTTGAATACACTGTCTAGGTTTGTCAATAGCTTTCCTGCCATAAAGCAATTGTCTTCTGATTTCATGGCTGCAGTCAACATCTGCAGTGATTTTAGAGCCCAGAAGAGGAAATCTGTCACTACTTCCACATTTTCCCTTTCTAGTTGCCATGAAGTGATGGGGCCTGATGCCATGATTTTAGTGTTGTTTTTTTTTTAATATTTAATTTTAAGCTGTTTTTTCACTCTTCTCCTTCACCCTCATCAAAGGGTTCTTTATTTCCTCTTCACTTTCTGCCATTAGAGTGGTATCATCTATGTATCTGAGGTTGTTGATATTTCTCCTGTCTATGCCACTTCATACTTTTAGCAAACATAATGGAATTGAGAGATGGAAGAGTAAACCTTGAAGGCATGAGAAAAATGAGTCATCATATTCAAGGATCTTATATAAAATCAGCTAACTCATCGGAAATCATTGTGGCCAGGAATCAGTAGGAAAAATATATTCAAGTTTTGAAAGAAAAAGACTTTCAACCAGATAAAAATTATCTTTAATGAAAAACTGAGAAATTTAGATAACCTCAGCTAAGCAGAGACCAACGAAAATAATTATATGTATTATTCATTGTATATGGGTATGATAATGTTTCTAATATATAATGGAATAATATTCATAAAAAAGGAACAACTATGGATGCTTCCTGTTACATGAATTAACTTCAAAAACATTTAGTGAAATAATAAATTTTCAGTGAAAGAATTCAAGAGACCATATATTTTGTGATTCAATTTATAGCAAATATCAAAAGAAAAACTCCACAAAGCTATAAAGACAGCAAGTAGATTAGTAGTTACCCAGATGGAGCCAAGGAAAAGGAAGGGTAAACAGCAAATGTGCACCAACAGAATTTTGTTTTAGGGTGATAGAATGTTCTATAATGGATTTATAAGGATGACTTTACATTTAAATAGTAGCACATTTGTTAAAGGGGCTTCCCAGTTGGCTCAGATGGTAAAGATCATTGAACTATATCAATATATTTAAAAAGAATGAATTAAATGCTATGCAAAGTATGAGTTTAAAAAGTCATTTAAATAAAACAATGGAGAGGTGGGTACATACAAAGATGGAGAAGACAGGATCTCCACTTTTATTAGCAACCAAAGTAAGTGGGGGCAGAGCTTCAGAAACTACTTCACTTCAGTTCAGTCGCTCAGTCATGTCCAACTCTTTGCGACCCCATATATTGCAGCACGCCAGGCCTCCCTGTCCATCACCAACTCCCGGAGTTCACCCAGACTCGCGTCCATCGAGTCAGTGATGCCATCCAGCCATCTCATCCTCTGTCACCCCTTCTCCTCCTGCCCCCAATCCCTCCCAGCATCAGAGTCTTTTCCAATGAGTCAGCTCTTTGCATGAGGTGGCCAAAGTACTGGAGTTTCAGCTTTAGCATCATTCCTTCCAAAGAAATCCCAGGCCTGATCTCCTTCAGAATGGACTGGTTGGATCTCCTTGCAGTCCAAGGGACTCTCAAGAGTCTTCTCCAACACCACAGTTCAAACGCATCAATTCTTCCGTGCTCAGACTTCTTCACAGTCCAACTCTCACATCCATACATGACCACAGGAAAAACAATAGCCTTGACTAGACAGACTTTAGTCGGCAAAGTAATGTCTCTGGTTTTGAATATGCTGTCTAGGTTGCTCATAACTTTTCTTCCAAGGATTAAGCGTCTTTTAATTTCATGGCTGCAATCACCATCTGCAGTGATTTTGGAGCCCCCAAAATAAAGTCTGACACTGTTTCCACTGTTTCCCCCATCTATTTCCCATTCACCCTCCATCAAAAATTGAAAAAAAAAATCCATCAATGAATTACAATGGAATTTTCCGTTTGAAAGAAAGTTGACTATTGAGGTTGCAGATTGTCAGTTTTGAGGAACTGGAGTTCTTCTTATATAAATCAGTTTAAGGGCTTAGATTAGGATCTGTTTAAGCCTTCCATAATGCAAGTGATGAAGTGAATACTACCTCAATCATCTCTATCATCCTTTATTTTGAGTCCATTGAAGATCACTGATGGCCACTGCTTGGCAGGCTGTGGGAAATTAGGCTAATTCATTACCTGATCTGTCCTGTGTATTGAGGGTACCATTCATCTCCCCATTCTTGAACACCTTTAATCACCTTACCTCTATCACCCTCCTTTTATAAAACTGTCCTTTGATCTGGGGGTTAGCAACAAGTGAAAGTCATCTGACAAATTCAAAACAGAAAAGCATCTTTTATGTAGTGTTTTAAAATCTGTTATAACAGATCAATACTGAAAACCTGCAGTATGCACATAAGAAATGACAATTGACTGAACTAAGATCATGGCAGGGATTAACTTAAACAGAGATAAAAAATAAATAATATTAAAAGGTACACTTGCTACAATTAAGCATAAAATGACCTGCTAATTATCAAAGGGTAAATTTAAGGCATTTTATCATGTTCAACTGTTTAAAGCAAGAAAATTATCAGGGAAAAAAAACCCTATATTTTCAATAATGTTTAATTTTAGGTTATGATTCAAGGGTAAAATGTATACAAAAAATATAAATATGCTGTTATACTGTACTTTGCAATTGAAATCACCATATCTTCTAAATTACAACACTGGTTGATATTGTTTAAAAGTGAAGCAGTTGGTATAAACAGTTGTATCTTTCACACGAAAACTTCTGTTAATCAACACTTGAATATAAGCTACATTAATTAATAATTTTTTGCCTATTTTATTTCTGTATCTCCAAAGCTGAAAATGGTGGCTATATATTGCAGGTAAAATATATACTTATGTTGAATAAATAGGTATGTACAAGAAATCAAGGGATAACCCCTTAAGAAGGAAATTACTTATCACCAATGATATCAATGTTGAAGGAGTTATTTAAACTGAGATATCACAAATTGAAAATACATTCCCAGGAATTTGTAATAGAGTTAACCAGAAGGGGTCAGTACCATTCTACCTTGGACCCAAACATGATGAACTAGACCTAAACAACTAGAAATATAAAATCCCTTCAAGAAGAAACAAAAAGAAATTTAAGTATCTAATCAGATGAAATATCCTCATATCATGCACAGAAACTCAGTAATTCCTATAACTGTAGTACTAGTGAAACCAAATTATTCAGTAAGAGTTGTGAAATAGTACATATGTCCTATGCATAATGCACTTGTGCAGCGATCCTGTATTGCTTGAAGGTAACCAACTCATTTGGAGTGACAGAATAAGGGGTATGAACATTTTCTAAATCTAACCTGCCAGTGTTAATCTACAAGTTTTATTGTCACAGTTCTCATGATGATTTGTTGAGACTTCCTATGGGCTATTAAGGATCATAAATGATCTTACCATTTTCTAATATAACCCCACCAACATTCTGTAAAGCTGTTGTACAGATGAGGAAATTGAGAATTTAGAGACTTGCAGAAAGATAGCAGTAATTTTGTCTATTTCATTCAGTGCTAAATACCCAGTGCTAAACTGAGGTGCCTGTTAAAGGCTGAATTGTGACCCACTGACTACCAGATCTTAATGATCCAGATGACCCTGATGGTGTGGTCACTCAACTAGAGCCTGACATCATGGAGTCTGAAGTCAAGTGGGCCTTAGGAAGCATTGCTACAGACAAGGTTAGTACATGTGATGAAATTCCAGCCGAGCTATTTCAAATCCTACCAGATGATGTTGTTAAAGTGCTGCGTTTGATATGTTAGCAAATTTGGAAAACTCAAGACTGGCCACAGGACTGGAAAAGGTCAGTTTTCATCCAAATCCCATAGAAAGAGCAGTGCCAAAAAATGTTCAAACTACTGTACAACTGCACTCATTTCCCATGCTAGTAAAGACATGCTCAAATACCTTCAAGCTAGGCTTCATCACTATGTAAATCAGGAACTTCCTCATGAACAAGCTGGGTTTAGAAAAGACGGAGGAACAAGAAACCAAATTGCCAACATTCATGGGATCATAGAGAAAGCATGTGAATTCAGGAAAATATCTACTTCTGCTTCATTGACTACACTAAACCTTTTGACTATATGGATCACAATAAACTGTGGAAAATTCTTAGAGATGGGAATATCAGACCTCCTTACCTGCCTCCTGAGAAATCTGTATGTGGCTCAAGAAGCAATAATTAGGACCTTACATGGAACAACTGACTGGTTCCAAATTGGGAAAGGAGTACAACAAGGCTCTCTGTTGTCACCCCATTTATTTAACTTATATGTATCACAAGTACATCATGCAAAATGCCAGGCTGGATGACTCACAAGCTGGAATCAAGATTGCCAAGAGAAATATCAGCAATCTCAGATATGCAGATGATGCCACTCTAAAGGCAGAAAGTGAGTAGGAATTTAAGAGTCTCTTGATGAGGGTGAAAGAGGATTGTGAAAAAAAAAAAAAAACTGGCTTAAAACTCAACTTTCAAAAACTAAGATCATGGCATCTGGTCCTATCATTTCTTGGCAAATATATGAGGGAAAAGTAGAAGCAGTAACAGATTTTATCTTCTTGAACTCCAAAATCACTACAGACCATGACTGCTGCTATTAAATTAAAAGATGCTTGCTCTTTGGAAGGAAAACTATGACAGACCAAGACAGTGTATTAAAAAGCAGAGACACCACTTTGTTGACATAGGTCCATATAGTCAAAGCTATGGTTTTTTCCAGTAGTCATGTACAGATGTGAGAGTTGGACCATAAGAAAGATTGAGTGCTAAAGAACTGATGCCTTTGAATTGTGGTGTTGGAGAAGACTATTGAGAGTCCCTTTGTCTGCAAGATCAAACTAGTCAATCCTAAAAGAAATAAATCCTGAATATTCATTGAAAGGATTGATGCTGAAGCTGAAACTCCAATACTTTGGCTACCTGATGCAAAGAGACAACTCACTGAAAAAAAAATCCTGATGCTGGGAAAAATTGAGGGGCACGAAGAGAAGAGGATGGCTGAGGATAAGATGCCAGAGGATAAGACGCCAGAGGATAAGCATTACCAACTCAATGGACATTAATCTCAGCAAACTCTGGGAGATAGTGAAGGACAGGGAAGCCAGACATGCTGCCATCCATGGGATCACAAAGAGTTGGACACGACTTAGCAACTGAACAACACCAACACTCTTCTACATGCATATGTTGAGGCTTCAGTCCCTCCTCGGAATGTGACTGTATTTAGTGATAGCACCTTTAAAACTGGGATGGGATAAAAATGAGGTCATTAGACTGTCCCCTCATCCAATTTGACTAATATCCTTTTAAGAAGTGGAAATCTGAACACACAAGGAGACATCACTGGTGCTCCTGAACAGAAGAAGACACAAGAATGTATGGATACAAATGAAAGCCCATATGAGGACACAGCAGGAAGTGGCTATCTGCAAGCCAGGGAGAGAGTTCTCAGAATAAATCAACCTTGCTGAAATTTTGATCTTTAACTTGTAGCTTCTGGAACCATGAGAAATAAATTCTGTTGTTTAACCTACCTAGCATTTGGTACTTTGTCACAGCACCCCTATCATAATAATACAGTGCCCATAAATATCTGTTATATAAATTAAATATTTTGCCAAATTCATAAAATCTAGAATGTCTGTAATTAGTCCCCAGATTCCAAGCTGTTATACTTACCACTAGAACTTTCTGGCTTGGAGGAGCTAAACTTTTATGTTATTGCAGAAGCCAGATTCTTTAAGGGAATTCTAAATTAGGCACCTTCAATTTCAAATTTATTTTGCCATAGGGATTTTTCAACAGTTTATAAAAAGTTCATATCTTTTGTAGTCTAGATGTTTGAAATTACCTTTTCTTGGTGTTGATAATTTTATCATAGGCTCAACTGCAAAACATATGTTCAAACAAATATAGCATTTATTCTTCAGGAATCCCAAGAACTAAAGAATGTTCCCTCCAACCATGAAATCAGCAAGCAGAATGTAGATAAAATTAAACTAAATGCTGATCCATGGATCCATGGAAGCTTAAAGATAAATTATATATTTATATTTTTTTCATATATATATTTCTATATATGTTTCTTACATATTTCTATACTGCATGAACAGAATTAAAATTTTGGGTTACTTTCTCAGCCACAAAAAACAGACATTTTTAAAAATATTTGAGGAAATTAAGTGTTAGAGTCATTCTAATTTCTCTTACTGAATTTATCCCTCAAAAATCAAGTGATTCAGTGGGCCAGATCTTAAACCTGACTATACCGGGATCTTGTGGTTTCATAGTTGATCTCTCCATCTGAGCACAGAATTACCTGGAATCACTGGGAACATAGAGTGTGATTGAATCACTCACCTAAAGAATGCAGGGAAGAAAATAACTAAATTTATAGGAACAAGGACAGCTGTAGTTGAACAAGCTATACAGGTAGATTTGGGTGGCAGAAACAATCAAAGTAAATGAAATAAAATGCACAATAGTATTGCTTAAATTTATTCCTGAAGTAGCAGCTTTGTTTGTTTTTCTCCAAGAAGAATTAAAGCTAAACTCATATATTCTTTAGGAGAAGGCTGCAGGCCATGGTCAATATTTATTCCCAGGTGTGAATTGCAATCACACTTTTGATTCTGCATTCACTTCACTTCAGGGATTTCCTACAGGGAAAGCATTTAATAATAATTGTGTGGGTCCTTACAAGTGTAAATACCTTCTTAAATGGGGCCACTGGGTAATACTTGAGTTAAGTTAGATAACAAGAATCTTTTTCTAAAAATTGTATTCTGTTGCTTTAGGGGATTATAATGCAATATATTCAGGAATTTTGTGACCAATAAAATGTGTTCCTGCTGACTGTATCTGTATGTGTGTGTCTATGTGTGTATGTGTACCTCCTTCTTAGCCTCTGTTAGTAGCTTACTTACTGATGAACTGGAGCAGCCTTGTGACTTCTATAAATAGCTTTCCCAAACCTCAGATTCTATTATTAGCAATTAGATAGATAACAACTAATCAGTATTCACTATTCTAATTACACTGCATCTGGGTTCTTCAAAGTCCCCTGCAATTTTGTCTTTTAAGTGTGTAAAAATGGGAAGCACAAAATCTACCACTCTTATTTTGTACAATTTTGTCAAAATTATGATTTAATAGCAATAGAATTTTCAACAGCTAGGCATTTTCCCCCTGTTTTTATCCCAAAGTCACATCAAGTGAACCTGAGTCCATGATGAATGTCTACATTAAAGCTATCATTGCTAATGGTATTCCATATCATTTGTCTTTGGTTCCGAGGGACCAAATTACAATCACCACATGACTGTAGCTTATCTTGTGATTAATGATGGTTTTACTAAGTCACTGACAGTGAAGCTACTGGGAGGAAAATGGTAATATGGTTTGAAATTTTAAATTGCACATTTAAAAAATCATTACCTGGTTTTCAAAGAGATGGTTAATTTGTGCATGATAGGAGGTAAAAAGCTGGTTCTTTTAGCCACTAGAGAAAAGAATTTCTCAAGACAATTATTCCAATTTTTAAAGGTCATAAGTAAAATGCTATAAATAACAAGATGAATCCAAATTAGACTCAAACATCTGTCACAAAGGATACTGGGTTTTTTTTTCAGACGAATAAAATTTTAAAATACAAAAAAATGCAAAGACTCAGATATACTCCAATAGCAAATAAGAGTGGGTAATATATTAAAGAATATACTACATGATATATTGTAGGTTCAGAAAATTGCTCTGCTCCATTTCCTTGAGAGTCATTGATGCACATCTAAGTCATTAGTGAAGGAATATTATCAACATTCATTGGACTTTTGATATTTTCTTCTAAATTACCTCAGCCTCAAAACGAATATGAACTTACATTATTACTACTGGGACTAATTGGCATTAGTTTGCTGTAAGCAAAAGATATTTCTAAATTCATTTTGCTTCAGGAAATAGATGGCCAATACCAGAGAAAATTGTTTTGATTGCAACTTTATCTCTTTTTCTACATGAAATTTTAAACCTTTTTGAAATAGCAGCCTCAGTTAAAGTTCCATAATAGACAATTTGCAACTCAAATGCCCATAAAATAACCTCAAAACTCTGAAGATAAGTCATAAATGGTTTTGTCCTCTGATACTTTGGTATAAATAGAACAGAAGAATCAAACTTCATTTCTAGCTCTTCTACAAGTCAATTGACCATATCTTCTCTGATTGAAATGGTCAAAATATGTCCATCTCTCAAAAGCCCATGATCATCCAAGTGAATACAACACTAACAATGCTAGCTTAGATTGTTATTTTATTTCTGTGCTTTTCATGCTATGTTAGCTACAGAAAAAATACTTTTCTCTAGTAGTGTGTTGATTCTTTATATATTCTTGGGTGAAATATTTTACCTAATGTTTGATATGATAGTGTCTGAAAGAATAAGAATATTCAATAATTTGAATTTCCTTGACATTCTTAAAAAGAGTATATATGATAGTGGCATGCATTTTTTAGTGAGAGTCATCAAAATGTTGGGGGCCTCATTGTTTAATCTGGGCAAGTGATAAATTCTACTTGTGCTCACTCTGCTGTTTAGAAGACTAATTGTTGTAGCAAGTTTATCTGATTTTAATGTTCTAAGAGCACTTAATGAAGATCATTAAACATTTATTAGAAGCATATTTGCTTCTATGAACCTCTAAAACAAGAGCAGTATTGCATTTTAACCATTTATTTCTTAGTAATGTATTCAGTTCAGTTCAGTCGCTCAGTGGTATCCGACTCTTTGCCACCCCATGAATCGCAGCACACCAAGCCTCCCTGTCTATCACCAACTCCCGGAGTTCACTCAGACTCATGTCCATCGAGTCTGTGATGCCATCCAGCCATCTTATCCTCTGTAGCCCTTTTCTCCTCTTGCTCCCAATCCCTCCCAGCATCAGAGTCTTTTCCAATGAGTCAACTCTTCGCATGAGGTGGCCAAAGTACTGGAGCTTCAGCTTCAGCATCATTCCTTCCAAAGAAATCCCAGGACTGATCTCCTTCAGAATGGATTAGTTGGATCTCCTTGCAGTCCAAGGGACTCTCAAGAGTCTTCTCCAACACTGCAGTTCAAAAGCATCAATTCTTCAGCGCTCAGCTTTCTTCATAGTCCAACTCTCACATCCATACATGACTACTAGAAAAACCATAGACTTGACTAGACGGACCTTACTCAGCAAAGTAATGTCCCTGCTTTTGAATATGCTATCTAGGTTGCTCATAACTTTTCTTCCAAGGAGTAGAATTTCATGGCTGCAGTCACCATCTGCAGTGATTTTGGAGCCCAAAAAAATAAAGTCTGACACTGTTTCCACTGTTTCCCCATCTATTTCCCATGAAGTGATGGGACCAGATGCCATGATCTTCGTTTTCTGAATGTTGAACTTTAAGCCAACTTTTTCACTCTCCTCTCTCACTTTCATCAAGAGGCTTTTTAGTTCCTCTTCAATTTCTGCTATAAGGGTGTTGTCATCTGCATATCTGAGGTTATTGATATTTCTCCCAGCAATCTTGATTCCAGCTTGTGTTTCTTCCAGTGATGATATTGGTGGTACTTATAAAGTGATATATAATTTTCTTGATATAATCATTTAATGTGTTATTTCAAATAAATAAGAAGATGAAATTAATTATGTAGTTTGCATGGTGATGACAATTAACACTTATTCTAGTTATTTTTTTGTTGTTGTTGTTCAAAAAGCTAAGTTAAAGAGACATTTTAGGCTGTTACACAAAAGAGTAAAATCAATTTAAAGAAAAAGAAAAGAAAGAAAAGAAAATTTATTAAAGAATGGTTGCATGGAATGGAATGGTTGCATGATGAATTCTGTGGATTTACACTTCCAACATTTACACTTAACAACAGATAAGTGAAAACCAAACAAAACTTAATCATTAAAATTACCTGGAAATTGTATTAAAGACTATAGCCAATAAAGAAATATTTATTTTAAAAAGTCTACTAAAGTTTCATAATAACAGTGAGAGGCTATAATATTTGAACAAAAACTCCCTTGCTTAACCCCTTCCTAGCTCAACCAAATGGAAACTCTGCATGAGATTAGTAGCAGTCAAGAACTCAAGACTGACTCTATTCCCACTTCCCAGTTGGAGGTCTACTTTTCTTTGGAAGATCGGGATGTCAGTGTTTCTCAACTGCCTTACAAATAACTGAGTCTAAGAGATGGGAGGGGATATTTTTTGCATAGCCTCTATGGCAGTGGAAGAAAAAGAAAATCATAGAAGGAGATAGTTCTTGGTTTCTTCCAAAAATGACAAACTGCTTTTGTAGTAGGGTGTAGAGAAATGGAAGATTTAAATATACTCTTAGAAACAATAGAGGATGTGGTGAAAGGAAGTTGGAAAGAGAGTCACAAAAATTTATTAAAGATATATGCTAAATTTGACTGGCTCATTTGCCAAACAGAACCTGAGAAAGAGAAACAGCTTGGAGGAGACCTCCTGGAGTAGAACAAATCACAAATACTGACCTGTGCCACCATTCCTTCAAAGGAACCTACATTTGAATTAGTCTGTGATGCAATCTATGATCCAGAGCATTGTTGAAAATGATAAAGCCAACAACTAATAATTACTGGATCTCAACAGTGGGTGATCACATTAGTGAACTTGAAAATAGATCAATTAAAACAATGCAAGCTGAAGAGAAAAAAAGAAAACTTCAGAAAAATGTGAACAACATTAAGCACAATACACACATAATGGAAATATCAAAAATAGAGATGAAAGAAAGAAAGAGAAAATGTATTCAATGAAATATTGGCTGAAAACTTTCAGATTTTGTTGTAGAACAATAATCTACACATCCAGGAAATTTAATAAATCCAAGAAAGGTAAGGGCAAAGAAATTCACAAACATATATATCATAATTAAAATACCAAAAGTCAGAAACAAGGAAAAATTCTTGAAGGCAGTAAAAGAAAAATGACGCATCATTTACAAGGGAAGCCCAATAAAATTAACAGGCCCCTTATCATAAAATTGTGAAAGAGATAGGATTACCAGACCACCTGACCTTCCTCTTGAGAAACCAGTATGCAGGTCAGGAAGCAACAGTTAGAACTGGACATGGAACAGCAGACTGGTTCCAAATAGGAAAAGGAGTACATCAAGGCTGTATATTGTCACCCTGCTTATTTAACTTATATGCAGAGTACATCATGAGAAATGCTGGGCTGGAGGAAGCACAAGCTGGGATCAAGATTCTGGGAGAAATATCAATAACCTCAGATATGCAGATGACACCACGCTCATGGAAGAAAGTGAAGAGGAACTAAGGAGCCTCTTGATGAAAGTGAAAAAGTTGACTTAAAGCCCAACATTCAGAAAACTAAGCTCATGACATCTGGTTCCATCATTTCGTGGCAAATACATGGGGAAACAGTGGCTGACTTTATTTTGGGAGGCTCCAAAATCACTGCAGATGGTGATTGCAGCCATGAAATTAAGACACTTCCTCCTTGGAAGGAAAGTTATGACCAACCTAGACAGCATAATAAAAAGCAGAAGCATTACCTTGCCAACAAAGGTCCATCTAGTCAAGGCTATGATTTTTCCAGTAATCATGTATGGATGTGAGAATTGGACTATATAAAGAAAGCTGAGCCCCGATGAATAGATGATTTTGAACTGTGGTGTTGGAGAAGACTCTTGACAGTACCCTGGACTGCAAGGAGATCCAACCAGTCCATCCTAAAGGAGATTAGTCCTGAGTGTTCATTGGGAGGACTGATATTGAAGCTGAAACTCCAATACTTTGGCCACATGGTGCAAAGAGCTGACTCATTAGAAAAGACCCTGATGCTGGGAAATATTGAGGGCAAGAGGAGAAGGCCATGACAGAAGATGAGATGGTTGGATGGCATCACCAACTCAATCAATGAGCATGAGTTTGGGTAAACCCCAGGAATTGGTAATGGACAGGGAGGCCTTGTGTGCTGTGGTTCATGAGTCACAAAGAGTCAGACACAACTGAGGGACTGGACTGAACTGAACTATCAGAAAAAGTGAACGCTAGACCACAGTGGGTTAAAATATATTCAAAGTGCTCAAAGGATAACAACACAAAAAAAATTCAAGACTTTTTTTGATTTTTTATAAAATCAAAATTGATTGACTGGTTTTGGATTTTGGATAAAGCTCACCCAGACTTCCCTGGTGGCTCAGAGGTTAAAGCATCTGCCTGCGATGTGCGAGACCTGGGTTCGATCCCTGGGTTGGGAAGATCCCCTGGAGATGGAAATGGCAACCCACTTCAGTATTCTTGCCTGGAAAAATCCCATGGACAGAAGATCCTGTTGGGCTACAGTCCACTGGGTAGCAAAGGGTCGGACACGACTGAGCAACTTCAAAGCTCACCCACCTTTAAAGAAATACTAAAGGAAATTCTTCATTTGAAAGCTTAGAGACGTACAGACAGTACTAGTAATGGTAATCAAGTAATAATAAAAGACAGCAGAAATGTACATTTTCTCACTGTCTTAATTGATTCAAAAAGCAAGTGCATAAAACAATGCATACACAATGTTTTATTGAGCCTGTATCAGGCAGAAGTGGAATATATTTGCCAGCGTGCTATGTTTGGTCACTCAGTCTTGTCCAGCTCTTTGTGACACCATGGACTGCAGCCAGCCAGGCTCCTATGTACATGGGGATTCTCCAGGCAAGAATGCTGGAATGAGTTGCCATGCCTTCCTCCAGGGGATCTTCCCAATCAGGGGTTGAACCCAGGTCTCTGCATTGCACGCAGATTCTTAACCCACTGAGTCACCAGGAAAGTCCAAGAATACTATAGGTAGCCTATCCTTTATCTTCCCAATCCAAGAATCAAACCAGGGTCTCCTGCATTGCTGGCAGATTCTTTACCAGCTGAGCTAAGAAGGAAGCCCCTATATTTGCCAATAACAGCACAAAAATGGTGGTTGGGAACAGGTATTGAGCTAAGAAAATGATCTTGTATAATAGTAACTTGAATCCACAGAACAAATGAAGGGAAACAGAAATGATAAGTCAGAAGGTTAATACAACAAAAGCTACATATAAAAAATTCACAATGGTCATTTTTGAAACTTTGCAGATTAAACATGATCATTGAATATGTAATAAAACTGCTTAATTTTTGGTTNAGATATAAAATTTCTTACTTTATTTTCTATTGTTATATTAAAATAACCACTATAATTTTTTTTTAAAAAAAAAACAACAGTTTTAAAATGCATTTGTGAAGATCCACAGACTGAAACAAGCCCTTACAACAAATGATTTTTTACTTACAAAATATATAACATATAGACTAAGTGTGATTATTTTACCTGTGCAAAACCTTTGAATCTTAAATAATTGACTCTTATGTGAAGCCTATGAAGTACCTTTCAGATATATGCCAAAATAGGCATTCATTGATTTTAACATTAATAATGGCAAGAATTCATCTTGCACATGTGCAAAGTTCACATTGTAATTGAGACAAGAATGAGAAAGTTTAGATGTTATCATGGAGTCATCTAGCTCACTTTTCTGCTCCTAAGACACATTATTAAATTATCTCATATATTATGAAAAACTATAATGTTTTAAGCCACAACCAGATTAAGAAAAGTCCCTGAGAAACTCTTCCAAATATGTAACCATTATTAACATTTGAAATAATTTTAACATGACCTAAATAAATCTATCATTAATGTATTTTTAGTTCATGTAGAAAATGTTCCTTGATATTGTAATGTATCCATTCATCACTTTTAAAAGCAAATTTTCAAAGAAAAGTTTTTTAAAAAATCTTTAAAGAATGGAAGGTTTGGGTCCCAAGGTGTTGCTTTAATTGTAGATATTATAATTACTGAGATATTTCTGTAGTCTGTCTCTCTGAAGTTCAAAGCAGAAAAAAAATGAAGGTAGAACAGAATCTCAAGAAAGACTACACAGCTTTCAACATATCTTCCTCAGTCAACCAAATTGTTATTAAAAGGTGAACTAGATCTTGACATGGAGTATCTTATGAATGTTGTAGTGCTTGATATATATTTGATGAGAGGAAGGTATCTCACATTCAGCAGGCAAAGAATCTGCCTGCAATGCAGGAGACACAAGAGACAGGTTTGATTCCTGGGTTAAGAAGATCTCTTGGAGAAAGAAATGGCAATACACTCCAGTATTCTTGCCTGGGAAACCCCATGGACAGAGGAGGCTGGCGGGCTATGGTCCAAAGGGCCACAAAGAGTTGGATACAACTGAGCGACTAAGCATTCACGTTTTCAAAGCAATGAAGTAAAGCAGAAAATGAAGTATAAGCATGATTGTGTTAGAATTCATACCTACCAACATTTGCATAGAGAGGATGCGCTGTGCCAGCTATACATCAAAATGCCTGATTTTAACTATAGTTCAATCAGAACATTTCATTGTTCCAGACTTTTTTCTTCCTTCACGTAAAAGCCATTTTTGAGAGACGTGATTCATGGGAGTATAAGGAAGCTTGTATTACAAGAGAGAATCAGTGAGGTCACCCATGAAGGAGAAATAGCTCAGATCTCTTCTCTCTGTATTCTCTTTCAACCTGCTCTTTTCTGTTTTTCCTCTCATTCTCACTTGGATTGTACCTTTCTATCACCTACAGGCTTTTCCTAAATGCTTAATTGAATAAACTGTATAAGGGAATTGATATAATATGAAATCTAAAGGACTCTCCAGACAGCTGCCTCTGTCTGCCAAGCATCGTTTATAAACCTTTCTAATGGGACACTACCTGTCAACTGCCAGTATCTTGAAAGAGATCTTTTCACAAAACAGGGTTACCTACCACACTGTAACTATCTTTATTGTGTTGTTTGTGGTAACTTGTTTAAAAAGATCAAGCCATCATCACACTCAGACCACAGATTTTGGATATTCACACATCTGGTCCAAAGCTCTATTTTTTTTTTTTTAATCTAAAGTGAGTGAATTAAAGCAAAAACAATGCCCAGTTATAGATGTAACTGGTGATGGAAGTAAAGTCTGATGCTGTAAAGAACAATATTGCATAGGATCCTGGAATGTTAGGTCCATGAATCAAGACAAATTGGAAGTGGTCAAACAGGAGATAGCAAGAGTGAACATTGACATTTTAGGAATCAGTGAACTAAAATATTTTGCTGACTGTATAGAGATTCTCCATCTTTGGCTGCAAAGAACATGATCAATCTGATTTCAGTATTGACCATCTGTTGATGGCCATGTGTAGAGTCTTCTCTTGTGTTGTTGGCACAGAGTGTTTGCTATGACCAGGGCCTTCACTTGACAAAACGCTGTTAGCCTTTGACCTGCTTCATTTTGTTCTCCAAGGGCAAATTTGCCTGTTACTCCAGGTATCTCTTGGCTTCCTACTTTTGAATTCTAGTCCCCTATACTAAAGAGGACATCTTTTTTGTGTGTTAGTACTAGAAAGTACTATTCAAGAGCAGAGATATTACTCTGCCTACTAAGGTCCGTCTAGTCAAGGCTATGGTTTTTCCATTGGTCATGTATGGGTGTGAGAGTTGGACTGTGAAGAAGGCTGAGTGCCGAAGAATTGATGCTTTTGAACTGTGGTGTTGGAGAAGACTCTTGAGAGTCCCTTGGACTGCAAGGAGAACCAAACAGTCCATTTTGAAGGAGATCAACCCTGAGATATCTTTGGAGGGAATGATGCTGAAGCTGAAACTCCAGTACTTTGGCCACCTCATGCAGAGAGTTGACTCACTGGAAAAGACTTTGATGCTGGGAGGGATTGGGGGCAGGAGAAGAAGGGGACGACTAAGCACAAGATGGCTGGATGGCATCACTGACTCGATGGACGCGAGTCTGAGTGAACTCTGGGTGATGGTGATGGACAGGGAGGCCTGGCGTGCTGCGATTCATGGGGTCACAAAGAGTCAGACACGAATGAGTGACTGAACTGAACTGAACTGAACTGAACTAGAAAGTCACTGGAAGAACTGATACTGAAGCTGAAACTCCAATACTTTGGCCACCTGATGGGAAGGGTTGACTCATTTGAAAAGACCCTGATGCTGGGAAAGATTGAAGGCAGGAAGAGAAGTGGATGACAGAGGATGAGATGATTGGATGACATCACCAATTGGACATGGAAGCCTGGCATGCTGTAGTCCATGGGGTCGCAAAGAGTTGGACATGACTGAGTGACTGAGCTGAAGTGACCTAAAATGGACTGGAATGAGTGAATTTAATAGATAACCACTATTATCTACTACTAACCATTATTATCTACTACTGTAGGTAAGAATCCATTGGAAGAAATGGAATAGCCCTCATAGTCAACAAAAGAGCCAAATGCAGTACTTGGGTGCAATCTCAAAAAGAATAGATGATCACTGTTCATTTCCAAGGCAAGCCATTCAATATCACAGTACTCCAAATCTATGCCCTAACCAGTAATGCCAAAGAAGTTGAAGTTGAATGGTTCTATGATGATCTACAAGACCTTCTAGAACTAACACCAAAAAAAGATTCCCATTTCTTCATAAGGGAATTAGAATACAAAAGTAGGAAGTCAGGAGATGCCAGAAGTAACAGGCAAGTTTGGCTTTGGCATACAAAATGAAGCAGGGCAAAAACTAATGGAGTTTTGCCAAGAGAATGCAGTGGTCATAGCAAACACCCTCTTCCAATAACACAAGAGAAGACTCTACACATGGACATCACCAAATGGTCAATGCTCATCATCATTATATTCTTTTTAGGCAAGGATGGATAAGCTCTATATAGTCAGCAAAACAAGACCAGGAGCTGACTGTAGCTCAGACCATGAACTCTTTATTGGCAACTTCAGTCAGTTCAGTCCAGTCACTCAGTTGTGTCCAACTCTTTGCGACCCCATAAATTGAAGCACACCAGGCCTCCCCATCCATCACCAACTCCTAAAGTTCACCCAAACTGATGTCCATCGAGTCGGTGATGCCATTCAGCCATCTCATCCTCTGTCGTCCCCTTCTCCTCCTGCCCCCAATCCTTCTCAGCATAGAGTCTTTTCCAATGAGTTAACTCTCTGCATCAGGTGGCCAAAGTATTGGAGTTTCAGCTTCAGCATCAGTCCTTCCAAACAACACCCAGGATTGATCTCCTTCAGAATGGACTGGTTGGATCTCCTTGTAGTCCAAGGGACCCTCAAGAGTCTTCTCCAACACCACAGTTCAAAAGCATCAATGCTTCGGTGCTCAGCTTTCTTTACAGTCCAACTCTCACATCCATACATGACCACAGGAAAAACCATTGCCTTGAGTAGATAGACATTTGTTGGCAAAGTAATGTCTCTGCTTTTTAATATGCTATACAGATTGGTGATAACTTTCCTTCCAAGGAGTAAGAGTCTTTTAATTTCATGGCTGCAATCACCATCTACAGTGATTTTGGAGCCCAAAAATAAAGTCTGCCACTGTTTCCACTGTTTCCCCATCTATTTCCCATGAAGTGATGGGACCAGATGCCATGATCTTCATTTTCTGAATGTTCAGCTTTAAGCCAACTTTTTCACTCTCCTCTTTCACTTTCATCAAGAGGCTTTTTAGCTCCTCTTCACTTTCTGCCATAAGGGTGGTGTCATCTGCATATCTGAGGTTATTGATATGTCTCCAGCAATCTTGATTCCAGCTTGTGCTTCTTCCAGCCCAGCGTTTCTCATGATGTACTCTGCGTATAAGTTAAATAAGCAGGGTGACAATATACAGCCTTGACGTACTCCTTTTCCTATTTGGAACCAGTCTATTATTCCATGTCCAGTTCTAACTGTTGCTTCCTGACCTGCATATAGACTTAAATGAAAAAAGTAGGGAAAACCACTAGACCATTCAGGTATGACATAAATCAAACCCCTTATGGTTATACAGTGAAAGTGACAAATAGATTCAAGGGAATAGATCTGATAGACACAGTGCCTGAAGAACTATGTATGGAAGTTCATGACATTTTACAGGAGGGGGTTATCAAAACCATCCCCAAGAAGAAGAAATACAAAAGGCAAGATGGTTGCTGGAGGAGGCCTTACAAATAGCTGAGAAAAGAAGAGAAATGAAAGGCAAAGGAAAAAAAAGGAAAGGTTTATCCATCTGAATGCAAAGAGCCAAAGAATAGCAATGAGAAATAAGAAAGCCTTCCTCAGTGGTCAGTGCAAAGAAACAGTGGGAAACAATAGAATGAAAAAGATGAGAGATCTCTTCAAGAAAATCAGAGATACTAAGGGAACACTTCATGCAAAGATGGACACAATAAAGGACAGAAATGGTATGGATCTTACAGAAGCAGAAAATATTAAGAAAACGTGGCAAGAATACACAGAAGAATTGTACAACAAAAAGGATCTTCATGACCCAGATAGCCACAATGATGTGATCACTCTCCTAGAGCCAGACATCCTGGAATGTGAAGACAAGTGGGTCTTGGGGTATCACTAAGAACAAAGCTAGTAGAGGTGATGGAATTCCAGCTGAGCTACTTCAAATTCTATGCTGTTGAAGTACTGCACTCAATATGCCAGCAAATTTGAAAAACTCAGCCAGTGGCCATGGGACAGAAAAAGTCAGTTTTCCTTCCAATCTCAAAGAAAGGCAATACCAAAGAATGTTCAAAATACCTCACAGCTGCACTTTTCTCACATGCTAGCAAAGTAATGCTCAAAGTTCTCCAAGATAAGCTTCAACAACATGTGAACCAAGAACTTCCAGATGTATAAGCTGCATTTAGAAAAGACAAAGAAACCCAGACCAAATTGCCAAAATCCACTGGATCTCAGAAAAAGCGAGAGAATTCCAGAAAAAAAAAATCTACATCTGTTTCATTGACTATGAATCACAACAAACCGTGGAAAATTCTTCAAGAGATGGGAATAGACCACCTTACCTGCTTCCTGAGAAACCTGTATGCAGGTCAAGAAGCAATAGTTAGAACCAGACATGGAACAATAGACTGGTTCAAAATTTGGAAATGGGTACGTCAAGAGAGCATATTGTCACTGTGCATATTTAACATAATATGCAGAGTACACCATGCGAAATGCTGGACTGGATGGAGCACAAGCTGGAATCAAAATTGCCAGGAGAATATCAACAATCTCAGATATGCAGATGATACCATCCTTATGGCAGAAAGCGAAGAAGAACTAAAGATCCTCTTGATGGAAGTGAATGAAGAGAGTAAAAAGAGGCTTAAAATCTAACAGTCAAAAAACTAAGATCATGACATCTGGTCCCATTGCTTCATGGCAAATAGATGGAGAAACAGTGGAAACAGTGACAGACGATTTATTTGGACTCCAAAATCACTGCAACTGGTGACTGCACCCATGACATTAAAAGATGCTTGCTCCTTAGAAGAAAAGCTATGGGAAACCTAGACAGCATGTTAAAAAGAAGAGACATTATTTTTCTGTCAAAGATCCATATAATCAAAGCTATGGTTTTTCTAGTAGTCATGTATGGATGTGAGAGTGGACCATGAAGTACAGTGAGTGCCAAGAAGTTGATGCTTTTGAACTGTGGTATTGAAAAAGACTCTTAAGAGTTCCTTGGACTGCAAGGAGAACAAACCAGTCAATCTTAAAGGAAACTAATCTTGAATAGTCATTGGAAGGACTATGCTGAAGCTCCAGTACTTTGCATTGATCTATTTATCTAACCTCATATGAATGCAATGATATTGTTTATTGAAACTTTATAGTAAATCTTGAAATCATGTGTTGAAACTTCTCAAAATTTGTACATCTCTTTCAAAATTTTGTCAATATCCTTTTCTGCTAATCCTATTTTCTCTCACATTCTAAGATTTATTCTTTCCCATTTATTGGCCAAATTTTCCTGCTTCATTTACACATCTAGTTATTTTTTGGGGTTGCATACTGAATCTACAGATTCTAACATTGTTTAGTATCTAGTTTTTGTTCTCAGTTAATGTTGCTATTTCAGTAGAGAGTTAAGTTACTTTAGAATCAGGTTGGTCCTTGTGAAGTTTGTTTTTAAATTTTATTATGATGAGTCTAGAGTTGTCATGACTATGGAACTAGTTTAACCCCATAAAGCTTTTCCTTGTGTGTCCTTTACTGGAAGTTTTGAATGTTTACCGAGCTCTCCCCATTCTGGCTGGTGGAATATCAACTATCAGCCAAAGTGGACGGAGCTTGGAGAGCATGCCGAGCTTCCAGTAAAGGACCAACAAAGAAATACTTTAAGAGGTTAAACTAATCCCATATTCATGACAACTCTGGTGTAAAGAATCTGCCTACAGTGCAGGAGACCCTGGTTCTATCCCTGGGTCAGGAAGATCTCCTGGAGGAGGAAATGGCAAGCCACTCCAGTATTCTAGCCTGAAAAATTCCCTGGACAGAGGAGTCTGGCAGGCTGCAGTCCATAGGCTCACAAAGAGTCAGGCACAACTGAGTGACTGAGCATGCATGCATCTCAGCTATCTCACAGCAGTGTATTGCTTCTGAGAATTGTTCAGCTTATGCATTCTCTAGTAGTTTCTTGCACAGCCTGGTGTATCCTTTGGTATTTGGCAAAAGTAGCCAAACGGAGCTTGGGTGTTTGACAAAAGTTAAAGATAGCCATGTGCATGTTTCCACAGCTTTTTCTCTGTATGGGTTCTGGTGTGTGTATGTGTGTGTATTTTATTTTTAATTGGAGGATCATTGCTTTACAGTATTGTGTTGGTTTCTGCCATACAACTCGAATCAGTCATAAGTGCATGTATGTATGCATGCAAAGTCACCTCAGTCATGTACAATTCTTTGTGACGCTATGGACTGTAGCCCAACAGGTTCCTCTACATGGGATTCTCCAGGCAAGAATACTGGACTGAGTTGCTACCCTCCTCCAGGGGATCTTCCTGACCCAGGGATCGAACCTGTGTCTTCTGCATTACAGGCTGTGTGGAATCTTTACTTCTGAGCCACTGGGGAAGCCTATGTATATATATGTATATGTACATATCCCCTCCCTCTTAAATCTCCCTCCTACCTTATCCCTCTCCCACTTTTCTAGGTTGTCTCAGAGCTCCAGGCTGTATATTTCTTATTCTTTTAGATACTAACCCACCAATGCCATCTGTCACAACACTTTTTAATTGACGGGTAATTGCTTTACAATGTTGTATCCGTTTCTGCTGTACAACATAAGTATACATTTATCTCCTCTCTCTTGAATTCCTTCCCACCCACCCCAAATGACCTCTCTAGGTCATTCCAGAGCATGGAACTGAGCTCCCTGTGCTATGCAGCAGCTAGCTGTTGGAGCCTGGTGGGCTGCCTTCTATGGGGTCGCACAGAGTCGGTCACGACTGAAGCAACTTAGCAGCAGCAGCAGCAGTATATATATGTCAGTGCTACTCTGTCAGTTCCTCCCACCTTCTCCTTCCCCCATTGCGTCCACAAGTCTGCTCTCTATATCTGTGTCTCTATTCCAGCCCCACAAATAGGTTCATCAATACCATTTTTCTAGATTACATATATATATGTACTTAATATATAGTGAAAGTGAAAGTGAAATCGCTCAGTCGTGTCTGACTCTTTGCGATCCCACGGACTGTAGCCTACCAGTCTCCTCAGTCTATGGAATTTTCCAGGCAAGAATACTGGAGTGGGTTGCCATTTCCTTCTCCAGGGGATCTTCCCGACCCAGGGATCAAACCCTGGTCTCCTGCATTACAGGCAGACGCTTTACCGTCTGAGCCACCAGGGAAACCCTAATATATAGTATTTATATTAATATATGTATATTTATATATAATATTTAACATTTTTAAGCTCTGATCTTTGCCTCTTCCACTTAGTGTGATGACCATGCTTTGTTCGAGTTTGCCCCTCAGGTCTTCAGGTCCAGGAGTTTCCTCCAAGCAGAACTTCAGGCTTTTTTCTTCTTCTCAAGAATTAAAATTCTTCACTCTCTGTGATTCTGTGTGGAAATGTTTGCTTATTTGTTGTTTTGTTTTGTTTCTTTTCTGTCTGCAGTAGGAGGACAAATATAGCACTAGTTACCTCATCATAGTCAGTGGAGCAACCTCTCCAATTTATTTTCAAGACTTGCATAACACTGCCAAAGTCTAAAAGCAGAGTACACAAATAAAGCAGAGCTCAGTTTTATTCAAGAATAGGAATGCAATGATCTTAAACAAATTAGTGTCAATCCCAGCATTAAAAACTACTTCCCTAGTGCTAATATCATTGTTTCAGGGATTCTATAATGATTGAATGTTATAAAATCTTAGCATCACATATGTAGGTTAAAGAAGAAAAATCCTTTCAGTTATCATAGTAAGTCCCAACAAATCTTCAGTATGGAGTTACCAAAAATTAAAGCATATGCTTAACATAATAAAGCATATCCATTTCAAGTCAGAAGTTAGTCTTATAAAATAAATTAAGTGTGAAATGGTTTTCAATAAATATACAAGGAGTAGAAAAGTACTGATGTCATCACTAATATTCAATGTATATATGTATGTGAGTTACTCAGCCATGTTCGAGTCTTTACAAGCCCATGCACTGTAGCCCACTAGGCAACCCTGTCCATGGGATTTTCCAGGCAAGAATACTGGAGTGTGTTGCCATTTCCTTCTCCAGGGGATCTTACCAAACCAGGGATCGAACCGAGGTCACCCACATTGCAGGCAGACTCTACCATCTGAGCCACCAGGGATCCCTTGAACTAATTTGAGTACTTTGGTATAGAAAGATGTAGAAATAAGCCAAAGAAACTCTTACAAAATACTACAAGTATTTTTGTTGTTGTTGTTGTTAAATCATTCATATGCCAGTGGTGATTGTCAATGAAAGCTGGTAATGTCTTATATTTAAAATTCAAGGTATGTCAGCTGCTGCTGCTGCCAAGTCACTTCAGTCGTGTCCAACTCTGCGCGACCTCATAGACGGCAGCTCACCAGGCTCCCCTGTCCCTGGGATTCTCCAGGCAAGAACACTGGAGTGGGCTGCCATTTCCTTCTCCACAAGGTATGTCTAGGGACTAATAAATTTGGATTTTCCACTAAATGGCATTTCATCAATAATCAATACCATAAAAATAATGTCCTATGTATTTCCCAACTTACTTGTCTTTTCTTTCCTTTTGCCTATTAATTATTTGCCATCTCCCATTCAGTATCAAGAGAAAAAGAATTTTTTTGTCAGAACTATAGGCAGGGTACTAATAAAATCTCTGAAAGCCTAAAGGAAAGTTGCACTTAATTATGGAATTGCATGTCAAGCTTTAAGAAATAACCATATAGTTTCCCATGTCTACAAAAAGTCTGACATGACTGAAGCAACCTCACATGCACTGTACATGTGCTTATGAACCTGTGAGTGCTTGCCTGCCTGTGTGCATGCTCAGTTGTGTCTGACTCTTTGTAACCCCATGGACTGTACCCTGACAGTCTCTTCTGTCCATCAGATTTTCCTGGCTAGAAGGACTGGCTTGGGTTGCCATTTCTTCCTTCAGGGGATCTTCCCAATCTGCTGATTGAACCTGGGTCTTTTGAGTCCCCTACTTTGGCAGGCAGATTCTTTACCACTAGTGCCACCTAGTTATGAGTAGAGTTGGCAAATTTTTCCTCATATTAGAATGCTGGGGAAAAAAGGCCCCAAGATTAACATGTAACACAAGACTTCAGGCAATTCAATAAGGCAAGAAAAAGAAACAAGTTTTATTGCTATAAATAATAACCATTGTCTTTAGGTTCTTTGTCAAAGAAAATTGCATACGATGGAAAAAATGGAAGGAAGAAGGAAGGAAAGAGAGAGACTAAGACACGTGAGTTATGAATTTGTGAGGTAATCTATTTAAACAAAAGCAGTGAACATATCTTAAGTAATATGGTAAGCATGACAAAAGTATACACCTAGCAGGAAACAGGCGTTGCATGTGTAATAGAAAAGGTAATACTTTATTAAGAAAGATGAAAGTATAAATAGCATGAAGTATGTAGTATTTATAAAAGTTGTCTAGTTTAAAGCTGTCAAATCTTTCAAAATTAATACATATTTTAAAGTTTTAATGAAAATGCTATGGGAACTTTTTTGTAATTTAATAAATAGATTTAAAACAACCTGGAATGATGACAAAGAATAGAATATGGACAAAAACATTTTGAAATAATTATGAATTAGATACAACTTTCCTTAGTAGATAGCACAATATATTTTTAAAAAACAGCAAATAAAAATCAGTGGTACTAGAAGAGACAAAGCTATAAACAGAACAAAAGAGAAAAGATGATGTACTCAGCATAATATGTTAGAACAGATGGGGAATTATCTTAAAATGAGGTCATTGCTATATGCTATATATCAGAATAAATTTTGGATAAATAATGTAATGTAGAAAGCTAAGTCATAAAGTTACTAGAATGAAATTATGGAGTATGTTTGTGTAATTTTGCTATCATAACCATAAAGGTACACCTTCAGAAAACACAGCACTAGGTTTGACAATGTGAAAAATCAAAAATGGTTATATGTCAGGAAGCACCATTAACTGCCTTAAAATGCAAATGAAAGAATAAATAGTACATTTGTAACATTTGCTGCAACAATTTTCATGCATAAGCAGTATTGCCAATCAATAAGAATTCAAATATTCAAATGAAAAATGGTCAAGAGACACAGAAAATCACAAGTTAAAATTTGGGTAATGATCATAACAAAATTTTCAGTGTCATCAGTCATTAAAATATTCAGAAAGCCTAATGATTCAGTGCCTGGGATTCAAATATGAGCAGGCATAAGTTTGAGTTCCAAGTTTGACATTTACTAGAGATGTCACCCAATTGAATTAAAAATGTATCTCTTTGAACTTCAGTTTCCTCAAATGTTTTATAAAGCTTAAAAAGTGTAACTCATGTGAGAGTCAATAAACTACTTTACACATTGCATATTTTTACTTTGTATTTATCTTGTATTAATATATTCAATTATGTATTAATTATTTTTAAAGCAATGAGGTAGCTTCATTTGTCAAACTGGTAAATATTTTATTGTATTGATAATGCCTTACATTATTATATAAATTTCCAGGTGGTGTAGGCATGGGAATTCAGTATTCTCATATAGTGAGAAGGATTTTCATTTCTACACATTCCTCTTAAGAAATTATAAATTATATCCACAAAAGTTTTAGCTATGAGAAAATAAAAAGCATTATTGTTTTCTTACAGTTGTTGCTGTTGTCCAGTCACTCAGTCATGTCTGAATCTTTGTGACTCCAGAGACTGCAGCATGCCAGACTTCTCTGTCCTTCACCATCTCCTGGAGATTGCTCAAACTCATATCCATTGAGCAAGTGATGCCATCCAACCATCTTGTCCTCTGTTGTCCTCTTCTGCTCCTACCTTCAATCTTTCCCAGCATCAGGGTCTTTTCTAATGAGTCAGCTCTTCTCATCAGGTGGCCAAAATATTGGAACTTCAGCTTCTGCATCAGTCTTTCCAATGAATATTCACAATTCAATTCCTTTAGGGTTAACTGGTTGGATCTCCTTGCAGTCCAAGGGACTCTCAAGAGTCTTCTCCAACACCACAGTTCAAAAGTATCAATTCTTCAGTGCTCAACCTTCTTTATGGTCCAAATCTCACATCCATACATGACTACTGGAAAAGTAGTCATGAGGATATGCACCTTTGTTGATAAAGTAACGTCTCTGTTTCTTTTTAACATGCTGTCTAGGTTTGTCATAACTTTTCTCCCAAGGAGCAAGCGTCTTTTAATTTTATGACTGCAGTCACCATCTGCAGTGATTTTGGAGCCCAAGAAAATAAAGTCTCTCACTGTTTCCCCATTTATTTGCCATGAAGTGATGGGACCGAATGCCATGATCTTAATTTTTTGAATGTTGAGTTTTAAGCCAGCTTTTTCACTCTCCTCTTTCACTTTCATCAAGAGGGCTCTTAAGTTCCTCCTCACTTTCTGCCATAAGGTGGTGTCATTTGCATATCTGAGGTCATTAATGTTTCTCCCAGCAAACTTGTTTCCAGCTTGTGCTTCATCCATCCCGGCATTTTGCATGATGTACTCAGCATATTAGTTAAATAAGCAGGGTGACAATATACGACCTTGATGCTCTTTCCCAATTTGGAACCAGTTCGTTGTTCATGTCTGGTTTTATCTGTTGCTTCTTGACCTGCATACACATTTCTCAGGAAGCAGGTAAAGTGGTCTGGTATTTCCCTCTCTTGAAGAATTTTCCACACTTTGTTATGATCCACACATTGAAAGGCTTTGGCGTAGACAATAAAGGAGAAATAGATGTTTTTCTGGAACTCTCTTGTTTTTTCGATGATCCAGCGGATGTTAGCAATTTGATCTCTGGTTCCTCTGCCTTTTCTAAATTCAGCTTTAACTTCTGGAAGTTCACGGTTCATGTACCATTGAAGACTATCTGGAGAATTTTGAGCATTATTTTACTAGTGTGTGAGAGTGCAATTGTGCAGTAGTTTGAATATTCTTTGGCATTGCCTCTCTTTGGGATTGGAACGAAAACTGACCTTTTCCAGTCCTGTGGCCACTGCTGAATTTTCCAAATTTGCTTGCATTTTGAGTGGAGCACTGTCTTTATAGTGTTATCTGCTAAATGTGACTTCATGACGTACTAAGTGTGTGATGTTAAACAAGTTAGTTACCTTTCTAAGCCATGAGTTCTTCATTTTCAGAGTAGGGGATAACAATAATGCTTTTTGAATAGAAATAATTTAGTTATGAGTTTTACTTTTAAGTGGTTAATAAACATTAGTTCTTATTTCTCTTTTCAATAATAATTCTTTTCATCATTATTTTTATTATTTGTGAGTCTCCCAAGTAGTTTTGGCTTCTTGAAATAACTTAAGGGATTTCCAACTTGTTGGAGGGCTCCCCAGGTAGTGCTGGTGGTAAAGAACCCATGTGCCAATGCAGGAGAGGTAAGAGATGCGGTCTGATCTCTGGGTTGGGAAAATCCCCTGGAGGAGGGCAGGGCAACGGACAGAAGAGCCTGGGGCGCTACAGTTCATAAGGTCGCAAAGATTCAGACACTAATGAAGCCACTTAGCACGCACATGCATGCATGCAATTAATTGGATCATAATCTATTACTAAACAAAATGATGAAGAATTTTCAAAGAACTCTCATGACATCCACAGAGGACGTTCAGGTAGCCATGGTGGGGAGAGGTAAGCAGCAGCTAGGTCAAGCAACTTGACTTTCCCCTTCCTCACTTCCTCCAGAACAGGTCTGTATCTACTCTGGTACTGGTTAGAGTCCTCCTTCAGATTTGTTTGTACAAAGAATTCTACCAGTAAAATATAAAAGCTACTTGTTTAGAATATAAGTTGAGACAGAAAATGTACATGACATATTATTAAGTTTTAAAGATCAGATTGTCAAACATGATAGAGCATGTGATAGAGGAAATAAATACTATGACTGTTCAATTGGGGGTCATTATTATTTTCTCCTTTGGGAGCACCACATAGTTTCTGATGGGTATTTTATTATATGAATAAGGTCTATGAAAATCATTATAAAGAGGTAAAGAGGTAAAGAAGGTCTTTAGAAAATATCAACAAACAAATTTCATGTTTCTTACAGTTACATGAGATAATTACTCAAAATTACAATCGACTAGTAAAGATTTGTAATCTGTTTTTATATTGAACAATGATGGATAACGGCAAAGAAGAAAGCTTATATTTTCTGAGTTAAAACAGCAATACATATTGGAATAAAAATATTTTAGTGTTACAAATGTTATTTTCTAATCCTATATATTTATTTCTTATATTCTGAGGCAAACTTTATAATCATTCTGAGTTTTGGATTCCTCAGCTGTGAAATGTAGTTAAATGACTGATTTATGGAGTTTGGAGATTGAAGATTATGTAGCAAAACCGCCAAGTTCATCGTAATAGGCACAAAAGAGGGACTAGTTTTTACTTTATACGTTATCTATCTTAAGAAATAGAAACTTTAACAATACTCAAAATTTAATTGTCCTTAAAGGTAAGGACAATGACTACTTTATAAGGTATTTGTCTTTCAGTTTATGGTAAGCTGCATACATGAACTCAGTATATCATGATGTTACAGTTTCAAAAAAGCTCTGTCAAATTACACAATATTGGTAGAAAGAATCTCAAGAGTACTGATTGTTGATTTTCATGAATTTTCTCTTTCTGCTTGACTTACCTTTTCATGGATAGCTGCCTATATTACTGAAAGATGGCTGTTTGTGTTTAGTATAGATTTGTTCTTGTTAATATTTTATTAGTTGCTATTTTTGGTTTTAGTAAAAGACTTCTAACTCTTTTATTTTCAGGCTTGAAACTTGACATGCTTAGGGAACTTATTTGTTGTACACAATAGATTTGTAAAGTAAAGTGTTGGGGCTCAAGCTTCCATGTGGCCAGCAGCCTTGTGCAAAGTGTGTTAGCAGAATCCTACACACCTGTTTGGCTCACTTGCATTCTCTCTCACTATTTTCTCTCTGTTGCTCTTGTTGGCCATCCCAACTGAATGATGACATTTACTTTTTAACTTTTATTAGACAGAAAATAAACCTTACCTAAACAAAAGATTCTTTTTTGAGTTTGAAATATGGCTTAAAGAGAACTCACTTTGGCACAGTAGTTCCAAACACATTTCACTAAGATTTAAAACTTATTTAAAAATTGTATATCATAAATTATATCTGAGATGTCTCAATTTCTAAAGTGTGAAATAGTCTAGTATATATATGATCCACTGTGAAAACAGTCTACAAATTACCTTGCATTGAAAAGGTGCCAGTGACTAGGTTAACATTTTCTCATGTGGCTATATTTTATCCCTACAACATCTTCATGATTTTGAACCCCTGTTTTATAGATCATAAAACTTAGATTCAAGACACATAACCATAGTTACACAGCTGGTAAATAACAAAGCTATATTTGAGTCAATACTTTATTGCAGATGTAAAACAAATTTGAATATTGATCTTTTTGAAAGTATAAGATACTTGAAAGTGAAGATCATCAAATTAATGAAAGACCCAGTCTTTGACTTCAAATTTGAGAAATGACATGTTTCTCATTCTCCTTAGTTGTTCAACTTCTGATGACAGAAATATATGTTAATGATGATGTTGGGGTAACTGTTCACCAAAGAGATATATTTTGGAAGTTCACTTCAATGACAGGAGTAAGAGAGTCACTATTTTTAAAAGAATAGAGGAAGAATTTTAAAATAGAAACTCGAGTTTTCATTTTTGTAACAGAGAAACAGAGTGATTCGCTTCATCCCCTTTCTGTATCTCTTGCTGCACAGGATGTCAACATTCCAAGACCTGGTACTGGAGGAAGGAGCAACTGACTATCATCCTGGATTCACAGAGGTATCCAGAGTGGGTGAGTTCAATAATGATTTGCAAAGTTATATTGTATTTACCATTTCATTTTTCTCAAAAATATCCCAAGTTTCATATTTAGGCAAGGTAATTCAGAGTGCTAAAGAGTTAACCAAATGAGATGGGAGGCAGTTATGTTTGTAAGAGAGAACAGAGAAAGATAGTCTATTTTAGCTCTACAACTGGCATTTTGTATCCTGTAAAGCAGAATATGATTAGTTACCAGCAAATTTAATGGGTGTTGCAAGCATTGCTAAAATTACATTTTAAGAAAAATCCTTTGATCTCTTGAAAGCAGTGATCTGTATAAAAATAAAGTGATTTGGGTGTTATATATGCAAAATTCACCTCTGAGGAAGAAAAGAATAAGACAATTAGTTTATTTCAATATTTTGGCTTTCAGTGAAGTGAATTTGTTCTGGGTAAAAGAGAACATGATCAACTATAATATTTGCAGTTTTAATAGCTTATATAATTCTGTTTAATTATTAATGCTATAATTGACTACTGAGGACAGAGTTTGTTGCTCTTGAACTGGGTAAGCAAATAAAAACTCTTAGGAATGAATTTACATTTATCAGCAATATATTTACACCTAGGATGGTGGTTGGGACTTAGCCTTCTAGAAAACTTCCAAATGTAATCCGAAACCAGCCCCATGCTTGGAGGAAAGGGAGACCAAAGAAGGAGATAGACCATTCTAAGTTGGCAGGTTTAATAAGCAAAGGAATTTAGTTATAGGCTTGTTCTTGGGTAGATGTAAGATAGATTTCCATATCCATACATCAAAATCTTAAAGTTCTGAGAACCTTTAACTGGACTCAGTTACATGTATCATCCAGATCCTCGCACCCATGATTATGGCAAGGCTGTATCCTTGGGGCAGCTTCCAGGAGTAGGGAGAGCAAGTAGAAAGCACATTCTAAGGACACGAATGAGTTTGAGGATCTCCCAATTGCCTGGGTTCAGATTGAGGATCAAATCAGAGTCAAATGTCTTGCTGACCTTTCCCAAAAACTACACAACAACAAATCTTATTTTAAAGTTTATTGTGTTGATCCATTCTCTTTGGAGTTCAATTTTTGCAGTGCAAAAATAAGAACAGAGATTATGAGAATCTGTTTAATTTTGTCAAGTCACATAGGCCAATAAAATAACTCAATCAGTCTAAGATTAAGCAGATATTGGCATGAGTTATAAATTTTGATTTAATTGTTTGATCAAATTACTTTGGAAATCACTACCCCCATTCTTTTTTATAACTGTCATTGTACATTTATGTCTGTACATTATTTCCTAGAGCATGGGTAATTTAAGCGGGGTCAGGGGGGAGTGGTAGGGAGGGAGAGAAATATGTTGACTATGTCAGTGTGCAAATTTGAAAAATCTTTAAATAAAATTGTTTACTTAAAGTTATGTTTCTTTGGAGCAATGGAGAGAAAATAGACCCCGTTTTATATCACTGGATTGATTATTCACTAATAAATTTTAGTTTCATATAGTGTGGGAAAATCTTTCAATTCTGACTTTACAAACGCTTCAGAGTTCGCACATGCCATAAGGTTTACTAGAGAAATAGTTTCTATAAGTCACTGAAGGCTGAAAGGCCTACAACTGAGGAAGGGTGAGAAGCAAATTTTAAGGTAATGATGTAAACCTTAAAAGGCTGTATAGAGGGAAGCAGGGTGTACAATGGTGGTCCTGTAGAAGCATCAACAATTAAACTCATCTAGATGTTGAAATCAATAGTACAACATACCGATTTATTGCTCAGATCCACCCTTTGTGACACCTCCCTTGCCACTGATGCACTTTCCATCAAACTTTAAAAGAAAATCTTGCTTTTAAGAAGCCATTTGAGAAACTCCCCTGGTGGTCCAATGGTCAAAAATCTATCTTGAAAGGCAAAGATGTGGGTTGGATGGCTGATTTGGGAACTAAGGTCCCACGTGTGGTGGAGCAATGTATCCAGTGCATCACAATCATTGTGGCAGCACACAACGAAGACCTTACATGCTGCTGCTGAGGCAGCCAAATAAATACATAGATAGATAGATAGACAGGCAAACAGAAAAAGTACTTGCTAAAGGACTTAATCTACACCTTAAATTCAGCAATATGTTAGCAACATAGTTTATAAATATGATCCATGCATTTTCTTTTATATGTCATTTTATTAGGACAAAAAGGAAAAAAATAGAATGAAACAGCTAAACTAAAGTGGGTTATGCAAGTAACTTACATTTTCTGGACTCCAAGATTAAATTTGTTCTTATCATCTAAAAAGGTCCATTTAGTCAAGGTGATGGTTTCCAGTAGTCATGTACGGATGTGAGAGTTGGACTATAAAGAAAGCTGAGCACAGAAGAATTGATGCTTTTGAACTGTGGTGTTGGAGAAGACTCTTGAGAGTCCCTTGGACTGCAAGGAGATCCAACCACTCCATCCTAAAGGAGATCAGTCCTGGGTGTTCATTGGAAGGACCGATGTTGAAGCTGAAACTCCAATACTTTGGCCACCTGATGCAGAGAGCTGACTCATTTGAAAAGACTCTGATGCTGGGAAAGATTGAGGGCAGGAGGAGGAGGGGATGACAGAAGATGAGATGGTTGGATGGCATCACTGACACAATGGACATGAGTTTGGGTGGACTCCAGGAGTTGGTGATGGACAGGGAGGCCTGACGTGCTGCGGTTCATGGAGTCGCAAAGAGTCGGACATGACTGAGCGACTGAACTGAACTGAACTGATCATCTAAAAGTTCACTATGTTTCAGACAATAAATGCCTCATTTTCGTGTTTTCATTGATATGGACAAATCTTACTAAAATCTTGCTTTTGATTGCTTTTGTTTTAAATGTGGAATTAAACAAAAAACACAGTGGCATTGTATTTCCTTTCCAAATTATTAAGTCAGAAGTTCATTTTATTGAAACAAAAATCCTCCAAAAGCATGAATTAAACAAGTTTGGGAGATAATGAGATGGATTGTAGCCATCATTTTCCAACGCTACTTTAAAAGTTGTTGCTCACAGGAATTACTTGATATAAAAAAATAAGAATTTACTCTTCCTTTAACTTTACCAAATTTCTGTTATTTTATCTTGCTCCCACATGCTTTATTTCACATACATATTAATATGTAGCCTCAGAACTTGAGAATTTCTATCATTTTTGTTAAAGCATTACATCTAATTTTGTCTAGAAACTGTATAGAATATATGATACTAAACTTACGTTTTCTACAACAATATCAGAATCACAGCCATATGACAGAGTTTGAGTAGAAACTAACTACTTTGTAGAAACAGGTTGCAGAAGATTAAAGGATCTCTAACTTGTTAATTAAGTTTTGATATAGCATGAGATAGTTGCATACATTATAGTATAGGATATAATGTATATAAAAAAATGCTTTGGAAAAAATGCTTGTGTTTTCATGTTTACTCAAGTAATCTGTCCCATAATCTATAGTAGTGCTGTGAAGGGACAATTTTTTAGCCAATAATGAATCTAAATTCCAATGGGATTAAGTTAGTCACAAAAAAAGTAAAATAGGACATTCTCTACATTAATTTTAATTGCAAACCCCATGTTGTAATATTTATACATCTTGATCAATAAATCATGTATTGAGATTTATATAGACTATCACATATCATTTGTTTTATCATTCATTGAAATATATAAAATATATTTTACAATTGAACATATATAGACTTTATAATGTATTGAAAAGAGGGTGAAACAAGGCAAATATAGCATAGATAGAATTATATTATGTAGAACCTCACCAGTTTATTTCTTGTGTTGACATTTCCAGAGGTTTGAAAGCAAAATCAATGAAGATATATCATGACAAAATTGTCCCAGTGCATGTCACATGATAATCTAGCAATCTTTATTATATATTTTGTTGATTAATTAGCAAATAATTCCAATTCAGCAGCAAGTCTTATGCTTCATTTTTCTTCCCCAAACCATTTTTTTCTACAGATATTTAAGATATATTTAGTTTACTTTGAATTGTGTAACTGCTGGGAAATGACCTAAGTAGATATTTCCTGTGGAAAACAGTAAAGCTCTTATTTTAATTTGGATCTAACTTAAGCTATAAATAACATTTGAATCTGGAGAAATCTTAAATGACTTAGCATTTTACACATAAATTTTGCCATAATAAGACTAAGATAATGAGGAAATGCCAAGGAGTGGATATATAAGAAGGAATTACTATACATATTATTCCTAGAGATTTACTTATTAGTTTTACAAATATTATTGAATTTTCTGAATTTATTTCTGAACATTTTATAGTCTGAAAATATATATAATCATATCACAGATTGTGTACATTGTCAAATTGTGATCATGTTCTGCTGCTTTATTGCATTTCTAGAGTTTACATTTGCATTGGCCCCAAGTAAAGGACAAATTACTTCATGGCAAGCTGTGTAAATAAAGCTTTTGCAGCAATTTACATAAGGATGAGTAGTGGGGAAATTAAGTCATCAAATAGCACATAGTCTTTAAACTCTGCAAAAGTCAATAGATGTGTTCTGTAGGTTTCATACCATAATCATTTCAATAGCAGATGTGTTGTTATGTTTAATTTTATACAAGTAATTATGGATGATATATGATAAAGGATTTCACACTGCAAAATTTTTATTTTATTTTATTGAATACAATTCAATTCACTGGATCTTCAAACACTTCCCTGATAGTTAAAACTATTGTTTTTTTAAAGGCCAAAAACTGGCAGTAATAAAATTATACTCAAATTATAGTTCAACATACTCAAAATGGGATGAGACAGTGAAAAACCACCATTTCATTATTTAAAGTTCATTGGTATTTGTTCTTTTAAAAAAAAATCCAAAAATGTATACAAAGTTAATGTTGTTAACTTGAAATTTATTGATTTAGTGGGAAGGTTTTATTATTTAATTTGAAATTGTGGTTTCATAGAGTTTCAGAGCTAGAAGTGAAATAAGTTTTATTTGTACATATTTAAGTAATAATACAAAACTTAACAACATTTGCAAGTAAAGAGTCCTTTGCAGGGGGCGCTCCGCAGAAAGAGAGAGAGGCAGTGGAACTTCCCTCAGCAGAGCTGAGGGGTCCCGAGGAAAAGTGAGCCTGCTGTCCACCAATCCAGCCCCTCAGCGAGCAAGAGACAATCAGACGCGACAGGGGTTCCGTCTAGTGCTGTTCCGCATTATTGTTGCCAGCTCCCTGCTTATAAAGGCAAGCAGGGGGGGGTTGCCAGGGACTTTCCATAGTTACACCAATCACGTTAAAGGTCAAATCGTCATGTGCCATCATTATAACAGGAGTCTATGGTGATCACGCGCTGTCTACGTGCACGGAAATCAAGAGAGCCAATCAGAAGTTTTGACAAACAACATAGACTATGCCCCCATCTCTTCTGCCAGGCACCATCTTAGTTTCCATCCGCAATGCTAGACTTTTTCTTTTTCAAGGTTTCCCATTTAGGGCCCCACAGTCCTTGGCTTTGTGTGTGCATGGGTGTGTGTTTAACTGAAAAGGCTTGAAGTTAATAAAGGTAAAAGAGAAAAGAGAGTTCTAATTATTTTGCCTTTCAATGTAGACCAATATTTGCTAATTTTGTGACTTGTTTGTTTTAATTTTCATAATCAATAGCAAGAAAAGCCCATATATATTTTTAACATAAGTGTATATTCATTTCAAGGCTTCTCTGGTGGCTCAAACGGTGAAGAATCCACCTGCAATTCAGGAGACCCTGATTCAATCCTTGGGTTAGGAAGATCCTCAAAGAAGGGAACGTCTACAGACTCCAGTATTTCGTGGTCAGATGAGCCTGGCAGGCAGCAGCCCATGCTCATTTCACAGATAACAGAGAAAAGCAGAGGAGACAATATTTTCTTCTCTCTGCATGAAATTTAAGGGAACCCAGTAGGTAGGACAGAAGGTATCAGTACAAGTGGTAGAAGCAAGTCAAGTGACTTAACATTATTGGAATTAAAAGCAGAGATATATGCCCTGCTTGTATTAGAAACTTGTTCCTAAAAATGAAATCAGTGGAAAACTATCATGTGTTCCCTGACCATACATACTATCTGAATTGCTATAACAGCCTGCTTTAACTGGAAAAGGGCAGGGCTCTTTAAGACAGGACTTTGACAAGATATTCTGTAACCCACTTTGAATAGAGCATGCCCAATCTCAGTAGCCCATAGACATATCTCCAGCATAAGCATCAAGACAGTTCTTCCTTTCCCATGACTTTCATTCCCTTAGCTACTTGTTCACTACCATTGCAGCAAATATCACACAATTTCAAAGAGCCAAAATTCCTTTCTAATACAGAAATGGTAGACTAGAGAATGTTTTTCTGAGCCCTGTCCCTCAAATTCTGTATCTGTTGTTCAGTTCAATCACTCAGTCGTGTCCAACTCTCTGTGACCCCATGGACTGCAGCATGCCAGGCTTCCCTGTCTATCACCAACTCCCAGAGCTTACTCAAACTCATGTCCATCGAGTCAGTGATGCCATCCCACCATCTCTTCTTCTGTCATCCCCTTCTCCTCTTGTGTTCAATCTTTCCCAGCATTAGGGTCATTTCTAATGAGTCAGTTCTTCACATCAGGTGACCAAAGTATTGGAGCTTCAGCTTCAGCATCAATCCTTCCAATGAATATTCAGGACTGATTTCCTATAGGATGGACTGGTTGGATCTCCTTGCAGTCCAAGGGACTCTCAAGAGTCTTCTCCAACACCACAGTTCAAAAGCCCAAAACCTCTGGGTGCAGCTTTATTTATAGTCCACCTCTTATATCCACACATACTGGAAAAACCATAGCTGTGACTAGATGGACCTTTGTCTTCAAAATAATGTCTCTGCTTTTTAATATGCTGTCTAGGTTGGTCATTCAAATGGGTATATCTTTTCCTAACTCCTTTGCTTTTTGCTTCATTTCTTTTCACAGCTGTTTGTAGGGCCTCCTCAGACAGCCATTTTGCTTTTTTGCATTTCTTTATCTTGGGGATGGTCTTGATTCCTATCTACTGTACAATGTCACAAACCTCCATCCATAGTTCATCAGGCACACTATCTATCAGATCTAGTCCCTTAAATCTCTTTCTCACTGCCACTGTATAATCATAAGGGATTTGATATAGGTCATACCTGAATGGTATACTGGTTTACTCCATTTTCTTCAATTTCAGTCTGAATTTGTCAATAAGGAGTTCATGATCTGAGACACAGTCAGCTCCTAGTCTTATTTTTCCTGACTGTATAGAGCTTCTCCATCTTGGGATGCAAAGAATATAAACAATCTGACTTTGGTATTGGCCATCTGGTGACATCCATGTGTAGAGTGTTCTCTTGTGTTGTTGGAAGAAGATGTTTGCTATGACCAGTGCATTCTCTTGATAGAACTTTATTAGCCTTTGCCCTGCTTCATTCTGTACTCCAGGGCCAAATTTGCCTGTTACTCCAGGTGTTTCTTGACTTCCTACTTTTGCATTCTGGTCCCCTTTAATGAAAAAGATATCTTTTTGGGGTGTTAGTTCTAGAAGGTCTTGTAGGTCTTCATAGAACTCTTCAACTTCAGCTTCTTCAGAATCACTGGTTGGGGCATAGACTTGGATTACCATGATATTTAATGGTTTGACTTAGAAACAAACATAAATCATTCTGTCATTTTTGAGATTGCATCCAAGTAATGCATTTCAGACTCTTTTGTTGACTATGATCGTTACTCCATTTCTTCTAAGGGATTCTTGCCCACAGTAATGGATATAATGGTTTTCATTCCAATCCCAAAGAAAAGCAATGCCAAAGAATGCTTAAACTACCGCACAATTGCACTCATTACACAAGATAGTAAAATAATGCTCAAAATTCTCCAAGCAAGGATTCAGCAATAAGTAAACTGTGAACTTCCAGATGTTCAAGCTGGTTTTAGAAAAGGCAGAGGAACCAGATATCAAATTGCCAACATCCGCTGGATCATCGAAAAAACAAGAGAGTTCCAGAAAAATGTCTATTTCTGCTTTATTGACTATGTCAAAGCCTTTGACTTTGTGGATCACAGTAAACTGGAAAATTCTGAAAGAGATGGGAATACCAGGCTACCTGACCTGACTCTTGAGAAACCTATATGCGGGTTGGGAAGCAACAGTTAGAATTGGACATGGAACAATAGACTGGCTTCAAATAGGAAAAGGAGTACATCAAGGCTGTACATTGTCACCACGCTTATTTAACTTATATTCAGAGTACATCATGAGAAACGCTGGGCTGGAAGAAGCACAAGCTGGAATCAAGATTGCCAGGAGAAATATCAATAAACTCAGATATGTGGATGGCACCACCCTTATATCAGAAAGTGAAGAAAAACTAAAGAGCCTCTTGATGAAAGTGAAAGAGGAGAGCTAAAAAGTTGGCTTAAAGCTCAACATTCAGAAAACTAAGATCATGGCATCTGGCCCCATTACTTCGTACCAAATAGATGGAGAAACAATGGAAACAGTGGCTGATTTTATTTTTCTGGGCTCCAAAATCACTGCAGATGGAGATTGCAGCCATGAAATTATAAGACACTTACTGCTTGGAAGGAAAGTTATGTCCAAGCTAGACAGCCTATTAAAAAGCAGAGACATTAATATGCAAACAAAGGTCCATCTAGTCAGACTATGGTTTTTCCAGTGGTCATGTATGGATGTGAGAGTTGGACTTTAAGAAAGCTTAGCGCCAAAGAACTGATGATTTTGAAATGTGGTGTTGGAGAAGACTCTTGAGAGTCGCTTGGACTGCAAGGAGATCCAACCAGTCCATCCTAAAGGAGATCAGTCCTGGGTCTTCATTGGAAGGACTGATGCTGAAGCTGAAACCTCAACTTTGGCAACCTGATGTGAAGAATTGACTCATTTGAAAAGACCCTGATCCTGGGAAAGATTGAAAGCAAGAGGAGAAGGGGACAACAGAGGATGAGACGGTTAGATGGCATCACTGACTCGATGGACATGAGTTTGGGTGAACTTCGAGAGTTGAAAATGGACAGGGAGGGCTGGCATTCTGTGGTTCATTGGGGTCAGAAAGAGTGGGACACGACTGAGTGACTGAACTGAACTGAACTAGGCTGGTCATAGCTTTTCTTCTAAGGAGCAAGTGTCTTTTATTTTCATGGCTGCAGTCACCATCTGCAGTGTTTGAAGCTCAAAAAAATAAAGTCTCTCACTGTTTCCATTGTTTCCATATTGATGGAATGCATGTGTGTAAGACTCTGCTTTATTTAACTTTTCTGTGTTTCGTTTTGTGTCTGATACACACACACACAAATACTCACAGGTCCTGTAATGATTTTTATGATACTAATGACAGAGCTTGTGACAACAAGCTCTTATAATTTACTACAAGAAAAAGATAGTACAAATATAAAATGTTTCAGTACAGTTCAGTTCAGTCACTCAGTCGTGTCCAACTCTGCAACCCCATGAATTGCAGCACGCCAGGCCTCCTTGTCCATTACCAACTCCCGGAGTTCACTCAAACTCATGTCCATCAAGTCGGTGATGCCATCCAGCCATCTCATCCTCTGTCATCACCTTCTCCTCCTGCCCCCAATCCCTCCCAGCATCAGAGACTTTTCCAATGAGTCAACACTTCGCATGAGGTGGCCAAAGTATTGGAGCTTCAGCTTCAGCATCAGTCCTTCCAATGAATACCCAGGACTGATCTCTCTTAGAATGGACTGGTTGGATCTCCTTGCAGTCCAAGGGACTCTCAAGAGTCTTCTCCAACACCACAGTTCAAAAGCATCGATTCTTCGGCACTCAGATTTCTTGACAGTCCAACTCTCACATCCATATATGACCTCTGGAAAAACCATAGCCTTGTATAGATGATCTTTGTTGACAAAGTAATGTCTCTGCTTTTTAATATGCTCTCTAGTTTGATCATAACTTACTTTCCAAGGAGTAAGCATCTTTTAATTTTGTGGCTGTTTAAGAATAGTTAATTGGCTAATAAAACATAAGAAAAACATTTCAAACTGATAGAGAATATCTATGACTAAGTGAATTAAAAGCCCTATCAAGTAGGCTTGAGGTATAGCTAGAACATTGACAGTAAGTATGAAGTGAAGGAATTCCATATAGAAGGAACATGAGCAAGATCAGAAGAGGTAATATATGGACAATTATTAAATGAACTAGTTGGTCTAGGAAAAGGTAAATGAACGTATGTAATGTTCATTAGGTAATGAACTGATGAATAAATATATCTGAATGACCTTAAGTGTAAGGAGAAGGGCAGGGTCTTCACCTTGAGAGCAATAGACTGTTGTTGAAGGATATTCTATGGGAGTAAAATACAGTTGAGCTTACTTTTCAGATGAGCATGTTGGGTAGACCTAAAGGAAATTGGATAGGAAGAGAGAAGGTATAAGAAAATTGGAAACTGTACCTAAACAAAGAAAAATCATGAGAACATAATCTATGCAAAGTTAATGAAAATTTGAAGGATAATACCAATGAAAAAGACTATAGAGGCCAAGTGCATAATGTTGCATCTGGCCCTAAGTGATGAGTGAAAAGGAGATGACACAGACATCTCTGTGGGTTTTCAGAGTAAACAACTTAGAGAATGACACAAGAATTAATTTTGAAATGGTCAGGGTATAAACTAAAAGGACAGATGAACTATCATCTGAACATGTCCTGTGTGAAGTAGTATTGGTAAACCATCTGGAAATGTCTAGCAGGAAATTTGAAATGACAATCTAGAAATCAGGCAAATGTATTAGGATTTGATCACTATATCAAAGAATCAATTACTCAACATGATTCTTGAGATGGGGTAGTGAGTGCTTGTCCTCCCCAAGGGAAACACAGAACCATAAAATATGGTTCAGCCCAGCATATTGAATACACCTTACTCCATTTTTTATTTACTTTCTGTGAGAAGAGTCCCCCTCATTCATATTTTTACATATTTCCACACTTTCACTCAATACACACCAACATGTTTCCGCACACAGGCAGACTCATGCACACACATGAACGTTTTCATCACCTTATTCCTGTTGGGTCAATAGGCAGCATGCTTCGCGCCTGAAGTTCTACAACATTCTGGAAGTCTGCGTAGTTCGATGGGGTCGGACTGTCAATTTAAATTAAACTCACAGATCAGTTGATGGACACTACCTCAACTGTCTCAGGCAGGGTTTTGCTTCACCAGAGAGAATCTGACAGCTGTTGTTTAAAAGAAGCCTCACTTACACTCATTCCCTTATTGTGAAATGTGAATTTCCTTCCTGAGACTTTCTTCCAAGTTCTTGATCCCAACCCTAGAAATTTGCATATCAAGTTCCCGGGGCAGCTATAGTATTGAAACAGCTGCATGATTAACCCAGCAATCATTCTTCCACCTTTCCATTCCTATAGCACCTGCACTTCTGCTCCTCCGGAAACTCTCTGCTCATACCGTCTTGCAGAAGAGTTGCCTTTGGTCTTATCTCTGCTGCTAATATTGTAAACACTGAAAGAGCAATAGACTTCCTAGTGCTTAACATACAGAAAAGGATTTAAAATAATATCATACTTGACAGATGAATAAATGACTAAGTGAAAGGAAAACTGTGCATTTTTTAATTGTTTGACGTAGTTAAATGCAATGTCTTACATACATTGTTTATTGGGGTTCTCAAGGCAATAATACTGAAGTGGTTTGCCATTCCCTTCTCCAGTGGACCATGTTTTGTCAGGCGGGAGGAGAAGAGAGCAACAGATGAGATGGTTGGATGGCGTCACTGACTCAATGGACATGAATTTGAGTAAATTCCGGGAGTTAGTGATGAACAGGGAGGCTGGTATGCTGCAGTCATGGGGTCACAAAGAGTCAGACACAACTGAGTGACTGAACTGAACTGAACTGAGATATATTACTCTTAGCTCCATCAGGCTATTCAAAAGTCAAATGAGATTCATACATCCCAGAAAGCTAACAAGTAAGAAATTGCTAAAACTTGCTTCTCTCTAGGGAAGCCTATTGAAAGGTACACTATATTCCTTTAAAGTTGAAAATAGATAGTGAAGAATATATATTTTTAAAATGTAATAAACAGTGAATAGAGTCAAATAATATTTTAAACTTGGGGCCTCCCTGGTGGCTCAGCGGTAAAAAATCTTCCTGACAAGAAGGAGATGTAAGTTCGACCCCTGAGTTAGAAGATCCCCTGGAGAATGGAATGGCAACCCACTCCAGAATTCTTGCTAAGAAGTTCCACAAACAGAGGAACCTGACGGGATATAGTCCATTGGGTTGCAAAGAGTCAGGCACAACTTAGAGACTAAACAACAGAAGCAACAATATTTTAAACTATGCATTGTATGATATAAAAAATAGTGATAGAATGAATGTGTGTGTACATGACAGTGAGGTGTTAAAAGGTGTGGGCCTCACCCCTGTGGTTCCTGGAGAGTGCTTGCCCTCTTATCCTTTCCTTTCCCAGGACCCAAATTTTATGTCCATTATTTTTCCTTTTTTTCTGTGCTTTTAGCACAAAATTTGTGTTGTGAATTGTAAAGTAAAGGATTGTGCATTGTAAATTCTGCTCTAGTTTACTTTCTTCCCTAATCATTATGTTCCTATTATTCATCTACATGATTACATGCATGTATATCTGTTTTTCTGATTTTCTGAAGTGACTTAGCAGCAGCAAGAGGGTTTAGAGTATACTTTATAAGTTTTAAGATAGGTCAGCCTAGCTTTATTTCCCATACATATCTTATTATATGCAGCTTTAATTTTAATGTTCCTTATTGATTCCTTTTATTTACAGTCTGGCCTTCCCAGGTGGCACAATGGTAAAGAATCTGCCTGCCAGTGCAGGAGACACAGACGATGCAGTTTCAATCTCTGGGTCAGGAAGATCCCCTGAAGTAGGAAATGGCAGCCTACTCCAGTATTCTTGCCTAGAAAATTCCACAAACAAAGGAGCCTGGCAAGCTATAGTCCATGAAGTCACAAAGAATCAGACATGGACATATCTGAGCCACTGAGCACCCACGCATACACCTACAGTCTAGCAGTTCACTATATCTCATAAGGTTTGTTATGTTCCATAACACTGGCATTGTTCAGTATTTAATTTTATCAGAGAGCATACCATATGACATCACTGACAGGGGAAATATTAGGTGCTTTTTGCTGAAAATAAAACAGAGATGGATCATAAGTGTTCTTCCACATGTGAGAATGTGTTCTATGTATCACATGAATCTTTCAGATTCCTTGATGAGGCCTTGCCAGGTGTGGCTTATTGTGATACAATTATATTACTATTGGGCTTCTCAGATAAATCCAAATCTGCCTGCCAGTACAGGAGACTCAGGAGACATGAGTTCAGTTCTTGGGTTCAGAAGATCCCCCAGAGAAGGAAAAGGCAACCATTCCAATATTCTTGCCTGGAAAACCCCATGGGCAGAGGAGTTTGGTGGACGATGGGTGGTCTGCCACAGGTCATAGAGTCAGACACGACTGAGTGACTGAGCACACTCACTACTATTAATTGTTAAATGAAAAACACATAATAAACTGGAACAATGTTGGACAAACTGGAATGTGTTGTAACCTTACTTTAATCCAATTTATTATGTGCCAGGAACTTTTCTAAGTAATTTTAATTTTATTTCTAAGTTTCTTGTCTTTCTAAGAACTTTGAATTCAATAACTGCCTTGTGAAAGATGCAGTATTATTTATTCTTTTTTTTTTTTTTGTAGATGGAGAAATTGAGTCATAGAAAGATAAAGTACCTTGCCCAAGATCTTAGTGACTGTAAATGATGGAACTGAGGATCAAGATGAGTCAAGTTTTGGACATTACACACTTAATTCCTATTTTTTTTTTCCCTATATTTACCTCCCTCTGCTTCTCTTGAGTATATTTTTATTTTTTAGATTCTTATAATGAAAATTTACATTACTATTATGAGGACTTTCTTTTTTTCCCCTAATATAAACATGTAATACTCTGATGCTGTAAATGTTCTCAAAATTAAATAATATGTCACATTTAAAAAGAAAAAAAATTGTAAGGACAACTTTTTTCTTTAGTCGCTAAGTTATGTCCTACCTTTTGTGACACCATGGAGTGTAGCTCACCAGGCTTCACTGTCCATGAAATTCTCCAGGCAAGAATACTGGAGTGGGTAGTCATTCGCTTCTCCAGAGGATCTTCTTGACCAAGGGATTGAACCTAGGTCTCCTGCATTGCAGGCAGATTCTTTACTATCTGAGCCACCAGGGACCAAATAATGACTTATTGTTTTACTGCATTACTGAAGGGTACAAACATACAGCAATATGTGACATTCTAATCCTTAAATGTTTTTATATAACTTGATTTGAAACAAATGAACAAAGTTAGAGAAATTCAAAATAAGTATTTAAAAAAACACAAAATAAGTATATTAATTGAATGTGACACATGAGGATGTTTTTCTTTCATGAAATAGCTACTCATAGTAAGCATACAAAATGAAATGATCCAGATAACTGGGGTGTGCTTTTGTTGGGCTCTGCATGCCTATATTACACAGCCCATATGCCATGTGATGACTCAGCCCTTCAAATACATTTGTCTATGTGAAAGTTTCTTTGTGCCTAAGTCCAATTACATCTTCTTAATTAAATGCATACCACAAAGCCAAAAAGATAAACAAAGGAGGCATTGAAATTTAATATATGAATGTAAAATTGTGTAGCTCAGTTATCAATGAATTCTGTGCATCTTGTGTTTTGGTGCATTATGAAGGTGAAGGCATTTTTGAAATATAATTTCTTCTGTATAATTCTTCTGTTTCCTTGCTGTGCTCCTCCCATCACTCGATGACATATATCTTTGAACACATAGTAGTTACTGACTCTCATTACAATAATAATTCATCTAGTCTGTAAGCACCTCTTCAGATTAATTCAAACTACATTACAAACTGTCATCTTTTCTAGTAATCTAAAATTCTTTGTGTGTCTACATCTGCCAAACTATATGTGGTAAGCTGAATAATGGCCCCTAAATACGTCTATACGATAAACACAGGAAATTATAAATGTTACCTTGTATGGCTAAAAGAACCATGTAGATGTAATTAAGTTAGGATCTTGAGATAAGAAAATTATCCTAATTTAATATGAACCCCTTTTTGACCACTTCCAGTTTGCCTTGATTCATAGACCTAACATTCCAGATTCCTATGCAATATTGCTTTTTATGGCATCGGACTTTACTTCCATTACCAGACACATCCACAACTGGGTGTTGTTTTTTATTTGACTCTGTCTCTTCATTCTTTCTGGAGTTATTTTTCCACTGATCTCCAGGAGCATATTAGGCACCTACCGACCTGGGGGATTCATCTTTCAGTGTCCTATCTTTTTGCCTTTTCATACTGTTCATAGGCTTCTCAGGGCAAAAATACTGAAGTGGTTTGCCATTCCCTTCTCCAGTGGACCACATTTTGTCAGAACTCTCCACCATGACCCGTCTGTCTTGGGTGGCCCTACACAGCATGGCTCATAGTTTCACTGAGTTAGACAAGGCTGTGGTCCATTGGTTAGTTTTCTGTGATTGTGGTTTTCATTCTGTCTTCCTTCTAATGGATAAGGATAAGAGGCTTATAGAAGCTTCCTGATGGGAGAGAGTGATTGAGAGTAAAACTCAACTCAGTCTTATTCTGATGGGTGGGGCCATGCTCAGGAAATCTTTAATCCAATTTTCTGTTGATGGGAAAGGCTGTGTTCCCTCCCCGTTGTTTGACCTGAGGTCAAACTATGGTGGAGATAATGAATATAATGGCAACCTGCTTCAAAAGATCCCATGCAAGTACTGCTGCACTCAGTGCCCTAACCCTTCAGCAGGCCACCACTGACCCACGCCTCCACCGGAAACTTCTGGATACTCATGGGCAAGTTTGGGCCAGTCTCTTGGGGAGTCACTGTTCCTTTATCCTGGGTCCTGGTGCACACAAGGTTTTGTTTGTGCCCTCCAAGAGTCTGATTGAGTAATGCTCAAAATCCACCAAGCCAGGCTTCAACAGTACATGAACCATGCACTTCCAGATGTTCAAGCTGGATTTAAAAAAAACAGAGGAACCAAGATAAAATTACCAACATCTTCTGGTTCATCAAAAAAGCAAGGAAGTTACAGAAAAACATCTACTTCTGCTTTATTGATTACACTAAAGGCTTTGACCTCAAGCATGGGCTAGCTCCTCTCTGCCGCCACCCCTGTGGTGTTGGAGAGACTCTTGTGAGTCTCTTGGACTGCAAGGAGATCCAACCAGCCCATCCTAAAGGAGACCAGTCCTGGGTGTTCATTGGAAGGGCTGATGCTGAGGCTGAAACTCCAATACTTTGGCCACCTCATGCAAAGAGTTGACTCATTGAAAAAGACCCCGATGCTGGGAGGGATTGGGGGCTGGAGGAGAAGGGGCCAACAGAGGATGAGATGGCTTGATGGCATCACCGACTCAATGCATAAGAGTTTGGGTGAATTCCGGGAGTTGGTGATGGACAGGGAGGCCAGGTGTACTGTGATTCATGGGGTTGCAGAGTCGGACACGACTGAGTGACTGAACTGAACTAACTGAACTGAAAGCTTTGACTGTGTGGATCACAACAAACTGTGGAAAATTCTTAAAGAGATGGAATACCAGACCACCTGACCCACTTCCTAAGAAGTCTGTATACAGTTCAAGAGGCAACAGTTAGAACTGGACATGGAACAACAGACTGGTTCCAAATCAGGAAAGGAGTACATCAAGGCTGTATATTGTCACCCTGCTTATTTAACTTATATGCAGCACACATCATGAGAAATGCCAGGCTGAATGAAGCATAATCTGGGATCAAGATTCTGGGAGAAATATCAATAACCTCAGATATGCAGATGACACCACCCTTATGGCAGAAAGCGAAGAAGAACTAAAGAGCCTCTTGATGAAAGTGAAAGAGGAGATTGAAAAAGTTGGCTTAAAACTCAACATTCAGAAAACTAAGATCATGGCATCTGGTCCCATCACTTCATGGGAAATAGATAGGGAAACAATGGAAACAGTGAGAGACTTTATTTTCTTGGGTTCCAAAATCACTGCAGATGGTGACTACAGCCATGAAATTAAAAGATGCTTGCTCCTTGGAAGAAAAGCTATGACCAACCTAGACAGCATATTAAAAAGCAGAGACATAGTTTGTCTTTAAAGTTCTGTCTAGTCAAAGCCGTGGCTTTTCCAGTAGTCATGCATGGATGTGAGAGTTGGACTATAAAGAAAGCTGAGTCCCGAAGATTTGATGCTTTTGAACTGTGGTGTTGGAGAAGACTCTTGAGAGTCCCTTGGACTACAAGGAGATCCAACCAGTCCATCCTAAAAGAAATCAGTCCTGAATATTCATTGGAAGGACTGATGCTGAAGCTGAAACTCCAATACTTTGGCCACCTTGTGCAAAGAGTTGACTCATTGGAAAAGACCCTGATGCTGGGAAAGATTGAAGGCAAGAGGAGAAGGGGACAACAGAGGATGAGTTGGTTGGATGGCATCACCCACTTGATGGACGTGTGTTTGAGTAAGCTCTGGAAGTTGGTGATGGACAGGGAGGACTGATGTGCTGTAGTCCATGGGGTCACAGAGTCGGATACAACTTAGAGACTGAACTGAACTCAATATGTACCCCAATGTAATCATGAGAGTCTAGTAAGTTTCAGATATAGAGGAAAGGTTAGTATGTTGACATGATGATGGGTGCAAAAAACAGAGTGCTGCATTTTGAATATAGAGCAAGTGGCCACAAGCCAAGAATACAGATGGCTTCTAAAGACTGAAAATGATCAGGGAAAGATTTTTTCCTTCAGATCCTCCAAGATGTCAGAAGGAACCAGTCATTTTGACATCTTGATTTTAGCCCAGAGAAACTAATTTTAAATTTCTGACCTCAAAACTTTAGAAAAATAAATTAGTGTTGTCCTAAGCTAGCAAGATAGAGAAGGAAATGGCAACCCACTCCAGTATTCTTGCCTGGGGAAGCCCATGGACAGAGGAGCCTGGCAGGCTACAGTCCATTGGCTTGCAAAGAGTCAGACATGACTTACCAACTAAATAACCACAACCAGACCAACAAGGGGAAAGCAATCTATTCCAGTATTCTTGCCTGGAGTATTCCATGGATAGATTAAGAAGTCTGGCAGGTTTCAGTCCATGGTTTGCAAAGAGTTGGACGACTAAGTATCTAACACTCATTTTCAAACCAGCAAGGGTTCCCAGATGGTTCATTGGTAAAGAATCCACATCACAATGCAGGAGATGATGTGAGTTTGATCCCTGGGTCGGTAAGATGCCCTGAAAGAGAACATGGAAACCCGCTCCAATATTCTTGCCTGGAGAATCCCATGGACAGAGAGGCTGGTGGGCTACAGTCCACGGGGTCACAAAAGAATTGGACACGAATCTGCAACTGAACAACAGGAAGCTAGCAAATTGGCATCAATTGTTTATAGCAGCCGGAGAAGGCAATGGCAACCCACTCCAGTACTCTTGCTTGGAAAATCTCATGGATGGAGGAGCCTGGTAGGCTGTAGTCCATGGGGTCACAAACAGTCAGACACTTACTGAGCGACTTCACTTTCATTTTTCACTTTCATGTATTGGAGAAGGAAATGGCAACCCACTCCAGTGTTCTTGCCTGGAGAATCCCAGGGATGGCAGAGCCAGGTGGGCTGCCATCTGTGGGGTCGCACAGAGTCGGACATGACTGAAGCAACTTAGCAGCAGCAGCAGTTTATAGAAGCAGTAGGAAACTAATACCCTATGCCTTTCCAGTGTCCTTTCTGTCTAGAAGCCATTAGTTGTTCTTTGCCTGATTAATTACTGATTATATCAGATTGACTCAGTCTTCCCACATTTTTCTGCTGGAAATCCTAGGTAGGAAGCTATCTGCTTGCTTAGTTCTAGCTCATGCTTTTATCATAGCATTTACCTAATTTACTTTAAAATTGTCCCTTAAGGCTCTGCCCACTTAAAATATGCATAATGCTCTGATGACAAAACAAGAGTCTTACTCATGTTTTTGGCTTGTTTAGCAACTAGAATAGAATTTGGAAAAAAGTTAACAGTAAATCTTTGTATAATTGATTTTCTTATATAAGATTTTCAAGTGTTTTAGAACATATGCTATTTTTGAGAAATTTTAAATTAAAACATTTAATCTAATGAGATTGACATGCATACTCTATTATATATAAAATAGATAACTAATAAGAACCTAATGTATAGCACAGGAAATTCTACTTGGTGCTCTGTGGTGACCTAAATGGGAAGGAAATCCAAAAGAGGGGATATATGTATATATGTAGCTGATTCACTTTGCTATACAGCTGAAACTGACATAGCAGTGTAAAGCAACTATTTACTCCAATTAAAAAAATAATAATACACTGCCAAGGTCAAGAACCTGACCCCAGGGTGAGCAGCCCTTGTCTCTATTTTTAGTTCCAGAAAAGTTAATTCCTTAGGTTAACTTCTGCAAATGAAGGCTTGTATGTGCCAGGCCTTCTGTTTCTTTGTTCTAGTCTATCCACAGCTGTGACAAGAACAGAGTAAAAGGACAAAGTAGGTGATTAAGTAGTTAATACCACTAGGGGATTGTAAGCAGAGAAAATATGGGAAACCCCTGTAAGTTGATGATTACTCCAGAAAATAGGTTTGCTTCACTACAAAACCAAGCAGGCTTGCTTAGCAACAAAACCATGCAGCAGAAGCACAAGGTATGCCCCTCAACAGTAAAACGCTGGTGGCATGACACCCACATCTTGCCCAATGAGCTTAGTAAGTTAGTGATCCCTAGGACATGCTCTCTGCACACAGAAAAAATGAAAATTTGTGCACTTAGCTTTACCGTGTAGAAACAAGAAAACTCCTTTGCATCAGGAGGAGCTGATGATGAAAGCATGCCATCTACTCAAGAAAGACAGAGGTCTTCTCCCTCTCCCCACTTTCCTTTGTTTATAAAACTGGAGCCCAGTAAGTTCTTGGGGCACAAAACTTCTCACTTGCCTGCTTGTAAACCTCACATGTATCTTGTTCTAATAAATCAGTTATCTATCAAAAAGTAAAATAAAATAAAAAATAATAATCTTGAGAAAAACTTAGAGTGTAAAAATTTTAAAGTTTAAGTTTGACTCTGAGTCAAACAAGAAAATTTATGCATACATACATATATGCATATCTATCTATATTTACAAAAAGATATTCTAATTTTCAGTGGCATCCAGTTTCAGAAAATACTGATGATAGATGATCTGGATGCTAGATGGCAAGTGGGAGAGATAATCCAGGATTGGTAGCCTCAGTTTAACTGACTACACTATTTGCTATTCACCTATTGTTAAGTGGCTATACCCCAATACAAAATGTTTTTGGTGTTAAAAAAAAATAAAAATAAAATAAAAATTTAAGTGACTACAGTAATGGCCTCAAGAATTAGAAAGAACAGTAGAAATGAAAAGATCAGATAATCCTAATCCTTCTAATATTGATACACATAAATTAGATACTCTTGAATAAAAACTAATATTATGAGTTTTCTGAAGTGCCCATTGTTTTATTTATGTGCTTATTTATTTTCACTCTGATGAGAATAGATTACACCATTTGTTTACTGAATGAATCTCTTAAAATAAATAATGTAATTTTCCCTTCTTGCTTAGGAGTCAGAAAAACAACAATATGTGGAAAATGTAGTTTTTAAAAAATTTATAGCTTCAAGTTGACTCTATGTTTATTGACACCTGAAATTATGTCAGCCATTATCTTTGCTTTGTCTTTTATTCTTGTTGTGGATAGAGTTCTTTCTGTTATGTACCTAGAGATAGTATCAAGGAGCCAAGTATAAATTCTAAGAACATCAACTGATTAGAAGAATCTAAAGTGAGTCAGGGAATATCTCAGGTAGATTTCAGTGGACATGGCATTCCCTTTGCTTCTGGGACTGATTTTGTGTCGGTTTTGACAACCACAACATTATAATAAAGGAGAGCACCCAAAGAAAAGGAACAAAGGCTTGTCATGTGACTATGGAGAAGGAAATGGCAACCCGCTCCAGAATTCTTGCCTGGGAAATCCCATGGAAAGAGAAGCCTGGTGGGCTACAGTCCTTGGGGGTCACAAAGAGTTGGACACAATATAGCAACTAAATAACAATATGACTATGCTTTGTGGGATTATTTTTCCCCAGGGACTATAATATTGCAAAATTTAACTAAATATTTTGTATGGATACTAGTTAAATGAGTTTTGTAATTCAAGTTATACTGAGCAGAGGGCTATCAGTTCAGTTCAGTTTAGTCGCTCAGTCATGTCCAACTCTTTGCGACCCTATGAATCACAGCATGCCAGGCCTCCCTGTCCATCAGCAACTCCCAGAGTTCACTCAAACTCACATCCATCAAGTCAGTGATATCATCCAGCCATCTCATCCTCTGGCATCCCCTTCTCCTCCTGCTCCCAATCCCTCCCAGCATCAGAGTCTTTTCCAATGAGTCAACTCTTCGCACGAGGTGGCCAAAGTACTGGAGTTTCAGCTTTAGCATCATTCCTTCCAAAGAAATCCCAGGGCTGATCTCCTTCAGAATGGACTGGTTGGATCTCCATAGCCATAAGTATTTATTGCTATTTGGCTGCATGATATTATTGCATTAAAACTGTTGTATTGCTAATGGTTAAGGATGCAAACACCAACTCAATGAAAAGTCTTCTTTGTAATCATTGGGGTTTTCAGATTAACAAGCTCTCAAATAGTTTAAACACATGTACAAGATGGCATGTTTATGAAAGCATTTTGGTTATTTGAATAATATTTGCAGAAGGATTTTTGAGAATGTGGGAGGAGGTGTTAAGGGCACTATTTCCTATTTGCTTATCTCTGTATAGGGCTTCCCTGGTGGCTCAGACGGTAAAGCGTCTGCCCACAATGCGGGAGACCCAGGTTCGATTCCTGGGTCGGGGAGATCCCCTGGAGAAGGAAATGGCAATCCATTCCAGCACTCTTGCCTGGAAAATCCCATGGACGGAGGAGCTTGATAGGCTACAGTCTATGGGGTCGCAAAGAGTCGGACATGACTGAGCGACTTCACTTCACTTCACTTGTCTGTGTATCATCAAATAAAAGTTTTTAGATCTAAAAATTGTCATTTAGGCTCCAATTTTCACATATACAAAGTGCTATATCTGTGTTTCCTGCCCTAGAAGCTGCACAGGCAGGCGTCTATCTAGATAAAAATGTTTCAAAAGGTCACTTTCAGTACCATTATAAATGCACAACATGGAAATACCCATCATTGTTTGACCCATATAAGCCATTTTGTTTTGAGAAAAACATTATTATATCATAAATTAAAATGATGGAAATTAAAAACTGCATCAAGCACTGCAAAAGATTATCTTCTGATATCTCAGACTGTAGCCTAAGTTAGGAGATTATATACTATATATCAACCTATAAGTATCTTCCACACTGAGATACAGATGAGAAACAGAGCACATATTTATTGGAAGTCCCCAGACTTCAGCTTTTCCTGAGAACTGTAAGATGAAGAAGTCCATTTTATCTGATCATGATGGACTATGGAGTACTATGAGGAAGAGAGAGTGAAGGGTGAAGGCATGGGCTCTAAAGCCACCGCGGCCACTTGTCTTGAAGTACACTTATCACAAAGGAGTTTACTTGGCAAACTTGTGCAAACATTTTGTGAAAAATCCACATACCTATCTGTTCATACTTCAGGGGAGAAACCAGAGAGGGTATGATTCTGCATCTACAATTATTTAGCCAAGTTACAAAGAAGTGATAAGCCCACTGTCTCTCCAGCTACTTTGTCTTCACCATCAGCACCATCAGATTAATGAAGAGAAGAATGCTGCTGCTATTTAGTTGCTCAGTCATGTCCAACTCTTTGTTACCCTTTGGACTGCAAGGTGTAGAGAATGTGATATGCACAGGCCTGTACTGTAATATACGGGGCTTCTTTGAAAAATAAGAATGACTTTCTTATCACCCCCAGGTGAAGGGCTGGCAGCAGTAAAAAGTACATCTTGGAAAAACATCTTGAAAACAAGATGCTGAAGTACTGATGTGACTGATGGAAAACAATTACTGAATGTTCCCATAACTAGAGCCTTGAGGGAGTTGCTGAGAAAGGGTGTCACTAGCCGAAGGGCTAAACAGAGTCATGAAAGGACTGAAGGTTTGACACTGAGGACTGTGCATTGTATATCTTTATTCTTGATCTGAGATTGTAAAGAACAGATACCTCTAGGGCATGTACAAGGAAGTAGATATTAACAATAAAAGGCATGCAAGGATTAAGATCTGGGCTTTCGCCTATGAAGGGCATCAGCCTCCTGAAACCCACCTTATTTCTGAGTCTTATTTTTCTTTATTCTTCTGCAGCACCACTCCCTCAGGTGGGTTCATTGTTTGGGCTGATCCTGACACAAGGCTCCTCTGTCCATGGGATTTCCCAGGCAAGAATACTGGAGTGGGTTGCCTTTTCCTACTCCAGGAGATCTTCCCAACCAAGGATCGAACTCAAATGTCCTGAATTGGCAGGAAGGTTCTTTACCACTGCACTACCTAGAAAGCCCATCTGCTCCTAAATGTGGAAGAAGGTACTCAAGTTACAAGATGAAACTGTGATTAACTAGGTTTCATTTGTCCCTCCCCTCTAATGTTCCACTCACACTCCCCAGGTCTACCTCATTGAGTTTTCAGAATTTTTTGCTTCAGATTTTCTACTGAGGTGAAGACACAGAAAAAAATGAGATTGGCTCTAGACTTTCTGTTCCAAAACAATGCACTGAAGCCTATAACAAAGATTGTAGTTTTATTAAAGTTCACTGCTTTAATATGCAAAAACAATGCTAGTTTGAAAATCAATCTGTTGAATTTATATGTGAAGACCATTCACAACATTCCTCTTCCATAATTTTAATCTATGTTGTGGTCTGCTGGAATCTCTCTTCATTTAATTCCTGATATTCCCGGGTAGCATTAGTGGTAAAGTACCTGCCTGCCAATGCAGGAGACATAAGAATCGCAAGTTCAGTCCTTGACTGGGGAAGATCCCTCGGAGGAGAGCAGGGCAACCCACACCAGTATTCTTGCGTGGAGAATCCCCATGGGCAGAGGAGCCTTGTGGGCTATAGTCCAGAGGGTAGCAAAGAGTCAGACACAACTGAAACGACTTAGCACGCACATTGGTCATTTTTGTTGCAATATTTTTCTTTGTCAAAGTTGCTAGCAGTTTGCTAATGTTATTTATTTTGATGAACCAGTTTTTGGCTTCAAAGACTGTCTTTTGATTTCTTTTAGTTTATTTGTTTAATATTGTATTGATTTCTGATCTTTATTATTCTATTTCTTCTACTTGCTTTGCATATATTTCGATCTTATTTTCCTAACTTTTTAAAAGAGAAACAGATTATTGTTTTGAGATCCTTGTTCTTTTTGAATATAAACATTTAGTGCTATGGATTTTCCTTTAAGTAAAAGATCTTATTGAACTAGTCAAGACCTTCACTAAGATGTTGATATGGTACAAGGTGGTAATAATGCACATACTTGTTTATTTTAAAGGGAATGTACCTAATTTCAACATTAACAATGATGTTAGGCTTTTGGAGATAAGCTTTAGAAGCATAAAAGCATTTATTAATCTAACAGTTTGCACCATATGTGGATGTGGAATTTTGGCAACTGCACTTACTGTTGTTTTTATATCATTCTGTTTTTGTTTTCTTTCTTAACTGGTAAATCTTGTTAATTATTCAATATATTTGTGGATTTTCTGAAATAAAACAATAATTCCACAAACCTGACCATAATAACATATACTCATGCATTATTTTTTTTTTATTTTGCAATTTATTTGTCTATTCTCAGAATTTGATTGCTAATATTTTATTTATGACTTAGTATAAATGTACATGAGTAATTGTGTGTTGCAATTTTCCATTCTTGGACTGGCCTTGAATGGTTTTGGTGTCTTCATAGAATGGTTTGGACAGTATTTGCTAGAAAAGTTTGTGTAATTGGCTCTGAGATTCCTTCAAAATTGTTGGAATCTGTGTGTAAAATAGTTTTGATTTTTATTTTCTTTCTGGGAAAAGTTGTAAATTCAACTCATTTTTTCTATTTTTCTTCAGTTTTTAGTTAGCTGTATTTTCTAGGTTTTGTCCACTAAATGAAAGTTTTCAAATTTATTGATATAAATTACTTTATTAACATT
>SJYQ01002565.1:1181365-1225833 GCA_006410935.1 Redunca redunca | reverse complement strand
TAAGTTGACTAAAATTTACTCAATCTAAATTTTCCTGTTAGGTGCATAGTTAGTTTTCTCTCTATAAAAATATGTTTGGAAATTTATCAGAAATAGACTATTCAATTATTGCCTTTTTTCTCTTAATTCTAAATAGAAGGAAATCTTCTTTCAAGGAAATCCTCCTTGAAAGAGCCCAAATAAATAATAAAAGGTTTCAGTTCACCTTGTATATATCTTATCATCTTTTTCCTATTTCCTAAACCCTTGTCACTGTCCTATGTTCTGAATATTTCCTCTAGCATTATTTCCTCCTCAGCTGACGTCAGTTTGTCTTTATCTCATTTATTAAGGTTTTATGTTTATTTCAAATCTGTATATATTTTCATTTTATCATCCTTATGGCTTGTTTTAAATCTGCCTGATCAATTGCTTAATGGTACCCACTTACTTTGATTAAATAATTTACTCATTTATTTCATCTATACATTTAATCCATGATTAGGTCATATTTCTAAGCTAGTGATTTTATTTTCTAAATGTTCTTGAAAGTTTAAATCTATTTTGTTTGTTTCTGATATATCTCATTCAAGATGGCTTTTTTCCTATATACATAGAGATCATCATTTATAAAATTTTTGAAGTTTGGAAGACCTGAAGGTATAAACTGAAGCTGTTTTTCTATAGAGGGTGGCTGAGTTGGGGTTGGTGAATAGGCATAGAATATGTTATCAGTGTCCTTCAGAGTCTTAAGTTTACTGTGGAAATTGTTATCAGTTCTTGCTCATTAGGTTGATGCTGATATTGGCATTTGCTTTCAGAGTGACCAACATATTGCATTTGCTTAAAGCTATCTGCTGCTGCTGCTGCTGCTAAATTGCTTCAGTCGTGTCCGACTCTGTGCGACCCCATAGACGGCAGCCCACCAGGCTCCCCCGTCCCTGGGATTCTGCAGGCAAGAACACTGGAGTGGGTTGCCATTTCCTTCTCCAATGCATGAAAGTGAAAAGTGAAAGGGAAGTCACTTAGTCGTGTCCGACCCTCAGCGACCCCATGGACTGCAGCCTTCCAGGCTCCTCTGTCCATGGGATTTTCCAGGCAAGAGTACTGGAGTGGGATGCCATTGCCTTCTCCTAAAGCTATCTATTGGTGTCAATTTCTAAGTTTTGTTTGATCTGGAGCAGTGTATCTATTACTTCTTATAGACCCAGAAGTGTATTAAAGTTAAAAGCATTCTGCTTTATACATTTGTAAAAAAATACTCTCTGGATTACTAGTTGGCCATATTCCCAGGGCAGAGATACACACCCACACACACATAAGCACACATAAAAAAGAGAGAAGAGGAAGTTATACTGCATTGTGGCTTCGGGGAATTTGCACCTTTAGCTCTTTCTCTTTACAGTGATCTAAACCTCCAGACTTCCCCCTCTTCCCCACCAGGCACACACGCACACACCTCTCACCTCCCAGGACATTGCATGGTCCTTACCCATATTTTCAGATCTCTCTCACTGTGCTAGATTAGGTTCCACTATTGTATGTTCTCATTGTAACTTTTCCTCCATAGCATGCAAAACTGTAATTAGATAAATGACATGAGCAAAGGAGCTCTTTTGTCTCTTTAACATCATTATATCCTTAGCAACACAGCTCCTGTCCTCATTAATATTATTAAGTGAATAAGTTAGAGGAAGTGGACAAAGAAATATAACAACTAGTAGAGGTGGCATTTCCATAAATACTGAATTTGAGCTCATTCAAATTAGATGAATCTACTGAATTTGAAAAGTCTCTTCACTATTGAAAGTACAAAGCACATGTAAGTTCCAAAATGCCTTGGAAGCCAATGTTATTTAAAATCTAATTTTGATTAGCTGAACAGCAATCGAAACTGAGAATTCAGTTGTAAAAGACCACATTAAGGCTATTCTGTAGAATATGCAGAAAGTCTATATCCTACTATAAATATTCCTTAAATATATCTCCTAGAGAAATAGATACCTGATTTGTATAGATTTAATAAATAACAGACATAAATAGTTACTATAAATAATAACACTGATTATCCTGTGTAATCAAACCCTTCACCTGCTGAGATATGCAGTGCATTTATGCAGATCAGCTGTAGGCCTTTCATCCATGAAATTATAGAATGTATAATGTGATGGGCCATGATATATTCAGTGTAATTGCTTATTTATAAAAAGAGCTATCAACAGCCCACTTTAAATAAATTCAGAAATCACCGTAGGGCATTTAGAAATGAATATTTTATATGACATTTTAAAAAGATTATGAGCATTTCTTTGAACAGTAAAATTAATGGCTGTTTCGCTGTTTAAACTCATCCAATGTAGATTCAGGATAATAGCATATAAACTGTAATTACTGTATTTGTGTTTTAATTAGGAATAACCATCTACCTTGCTAGCAATGCAAATCTTTTACCTAAAATATCAATAAAGGGAAAACAAATTAATGTGTTAAATATCCTCATGGATCTTTCGAAAGCAAGTATATTTAATAGTAACTATCTGTATGCTTATCTATCTACCTACCTACTCACACATCTATACTTTATCACATGGTTTTAAGTAAATTTCCCACAAATAATCAAACATTTTGAACCTCAAATGTAATATTTAAAAACCTAACACTATTAACATAATCAGAAACAACTCACATTTTCAGTCTTTAATCTTTAGTATAAATGAATTTTACAGAAGTCTGAGCTGCATTACAAAGTTAAAATNTAAATGATGTTCTGGTGAAGTATCAAATTTACATTGTCAAGATAGGCTCAGAAGAACAACTTATAAAAAGCAATCAAATTCATGCTATTTATTCTATTCATACTATTTATTACTATAATTACATATTACTTTAAAACTAATACTGAAGATAAAGGATGAAGACAAAGTGAATAGGAACTCTAAAACAAATGGAATTAACATCAACTTTTTGAGAATCCAGAAATAAGGTGATAGGCAATGGCATCTATTTGCATGAGATATTTGACTTCTTTTTCATAAGAAATGCAACTGATGACAGAATTGTAGGAAGTACAAGCTCTAGGACAGTTAAACTTGTCTATCTAAGAATTCCATGAACATGAGTGAGAATGAAGCCAATTAAAAGTAAGTACCTATAGCTGATTTACTTCATTTTGCAGCAGAAACTAACACAACCTTTTAAAGCAGTTATACTCCAATTAAAAAAAAGAAAAAAAAAAGACCTCCCTTGTGGCTCAGATGGTAAAAGCATCTGCCTACAATGCAGAAGACAGGGATTCGATCCCTGGGTAAGGAAGATCTGGTGGAGAAGAAAATGGCAACCCACTCCAGTACTCTTGCCTGGAAAATCCCATGGATGGAGGTGCCTGGTAGGCTACAGTCCATGGGGTCGCAAAGAGTCGTACATAACTGAGCGACTTCACTTTGACTTTCACTTAAAACAGAAACAGCGGGGGGTGAGTACCTATAGACACAAGGAATCTGAAACATGTGTAGGTATCAACTGCCAAGCAGGAGATACGGGTTTGATCTCTGGGTCAAGAATATACACTGGAGAAGGAAATGGCAACCCACTCTAGTATTCTTGCCTGGGAAATCCCATGGACAGAGGAGAATGGTGGGCTACAGGCCATGTGGTTACAAAGAGTTGGATATGACTTAACTACTCAGAAATACCAACAACAATTTAAACTAGTTTCTTTAGAGAGCAGTGAACAGTGAAAGTCTCAAGTTATTTGATTATACAGAGGCTTACAGGACTTCCAAAAGCTGGAGAAACTAAGGAGTGAATGCTTGGATATACTTGTCTCAGTGTCCTCTGTCCCCGTTCACATATCATGCAGGATTATTTGACTAATTTGAAACTAGATCTGCCCATAAACGGGAAGGAAAGAAGGAAAAAGAGACATCTTCTCCTTCAAATTGAACCCTTAATATTTGTTTCAATTTGACACCTCTTTCCTCCAACAATTAAATTCAAATAGTAAAGAAGACCAAAATAGAAATTGATTTCAAATTATTAAAAAATAGATAAAAACAGAGTGAGCCTATTAATTTCATTTTCTCTGCATTCTAAAAACCACTAAACACTTTCTTATTTTCAATCCATTAATTTATATAGCTGCTGTTGCTGCTGCAAAGTCACTTCAGTAGTATTCGACTCAGTGCGACCCCATAGACGGCAGCCCACCAGGATTCCCTGTCCCTGGGATTCTCCAGGCAAGAACACTGGAGTGGGTTGCCATTTCCTTCTTCAATGCATGAAAGTGAAAAGTGAAAGTGAAGTCGCTCAGTAAGTGTCCAACTCTTAGCAACCCCATAGACTGCAGCCTACCAGGCTCCTCTGTCCATGGGATTTTCCAGGCAAGGGTACTGGAGTGGGTTGCCATTGCCTTCCACAATTTATATAACAGTGTAATATTAATTTTATGATATTACATTTTAACATGTTCTCAAATATTGCAGAACTGAGTACAAAGTAAAAAGATATATAAAAATGGAATGGTGATCCTTTTATATTGGAAACATACAGAACATGTTTCTCATTATATACTTACGAATTATGTTTGAGTTTAATTTCTGTGTGTTCACACGTCCTACAGGACAATAGTAAATAAAGAAGTTTTGCATGAGCATAGGAACACTTTCCATGGTTATACACCCAGGCTAAGTACAGAAAAATTAAGCAAAATTGTCTATCTCCCAGTTTCTCCTAGAAGGAATTTGACTACATACTTCCCTAGCTGCTGCCTGAGGGTCTGACTTCCTGACTGAATCCTCCCCAAAATAAATGGTTCTTGGAATATCCTCAACTACAGGGCACCACTAGTAACAAAGACGATGGCTTGGTCAATCACAAAGTTTTGGGAAACATGGATGAAAATGGAAGGAATTATGTGAGGTGAAATAAACCAGATAGAGAAAGACCAATACTGCATGGTATTATTTACATGTAGAATCTAAAAAACAAAGTCAAACTCATATAAATAGCAAATAAAATGGTGGTTGCCAGTGGCTGGGAAGTGTGGGAAACAGAAAAAGTTTGGTAAAAGGGTACAATTTTTCAGTTATATGATGAATGAGGTCTGAGGCTCTAATGTATCTCCTGATAACTATAGTTGATAATACTGTATTACCTAACTGAAATCTGCTGAGAGAGTAGAGCTTAAGTGCTCTCTCTCTCACACACACAGATTAAATATGAGACGTGTTAATTAACTGTGACAATTCTTCCACAATGTGTACATATATCATCTCTCTTCACATTATGTACTTTTAAACATATTGCAATTCTAATTGTACCTCGATACAGAATTTTTTACATTTTTTCTTTCCTGTTGATAAAAGGGAAATTTACTGTGAAAACCTAAAGAACAGTACACATGGACTTCAAGGTTATATCAAGAAGGTTGAAAATGTCATATGACCAACCAACATGGAAAGAGAATTTTTCATTTTGCATGTTTTATCATAATGTATTCACAAGATATGCTTCCTATTTTAATATACACTTTAATTTCCTGTTTCTTTGTGCCTGGATGGAGGTGGTGGTGGGGCAAATAAAGTGACTTGTGGAATGAAACTTTATTTAACTCCTATTCACACACACACATACACAAACAGTATTTGACATCTAATACATATTTTTCATGTAAGAGTAGCTTTTAACCTGTGATTTACACTAATTTTTTTTTTGCAACATAAATACTACAACCATCAGAGAATTAAATAAAGCATGACCATTTTTCCCAAAGTATTGTTAATAATGTTTTAAATATAATGTTTTAAGAACAACAGAAATGAGAACACCTTGCTTTTGGCTAAGTGAAAATGATTTTAAACTTCTGGCTTCCAGAAACTGTGAGAGAATAATTTTTTATTGCTGATTTAAGCCACCAAGTTTATAGTGTTTGTTAGAGTAGCCACAAAAAACTACTCACTAGTTATTATCACTCACAAACCTTTGTACAGGACGTCCTTATGGTACACTAGTTAGGACTCCATGCTTCCCCTGCAAAGGGGTTGAGTTCCATCCCTGGTGAGGGAACTAAGATTCCACAAGCCATGCAGTGCAGCCAAAATTAAAACAAACAAACAAAACCTATGGACAAATTTAGGTTGATCAAGAACTCACTGCTTTAAAACTTGAATCCAAAAATATACTGTATGTATTCATTCCTGTAATACAGTCTCAGGCATTCACTTTTCGATGAAGTATTGAAACTAGTAGTTCTTTTTCTAAAGCCCAAGAAAATCAATAAAGATTTCAGACCTCAAGTAATACATCAACCAGACAAGACAAATTCAAAATAGCTCACCTTGTATTAATGGGGGAAGAAAGTATATTTAGTTTCCCAAAGCAATTTCAAAATGAGAAAAAATATAGCACTTAAACATAGATTTGTGAATGCACTCCTTCTGCTTCTAAGTCTGGGGGGACTTTTAAAATTCTAAATCATGCATTTAAAAATGTGTACTTTATAAAAATATAAATTTGTTATAAATATTTATATTACAAAGTTTATGCATTGTTTTAAATTATATTTAGCACATTTTATGTAATATATTAAAATAATTTTGCCATCATTTAGAAAGTTGTAACTTTTTTCTACTTTTAGTATTAGGCTGATTTGTAAGATTTTCTAGAAAAGGAAATGAAAACCTCAGTTTTCACAACTGGCAAGAATGTATTTACTTGAACTCATTTATCTTCCTTATGAGGAATATCTGTCCTTGGATATTTTAAAGTATGTCAGCAACAAGGACTTGTAGAAAAAAACACTACATGAAGCATGTGAAAGTCTGAGTTTATAGTTCTAGTTTTAATACTGTTTACGTGCAAACCAAGAAACCTCAGTCTTTTGGAATTTCTGCTTGATATCTATAATACACAGAAACCTCTTTATCTACTTGTGGGATTATCATAAAGATCAAATAAACTAATATGTAAGTCTTTTTAAAAACTATATTAGAGTCTAAAAAATAATTATGAGAAAATATCAGTGTACTTATATACTTGATAATTATCTATCAAAAATTATTATGTAATACAATGAAAATTAGAGATACCCAGGGAACATTTCATATAAAGATGGGCACAATAAAGGACAGAAAAGGCAAGGACCTAACAGAAGCTGAATATATTAAGAAGAGATAGCAAGAATACACAGAAGAACTATACAAAAAGATCTTAACCACCCAGATAATCACGATGATGGGATTTACTCATTTACAGCCAGACATTCTGGAGTGTGAAGTCAAATAGGCCTTAGGTAGCATCACTACAAACAAAGCTATTGCAGGTGATGGAATTCCAGGTGAACTATTTCAAATCGTAAAAGATAATGCTGGGAAAGTGCTGCACTCAATTTACCAGCGAATTTGAAAAACTCAGCAGTGACCACAGACTTGAAAAAGTTCAGTTTTCATGCCACTCCAAAGAAGGGCAATGCCAAAGAATGTTCCAACTACTGCGCCATTGTACTCATTTTACATGATAACAAGGTCATGCTCAAAATCCTGCAATCTAGGCTTCAACAGTATGTGAACCAAGAATTTCCAGATGTTCAAGCTGGAGTTAGAAAAGACAGAGAAACAAGAGATCAAATTGTGAATATCCACTGGATCATAGAAAAAACAAGGTCCAGTAAAACATCTACTTCTGCTTTGTTGACTATGAGATAGCCTTTGACTGTGTGGATCACAGAAAATGTGGAAAATTCTTAAAGAGATGGGAATACCAGACCACCTTACCTGCTTCCTGAGAAATCTGTATGCAGGTCAAATGTAACAGTTAGAACTGGACATGGAAAAATGGACTGGTTCAAAATTGGAAAGGTGTACAGCAAAATTGTATGTGGTCACCCTGCTTATTTAATTTACACACAGAGTACATCATGGGAAATGCCAGGCTGGATGAAGCACAAGCTGAAATCAAGTTTTCCAGGAGAAATATCAATAACCTCACATAAGCAGATGACACCATCTGTGGCAGAAAGCAAAGAGGAACTAAAGAGCCTTTTGATGAAGGTAAAAAGAGAGAGTGAAAAGTTGGATTAAAACTCAACATTCAAAAAACAAAGATCATGACATCCGGTCCCATCACTTCATGGCTAATAGATGGGAAAACAATGCAATCAGTGACAGGCTTTATTTTCTTGGGCTCCAAAATCACTACAAATGGTGACTGCAGCCAGGAAATTAAAAGGAGAGCTATGACAAACTAAAACAGCATATGAAAAAGCATAAATGCTACTTTGCCAGCTAAGGTCCATATAGTCAAAGCTATGGTTTTCCTGTAGTCATGTAAGAATGTGAGAGTTGGGCCATAAAGAAGGCTGAGTGCTGAAGAATTGATGCTTTTGAACTGTGGTGTTGGAGAAGACTCTTGAGAGCCCCTTGCCCTGCAAGGAAATCAAACCAATCAATCCTAAAGGAAATCAGCCCTGAGTATTCACTGCAAGGCCTGATGCTGAAGCTGAGGCTCCAATACTTTGGCTACCTCATGCAAATAGCCAACTCATTAGAAAAGACCCTGATGCTGGGAAAGATTGAAGGCAGGAGAGAAGGGGATGCCAGAGAATGCAGCTGGTTGGATGGCATCACCAACTCAATGGACATGAGTTTGAGCAAGCTCCAGGAGATGGTGAAGGACAGGGCAGCCCAACATGCTGCAGTCCATGAGGTGGCAAAGAGTCGGAGGGGATTGAGCAACTGAACCACAAAAACAACAAAGACAATGACTATCTGACACAGTAAAATAGCATATTAATTGCATATTTAATTTTTTAAAATAGATATCTTTATTTGCATGGAATTATGCTACTACAGTGGGAGAACATCACAGGATGCTATTGTTAACTTGTACTTGAACATTCTAAGAAACTTACACTGAGGTAAACAAAACTCATTTTGCTGCCCTTCCATCATATATGATATGGTGCCATCTGTTTCAATTCCATGTATGTAGGACCATATGAGATATGTTGTTGTTGTTATTGTTTTATGTATCCAAATTTCATTTGGATTTACCTTCCTTTTGAACATTGGTTTTCTTTTCGTTCAGAGTGTTGGTAAAATGAATAAAAAGTCTCCAAAAGTTAGTTTTCTTCCTAACGCTTTTTTGTTTTGTTTTTTTAAGCTAAAAAAAAAAAAAAAGATATATTTACTCAACCTTCTTCATTAGCATATCTTCTTGAGTATAGAGTTTTATATGGCAGTTTTTTCAGTGTTATTGACACTATTCATTCACTAGTATCTAGCTTCTATTGTTGATATATTAAACAGAAAGTCAAACTGACCTTTGAATAAAATTCATATTTCTTTTCTTCAGCACTTTCAAGGAATTTCTATCTTGCTTTTTTGTAATTTGACAAAAATTGACTACAATTCTAGTTGCAGTTTTCTTTCTTTCTTGGAATGCTTAGGCCCATTGAATGTATAAATTGTTATCTTCTTAAAAGTCTGAACATTGTCACTTTAATTCCATATATCCAGGATCCTGTGAGATATGTTATTATTAGTGTTTTATAATAATAATAACATTATATTAATACAGTGTTCTGTAATCTGGAAATAGTGTTCTCTGCTTCATTCTCTCTTTCTTTTGTAAATCAATTTAATGTATTTAGAATTTCTCACTGGATATTCTGTTTCTCTTACCTAGAAACATTTAAAGACTTATTTTTTTAGAATAGTTTTATGTTCACAATAAAATTAAGAAGAAAATACAGAGAGTTCCTAAATATGTCCTGCTTCCCCCACATGCATAGCCTCCCCCATTATCAACATCCCCTAGCACAGCAGTATACTTATAATTGATGAACTTACATTGCTACATCTTTACCACCCCAAATCCATAGGTTATATTATGGTTCACTCTTGGGGTTGTACATTCTATGGATTTGGACAAATGCATGAAATGTATCCACTGTTATAATACATAGAGAATAATTTCATTGCTCTAAAAATCCCCTGCAGCCTGCGCGTTTATCCCATTTCTCTCAACCCCTAGAAACCGCTGATTCCTTTGACTGTCTCCATAGTTTTGCCTTTTCCAGAGTGTTATATAGTTGGAATTATACAGTATGTAGCCTTTTCACTTTCATTTCTTTCATTTAGTAATATGCATTTAAGGTTTCTCCATGTCATTTTGTGGCTTCATAGCTCATTTCTTTTTAATGCTGAATACTGTTTCATTGTCAGGGTGTACCATAGTTTATCCATTCACATATTGAAGGGTATATAGATTGCTTCTAAGTTTTGGCAATTATGAATAAAGCTTCTGTAAACCTCACTGTGCAGATTTTTGTATGGATATAAACTTTAAACTCATCTAGGTGTCACCCAGAGTCAGACACGACTGAAGTGACTTAGCAGCAGCAGGTGTATACCAAGGAGTAAAAGTGCTAGATTATGTGTCAATAATATATTTGTAAGGAACCAACAATGTGTCTTCTAAAATGGGTGTAGCACTTTGCCTTCCCACTAGCAGCATTCCTGTCAGTTCACATTTTTGTCAGCATTAACTTTGCCTATGTTCCAGATTTGGGGCATTCTAATATGTGTGTAGGTGTGTCTTCTTGTTTTAATTTGCATTTTTCAGATGACTTATGAAGTAAAAACACCTTTTTCACATGCTTATTTGCCATCTGTATCTCATCTTTGGTGAGGAGCTGTTAAAGTCTTTGGTCTAGTTTTGATTGATTTGGTCTATTTTTGTTTCATTATTTTTGTTGAATTTAAAAAAATTTTTGTGTATTTTAGACAACATTTCTTTATCAGATGAGTCTTTTGCAAGTGTTTTCTCCCCATCTGTGGCCTATCTTTTAATTCTTTTAATGCACTTTTCATCCTTTGCTTACTTCAGTCTATATTCTAGACAATTCTTACTTACTCTCCAGTTTCTTACTTCTCTCCTTAGCTATTTCTAATCTGGGTGACATCTATCCATCAGATCCAATATTAGTTCATTTTATTGTTAGAATTTCTATTTGGTTCCTTTTGAAGTTTGCACTCCATGTTCCCTGAAAAAATATTTTTTTCAAGATTTTCATTTATTTATTTAACCATAGAAATAATAGTTGTTTTACAACCTCTCTCTGATGCATTCAAGATATGATTTACAAAATTTGTTATATTATTTTCTATGTCTCACTATGATGCCTTCTTTCTACAAGAGCCTGGTGTTTTTGGCTTATCAGTTCAGTTCAGTTCAGTTCAGAGGCTCAGATGTGTCTAACTCTTTGTGACTCCATGAATTGCAGCACACCAGACCTCCATGTCCATCACTATCTCCCGGAGTTTACCCAAACTCATCTCTATTGAGTTGGTGATGCCATCCAGCCATCTCATCCTCTGTTGTCTCCTTCTCCTCCTGCCCCCAATCCCTCCCAGCATCAAGGACTTTTCCAATGAGTCAACTCTTCGCATGAGGTGGCCAAAGTATTAGAGTTTCAGCTTCAATATCAATCCTTCCAATAAACACCCAGGACTGATTTCCTTTAGGATGGACTGGTTGGTTCTCCTTGCAGTTCAAGGGACTCTCAAGAGTCTTCTCCAACACCACACTTCAAAAACATCAATTCTTCAGCACTCAGTTTTCTTCACAGTCCAACTCTCACATCTATATATAACCATTGGAAAAACCACAGCCTTAACTAGATGGACCTTTGTTGGCAAAGTAATGTCTCTGCTTTTGAATATGCTGTCTAGGTTGGTCATAACTTTCCTTCCAAGGAGTAAGTGTCTTTTAATTTCATGGCTGCAATCACCATCTACAGTGATATTGGAGCTCAGAAAAATAAAGTCAGCCACTGTATCCACTGTTTCCCCATCTATTTCCCATGAAGTGATGGACCAGATGCCAAGATCTTAGTTTTCTGAATGTTGAGGTTTAAGCCGACTTTTTCACTCTGCTCTTTCACTTTCATCAAGAGGCTTTTTAGTTTCTCTTCACTTTCTGCCATAAGGGTGGTGTTATCTGCATATCTGAGGTTATTGATATTTCTCCGGGCAATCTTGATTCCAGCTTGTGCTTCTTCTAGCCCAGCGTTTCTCATGATGTATGCAGCATATAAGTTAAATAAGCAGGGTGATGATATACAGCCTTGACGTACTCCTTTTCCTATTTAGAACCAGTCTGTTGTTCCATGTCCAGTTCGAACTGTTGCTTCCTGACCTGCATACAGATTTCTCAAGAGGCAGGTCAGGTGGTCTGGTATTCCCATCTCTTTCAGAATTTTCCACAGTTTATTGTGATCCACACAGTCAAAGGCTTTGGCATAGTCAATAAAGCAGAAATAGTTGCTTTTTCTGGAACTCTCTTGATTTTTCCATGATCCAGTGGATGTTGGCAATTTGATCTCTGGTTCCTCTGCCTTTTCTAAAACCAGGTTGAACATCTGGAAGTTCATGGTTCACGTATTGCTGAAGCCTGGCTTGGAGAATTTTGAGCATTACTTTGCTAGCCTGTCAGATGAGTACAATTGTGCAGTAGTTTGAGCATTCTTTGGTATTGCTTTTCTTTGGGATTGGAATGAAAACTGACCTTTTCCAGTCCTGTGGCCACTGCTGAGTTTTCCAAATTTTCTGGCCTATTGAGTGCAGCACTTTCACAGCATCATCTTTCAGGATTTGAAATAGCTCAACTGGAATTCCATCACCTCCACTAGCTTTGTTCATAGTGATGCTTTCTAAGGCCCACTTGACTTCACATTCCAGGATGTCTGGCTCTAGGTGAGTGATCACACCATCGTGATTATCTAGGTCATGATGATTTTTTTTGTACAGTTCTCCTGTGTATTCTTGCCACCTCTTCTTAATATCTTCTGCTTCTGTTAGGTCCATAGCATTTCTGTCCTTTATCGAGCCCATCTTTGCATGAAATGTTCCCTTGGTATCTCTAATTTTCTTGAAGAGATCTTTAGTCTTTCCCATTCTGTTGTTTTCCTCTATTTCTTTGCATTGATCACTGAGGAAGGCTTTCTTATCTCTCCTTGCTATTCTTTGGAACTCTGTTTTCTGATGCTTATATCTTTCCTTTTCTGCTTTGCTTTTTGCTTCTCTTCACAGCTATTTGTAAGGCCTCCTCAGACAGCCATTTTGTGTTTCTTTTCTATGGAGCTGGTCACGAACCTCATTCCATAGTTCATCAGGCACTCTGTCTATCAGATCTAGCCCCTTAAATCTATTTCTCACTTCCACTGTATAATCATAAGGGGTTATTATTTGCTTATAGGAATCATTTATTTTACTTAAGGGTAAAGAACATTCCTGCCAGCACAGGAGACATAAGGGTTAGATCCCTGGGTAGGGAAGATCCTGGGAGAAGGAAATTGCAAATCAATCCAGTATTCTTGTCTGGAGAATCCCAGGGACAGAGGGGCTGGTGGGTTACAGTCCTTAGGGTTGCAAAGAGTTAGACAGGACTGAAACAAAATAGCACATAACAAAATATATTGTAGGAGTGAATTGTATAAAATATAGGAATAAAAAAGTTAATAGAGTTTACTGTCCTTTCATGAAAGATAATCTTTTGTTTCTTCTAGGGGACTGGAAATGTTACTTGTCCTACTTTAATTTATAGTCAAGACTTAAGATTGCCTTCAACCCCACCCTTACACCCTCACAAGAGATACAAAGTGAGCAATGGACACTTTAGATCTTTCTTTAAAGGATTATCCCTTTGTGGACACAGCCTAATATCTCATTTTAGTTTACCAAATAAATTAAAATTATTATATTATCTATTTTATAAGTGAAATTCTCCACTTTGTAAAGTTTCGGCTTTCACTTTCTTTTTTATTTCAATGAGGCATTTCAACTTCACAGCTCTTTCTTGCTAATTGCCCAGTACCCTTAAAATACAAACAACTTTGTTTGCCTTTTCCTTCCCCAAGATTTTGGCCTAAAGTTTCCTCAATATTGTCAAAGCTCTTAAACTGATTTCATCCAGTTCTTTTAGTTACCCTAATTAGGAAGGTTGATCTTAGTTACCTGGCCCATCATTGTAGGAAGCAGAATCTGTTTTATAGAAAGATTACTTGCTATAAATATAGTCACATGTGTACACTCTATGTTATAGATAAACTAACAGATTTATATAATGTTGGCCTTGATCAGAATTAATGGCAATTATTATTATGGAAACATGAGTTTGATTGGGCAAGCAGAGAAATCACAGATTAGGACATGAAGTTTAACTACAGTGAACTTCGGGCAAATCTCAGAGGACAAAGCGAAGGTTAGATTTTATTAGGTTCTGGGAAGAAGTTAGGGAAGATTGTCCTGAAAAAAATTCTCTGGAGGAAAATTAGAGTTCAAAATTGTGGTTCTGAACAATGGTTACAAGAGACAGACAGTTTGTTGTTACTGAGGAATGCAGAAAACTTCTTTCTTTCTGTTGACTATGTTTTTATAAGGGGTACATGTATGAGAGTTCTTCTTTACTCTCTTTGCTCTTCTCTCTTAGCTTCTTGACTCCACTTTAAATCAGGTTTCCTTTATCCATTTCACTTTTCCCGTTTTCGATCAATATATTGCTCCGAAAGCATCCCTGATCAAGTATCATGTCATTATTTTTGTTTGTTTGTTTGTTTGAAATCTCTTTTGTCTGTATGAGTTCCTTTGTGCCAGAAAGGACCTTTTGTGGAAGTCACGTCCCACATGAAGGGGGAGAGAGCAGGTAGCAGTCATAAACTATTGGGGTCACAGGAATGTAGAGGAGGGTTCTCAGGCACCTTCCATTCTTAAGTTTTTATTTTGTCAAGGTTGTAAGCAGTGGAGATTATCTCAAAGGGATGAGCTAATGTCATTCTGTTTGGTGCATTATTTCTGCAGATACCTGACAGGTAAGAGATATAAAATTTAAAAATAGTTATACAAGTCATAATTAAAAATAATATTACAAATCTAGTTTGAATAGTTGTCTTGAGGCATGAACCTAGGCTTGAAGTCAGCCAACTGAACAAATCAAAGGACCATGAGGAATCAAGTGAAATTTGTGAGCAGAGTGTTTGTTTCCTAATTTTATGCTATTGAGTTTCTACTTCCCCAAAGAAAATTATCCAAGTTGCTACCATGTATACACCACCTTGTTCTACTAGGGGGTGAAAGTGAAAGTGAAAGTGAAGTCACTCAGTTGAGTCCAACTCTTTGGGACCCTGTGGGTTGTATCCCATCAGGCTCCTCTGTCCATGGGATTCTCCAGGCAAGAATACTGGAGTGGGTTGCCATTTCCTTCTCCAGGGAATCTTCCTGACCCAGGGATCGAACCCAGGTCTCCCGCATTGCAGGCAGATGCTTTAACCTCTGAGCCACCAGGGAAGCCTTGTTCTACTAGGAGGTAATTAAGGGCAATTTGATTATTTAATATTGCTGAAGCTAAGGAATCTAATGACTTAATGTTGGGCAGCTATTATTGCTTTAGCAGTAAAGTCAGCTATGTTACATAGAGAGTGGCTAGCCAAGCCAAGGAAGGGGTAAAGATCTGCCAAAGAAGGAAATCCAGAGTCATAGACCTCATTAGGTGGTTCATATTTGGTTTTTTGATGTAGGCCAAAGTGGTTGGCCCAGGGATCAACCCAGATGAACTGTGAATGGATAGTGGAAAAACTAGGTATCCTAATAAGTATTGTCCTCCCGTTCACCAACTATCCAGATATTCATAAGCTCAGGGATGATGTTAAAATCCACAGAAGAAGGTGAAGCTAGACAGGGTGCAGAGGATTTAAATTAAATTTGTTTTGCTTATTTAGATGTCTGCTGAAATGATGTTATTTGCAGTGATCAAGCAGAGATCAGATACAAACCACAAATATTTATATAGATAGTAGATACACTTTTAGGGTAGTCCATGCCTTTGGAATATTATGGAAGGAGTGAGCTTTTCTCACGTATAATGGAGATAAAGTTTTAAATGTCCATATGTTCAACATTTACTAGATGCCAAACTCCTATGAATAACTTTGGCTATTATTAACATTCTTAGGAATTTCAAAACTGACCCCCATGGAAGCAAAAGAGAACCACCTGTTAAAACCTTTGCCAAAATAATTTAGAAAATTGACTAGAAGTGCCAAATAATTGGCCCCATAAAAGGAAAAACAATATTGAAAATCTAATAAATGTTGGTTGATAGAGCTTTCAGCCAAATAATAATCTAGTCCTTAGGACACTCTAAATCCCTTGTTACTGACAGCATGCATTGAAATATTGGTTAACTGATAAATTGATAACAAATATGTATCAGTCAGTTTAGTTCAGTTGCTCAGTCGTGTCTGACCCTTTGTGACCCATGGACTGTAACACGCCAGGCCTAGCTGTCCATCGCCAGCTCCCAGAGTTTCAAATTCATGTCCATTGAGTTGGTGATGCTATCCAGCCATCTCATCCCCTGTTGTCCCCTTCTCCTACTGCCTTCAATCTGACCTGCAGCATCAGGGTCTTTTCAAATGAGTCAGTTCTTTGCATCAGGTAGCCAAAATATTGGTATCAATACAGGTGGATAAATATTAATAAAGCCACTAAAGGTGAGGCAAAAATGCAAAATCAAGCAGAGAGATCAAGATTTAAAAATAGCCATTCATTCAGTTCAGTTCAGTTCAGTTCAGTTGTTCAGTCGTGTCCGACTCTTTGAGAGTTGGACTGTGAAGAAGGCTGAGCGCCAAAAAATTGAGGCTTTTGAACTGTGGTGTTGGAGAAGACTCTTGAGAGTCCCTTGGACTGCAAGGAGATCCAAACAGTCCATTCTGAAGGAGATCAACCCTGGGATTTCTTTGGAAGGAATGATGCTAAAGCTGAAACTCCAGTACTTTGGCCACCTCATGCAAAGAGTTGACTCATTGGAAAAGACTCTGATGCTGGTGGGTGTTGAGAGCAGGAGGAGAAGGGGATGACAGAAGATGAGATGGCTGGATGGCACCACTGACTCGATGGACGCGAGTCTGAGTGAACTCCGGGAGTTGGTGATGGACCGGGAGGCCTGGCTGGAAAGACCATAGCGTTGACTAGACGGACCTTAGTCGACAAAGTAATGTCTCTGCTTTTGAATATGCTATCTAGGGTGCTCATAACTTTTCTTCCAAGGAGTAAGCGTCTTTTAATTTCATGGCTGCAATCACCATCTGCAGTGATTTTTGGAGCCCCCCAAAAGTAAAGTTTGACGCTGTTTCCACTGTTTCCCCATCTATTGCCCCATGAAGTGATGGGACCGGATGCTATGATCTTCGTTTTCTGAATGTTGAGCTTTAAACCAACTTTTTCACTCTCCTCTTTTACTTTCATCAAGAGGCTTTTTAGCTCCTCTTCACTTTCTGCCATAAGGGTGGTGTCATCTGCATATCTGAGGTTATTGGTATTTCTCCGGGCAATCTTGATTCCAGCTTGTATTTCTTCCAGTCCACCGTTTCTCATGATGTATTCTGCGTATAAGTTAAATAAGCAGGGTGACAATATACAGCCTTGATGTACTCCTTTTCCTATTTGGAACCAGTCTGTTGTTCCATGTCCAGTTCTAACTGTTGCTTCCTGACCTGCATACAGATTTCTCAAGAGGCAGGTCAGGTGGTCTGGTATTCCCATCTCTTTCAGAATTTTCCACAGTTTATTGTGATCCGCATAGTCAAAGGCTTTGGCATAGTCAATAAAGCAGAAATAGATGTTTTTTCTGGAACTCTCTTGCTTTTTCCATGATCCAGCAGATGTTAGCAATTTGATCTCTGGTTCCTCTGCCTTTTCTAAAACTAGGTTGAACATCAGGAAGTTCACAGTTCACGTATTGCTAAAGCCTGGCTTGGAGAATTTTGAGCATTACTTTACTAGCATGTGAGATGAGTGCAATTGTGTGGTAGTTTGAGCATTCTTTGGCATTGCCTTTCTTTGGGATTGGAATGAAAACTGACCTTTTCCAGTCCTGTGGCCACTGCTGAGTTTTCCAAATTTGCTGGCATATTGAGTGCAGCACTTTCATAGCATCATCTTTCAGGATTTGAAAGAGCTCAACTGGAATTCCATCACCTCCACTAGCTTTGTTCGTAGTGATGCTTTCTAAGGCCCACTTGACTTCACATTCCAGGATGTCTGGCTTTAGATTAGTGATCACACCATCATAATTATCTAGGTCATGATGATCTTTTTTGTACAGTTCTCCTGTGTATTCTTGCCACCTCTTCTTAATATCTTCTGCTTCTGTTAGGTCCATAGCATTTCTGTCCTTTATCGAGCCCATCTTTGCATGAAATGTTCCCTTGGTATCTCTAATTTTCTTGAAGAGCTCTCTAGTCTTTCCCATTAAACTAATATTTATATATATATGCCATTTTACATGTTGGCTGTACTATAGCTTAAGGAATGGGTAAATAATTGGAATGACTAATGCAGATGTTGATAAAGAATTTCATGTTTACAATTATATTAGTTTGGTAGAGCCATCATAACAGGCTGAGTGCTTGTAATAATAATAATTTATTTCTAACAGTTCTGAAATCTAGAAGTTCAAGATCAAGTTGTCAGCAGGATAGATTTCTTCTTAGGCCTCACTATTTGGCCTTCAAATTCTCACTATGTCCTCGTTTCTTCTATATTCACATCCATGGTGAGTCCTAATATATTTTCACAAAGATATCTACTGGATTAGGGCCTGCACCAAACATTTCATTATAACTTAATCACCTCGTTCAAGGCCCCATGTCTAAAGAAAGTCACATTGCGAGATTCTGGAGGTTAGGGCCTTAACACATGATTTGGGAGATGGGCACAATTCAGCCCATAACAAATACTTATTTCAGGCATGTCCAGATTTCCTAGAGATCTTACAGTCAGCTAGTTATTCTTTAATCCCTTCTGATGAATAAAAACGATTTCAACTTTTGGGCTCAATTCCTGTTCTGGCTTCTGATGGATTACAGCAGAGTCATCCAATTCCTATCATTGTAACTATTCAATTAACAAGGATTGAGAGACCTCTGAAATGATCTTGTAAAAAAGTATCCTGTATCCAAAACATCTTACAAAATGGCCAACATATGGTACCTGAAGAGCATGTATAGAAATTGCCATACCTATTGCTCTTCTTCTTTTCAAAGCATCTTGAAGATTCCTTTCCTATACCACAGACTTTTATTTTCTTATATTTGGATGACATATTTTGTGTGTCAGACATGGAGCATACAGATAAAGTATCCTTAACATGTGCTAATGTATACAGATTGTCCTGCAGTATAGGACACTGAGGCAGAGGAGAAATTGTACATCATTATAAGTTCATAGCCTAAAAGCCATCTCAACTGAATCAAGTGAACTTTTCATTGCTATATAGTGCATGGTATATTGGCAGTTGAATAAAACTATTGATGGAAATAACGTATTATATCAGCTTGGCTAGGCTTACATGAAAAACTAATTTTAGGTTCAAAGCCTGGATGGGAAAATAAATGTAATTAGAGATTAATATGAATCTGCTGGAATATTCTCATAGTTACTACTATCAGAGACCAAAAGAATGAACAATAATCACTTAAGCATGCATTTGAATAGAGAGGCTTGAACCTGAGAAGATGTTTTCCCTTGTTAGCTTTGATTTTATGAAGGTCAGAGAAGATTTGGGCTGAATTCAAGTACTGAATTCAAGACAAGTCATGCACTAGTTCTTAAAATGAATAATAAGAGTGCATGTCAAGAAGACTTGGCTAGCAAGTGGGAAGAGAAGTATGAAGAGGAAGAAACTTTTCAAGTGACAATTACGAGGCAAGAAAATGGACATATAAAGTATTTTTTAGATACTAAATATGTTAAAATTATGTCAGTTTGTTGAGGTCACCCTCAAGGATTTTAGAATTCAGAGAACAACATTCCTATTCTTTTGGTTAAAGCATTGGCCAAACATGAAAAGCAAAGTTGCCCAGCTGACAAAGTAGTAGAACATGTATTCTAGTCCTCTAGCTTTTTCTATTATTCTTTGTTATTTTCAAACTTCTCCATGACCTTAATCAATTTACTTAATCCTCCTTTAGCTCATATTCTCTACCAAGCTATAATTATTCCAAATGATACCTCTGCTTTCTAATTTTCAGTTGTAATATTATCAGGTACATTCATGTTCTATTATGCATGAAGAATATAGAAAAGTAAACCAACCAAAAATACTTTCAAAGTAAAATATATCATTCCCACTCTCAAGAAGTTAATAATCAGAAAAGGGAAAAATATAGATCTGTACATATTTTAAAAGAGTCATCCAGGAGAGAACAAGATGGTAGAGGAGTAGATGGATGTGGAGTACATCTCTCTCCATGGATACATCAGGAATACACCTTCAGATACAGAAGTGCATGCAGAACACCAACTGAAAGAAGACAGGAGTACCTGACCAGTGGAAAATAATATATAGAACCACACAAAACTCAGCAGGATGAAGGAGCTAGGGGAAAAACCAGTTTAATAGTATTGGACCTGTCCTTGGCAGTTAGGAGAAATGAAGCAATGGTCCAATCCCCACATTGGGGCAATTGTCTGAGTCAGAGGAGAAACATTTAAGGGTGAGAATGAAACATCTGATCTGTGTCAGCCTAAATGGAATGAAACTCAGACAGTCCTTGCCTCAGCCACACATACTCCAGACAGGGATGCAGGTCTCCTCGAAGACTCAGTGGCTGGGAGCTGGAGTTTAGGGATTGTGGAACAATCATAGGGCAAGGGCTGCTGTTGACTGCTGAAAGTTGGATTGAGGGGATGTGAAGGAGGAGATGTGTGGGAAATGCCTGTGGAGGAAAGCCAGGCAGCATTCAAGCAAGGCAATACGGCTGAGTCACGCATAGGGGGTGGAGCCATCACCACAACTGCTCTCTCCCCACAGGCCAGCATCAGCAGCTGGACAATAGAGAGTCTGGCCCATCAAACATCTGACACACTGAACTACTGAGTAGGACCCCACCCAGGGTGTTCCTTTAAGTGACTGATGCACTGAACTACAGGGTATGACCCCAGCCAAGAGGACCCCTCTATGTGCTTGACATACCAAACAACAGAGAAGGAACCCATGGAAGGGAGCCCTCTAAGTGCCTGAACTGGCCAAAGAGACCTTCTGATCCTCGGCTACAAGAGGCTTGAAAAAAGACCCTGATAGAGCCATATCTCCTACAGTGTAGGCAGTCTGTGTCCTTGCACACTTGGTGCCACCAAGATCCCTGCAAACCAAGCAGCTGCACCATATTCACACTCAACCCTCACTGGGGTAGAGTTACCACAGGCAAAAAAAACCAAAAAAAACAAAAAAAACACCCTTGCATCTATGCATGCAGGGTCATTTGAGTTGTGTCCAACTCTTTGCGACCTTGTGATCTGTGGCCTGCCATGGATCTCTGTCAGGGGGGTTCTCCAGGAAAGAATACTGGAGTGTATTGGCCAATATTGGTTTTCATACCCTTCTAGAGCACTATATTTCCTGATGCCCTAGCCACCAACTCCCCTGAGTACCTGGTGCTGCCAGAACCCTTGCGACCCAAGTAGCTACACCACCTCCACACCTGGCACTCACTGGGGCAGACCCAAGTCCTCCAGGGAAGACTGAGGAGCAAACCTCTGTGGGCAACCTACATGCAGAGGTGGAAATTAAACCACAGTTGAAAACCAGGGGCAGTTTGGCTAAAGAAGACCCAAAACCTTCCCACCAGCTGTACAAGCTGCAGATTAAATCCACATGATCAACTAGGCTGACTCTGTGTCTGCAGAATATATAAAATGACATTGAGAGCTCCCACAAAAGAAAACACAATAGCTCTGATATCTGTGTACATTGGAGGCAAGAACACACAGAAACAGGACCAGAGTAGAATCTCAGCCAGAGAAGAAAATGGCAACCCACTCTAGTATTCTTGCCTAGAGAATCCTGTGGACAGAGGAGGCTGCTGGGCTGCCATCTATGGCATCTCACAGAGTTGGACACAACTGAAACGACTTAGCAGCAACAGCAGAATCTGAGCTGCCCCCACAGGAGGTCCATAGACCAGCACAGTGTTGGAGGGCATCCTAGGGAGGTGAGGTGGACTGTGACTCCCAGTGAGAGAAAGGACTCTGAGAGCAGTGACTCAAGAAAAACATTTGTTCTTATATTTTGGCTAGTTCTGTAGATTTTTTTTTTTTTTTGCCCACTCCCCCACACTGTTGTAGTTGTTGATTTTATTGGCACTATGAAATCTAATTAAGCTTTTGAGTTTTCACACTTTTTATTGTTATAAACCTTGGCCTCTACATTGGGCTTTTGCATTTCTGTGGAGTTTTCTATTTTTGTTTTTGTTCTTTTTAATTTTAATTTTAAATTTTTAAAAAAATATATTATTATTTTTATACATTTATGTCTTTGTTTGCTTTTCTTACTGTTCTGTTCCCCTTGCAGTTAATCTTTAATATATATAAATCTTCTTTATCTACCTCTATTTAAGTTTGCTAATCTATTCTTTCTTTCTTCTCAACATACTTGTTAGTTTTGTTTTCATTGCTTTATTCCCCACTTGGCACCTTGCTTTAGTTTTGTTTTCCAGTTTCTGCTTTAGTTAGTTTTGTTCTTAACTGGTAGATATAATATTTGGTTTCTTTTGTTCAACAGGTCAATTATTGTACTTTATTTTTGTTGGACTGTTTATATTTTGCTTATGGGTATATACGTATATGTGTATATTCCATTATTTTCATTATTATTTGCCTGATTTTGTAATGGCCATTTGTCTGGGGGTCATCTTTGGTTTCTCATTTAAAGGCATTTGTTTTAATCTCACTTAATGTCATAATAAACCTCTTGCGGGATCTTCCTTCCTGACCATGGATCAAGCACTGAGACTTTGGAGTGGGAGCCCTGACTCCAAGACCCTAGACTACCAGAGAACTAACCTTAGGGAGTATCAAACACTGAGAACTCACACAAAGGAAACCATTTGAATGTAAAACCAGGCATCACCCAACCACTAGTAGCACCTGTGCAGGATGCCTCACCTAAACAACAAACAAAACAAAAATACAAACCAAATCATCAGCAGACAGGATTACCACCTCCCTTTGCCTTGCCCATCAAAATAAAAACAAACAACAACAACAACAAACTCAGCACAAATCTCACCCTATATGAAGCTTACACAAACCACTGGACCAGGCTTAGGAGGGCAGAAACCAAAAGGAAGAAAGAATTCAGCCTTGAAGCCTGGGAAAAGAAGACCTCAAAAACAGTAAGTTAAAAAAAAATAATAATGATGAAAAGGCAGAGAAATACTACACAAATGAAGGAACAAACTAGAAAAACAGAAGTCCAAATAAATGAAGAGGAATTAGGCAAACTACCTGAAAAAGTATTCAGAATAATGATAGTAAAGATGATCAAAAACCCTGAAAACAAAATGGAGAAAATGCAAGGATCAATTAACAAAGACCTAAAAGAATTAAAGAATAAACATACAGAGACAACACAATTACTGAAATTTAAAAAAAAAAAAAAAATACTCCATAAGGAATCATTAGCAGAATAGCTGAAGCGGAAGAATGAATCAGTGAGCTAGAAGGCAAAATGGTGGAAATGACTTCTGAAAAGCAGAAGTAGGTAAAAAGTATGAAAAGAACTGAAGATAATCTCAGAGACCTCTGGGACAATATCAAATGCACCAACATTCGAATTAAAGGGGTCCCAGAAGAAGAAGAGAAAAATAAAGGGTATGAGAAAATTTTTGAAGAGATTATAGCTGAAAATTTCCCCAACATGATAAAGGAAATAGTCCAAGTCCAAGAGGCACAGAGTCCCATATAGAATAAACCCAAGGAGAAACACTCCAAGACACATACTAATCAAACTAACAAAGACTAAACACAAAGAAAGAATATTAAAAGCATCAAGGGAAAAGCAACAAGTAACATTCAAGGGAAACCCCATATATTTAACAGCTGATCTTTCAGCAGAAACTCTGCAGGCCAGAAGAGAATGGCAGGATGTTTAAAGTACTGAAAGGGAAAAAATCTACAACCAAGATTACTGTACCCAGCAGGGATCTCATTCAAAACTGATGGAGAAATAAAAAGTATTTCAGACAAGCAACAGTTAAGAGAATTCAGTACCATCAAACCATCTTTATCACAAATGTTAAAGGGATTTACATAGTCAAGAAATGCAAGAGAAGCAAAAGATCTACAAAATCAACCCCAAACAAGAAAGTCACAATCAGTTCAGTTCAGTTCAGTTGCTCAGTTGTGTCCGAATCTCCCTTTGCGACCCCATGAATCGCAGCACGCCAGGCCTCTTTGTCCATCGCCAACTCCTGGAGTTCACTCAGACTCGCATCCATTGAGTCAGTGATGCCATCCAGCCATCTCTTCCTCGGTCGTCCCCTTCTCCTCCTGCCCCCAATCCCTCCCAACATCAGAGTCTTTTCCAATGAGTCAACTCTTCACATCAGGTGGCCAAAGTACTGGAGTTTCAGCTTTAGCATCATTCCTTCCAAAGAAATCCCAGGATTGATCTCCTTCAGAATGGACTGGCTGGATCTCCTTGCAGTCCAGGGGACTCTCAAGAGTCTTCTCCAACACCACAGTTCAAAAGCATCAATTCTTCAGCACTCAGCCTTCTTCACAGTCCAGCTCTCACATCCATACATGACCACAGGAAAAACCATAGCCTTGACTAGACGGACCTTAGTTGGCAAAGTAATGTCTCTGCTTTTGAATATGCTATCTAGATTGCTCATAACTTTTCTTCCAAGGAGTAAGCGTCTTTTAATTTCATGGCTGCAATCACCATCTGCAGTGATTTTGAAGCCCCCAAAATCAAAGTCTGACACTGTTTCCACTGTTTCTCCATCTATAGGAACACATATATCAATAATTGCTTTAAATGTAAATGGATTAAATGCTCCAACAAAAAGACTAGACTGGCTGAATGAATACAAAAACAAGATCCATATATATGCTGTCTACGAAAACCAGCATATACCCACTTCAGACCTAAAGAAACATATAGACTTAAAGTGAGAGGATGAAAATATATATTCCATGCAAACAGGAAGCAAAAGAAAGTTGGAGTAGCAATCCTTATATCAGACAAAATAGACATTATCTATGCACCCAACATAGGAGCTACCTCAATATACAAGACAAACACTAACAGACATAAAAGGAGAGACTGACAGTAACACAATAATAGTAGGTGACTTTGACACCCCAATCACAACAAAGGACAGGTCATCAAAACAGAAAATTAAGAAGAAAACATGAGTCTTACATGATACATTAGATGAGATGGATCTCACTGATATCTTCAGCACATTCCATTCAAATGCAGAAGAATGCACCTTTTTCTCAAGTGCACATGGAACATTATCCAGGATAGACCACATCTTGGGTCACAAATCAAACCTCAGTAAATTTAAGAAAACTTAACTTGTATTTAGCATCTTCTCCAACCACAATGCTATGAGACTAGATATCAACTACAAGAAAAAACCTGTAAAAAACACAAGCACATGGAGTTAAACAATACATTTCTAAATAACCAACAGATTACTGATGAAATCAGAAGGGAAGTTAAAAAAAATTCTAGAAACAAATGACAATGAAAACATGACAACTCAAAACCTATGGGATGCAGCATAAGCAGTTCTAAGAGGGAAATATACAGTAATGCAATCCTACCTCAAGAGACACGAAAAACATTGAATAGACAAACTAATTTATACCTAAAACAACTGGATAAGGGAGAACAAAAAAAATTAGTAGAAGGAAAGAAATTATAAAGGTCTGAGCAGAAATAAATGAAAAAGAAATGAAAGAAATAATAATAAAGATTAATAAACTAAAAGCTGGTTCTTTGAAAAGATAAACAAAATTGACAAACCTTTAGCCACACTCATCAAGACAAAAGAGAGAAGAGTCAAATCAAGAAAACTAGAAATGAAAAAGGAGAGGTTACAACAGACAATGCAAAAATACAAAGTATTATAAGAGACTATTATTAATAATTATATGGCAATAAAATGGATAACCTGGAAGAAATGGACAGATTCTCAGAAAACTTCAGTCTTCCAGGACTGAAACAGGAAGAAATAGAAATTATGAACAACTCAATTACAAGCACTGAAATTGAAGATGTCATCTAAAATCTCCCAAAAAACAAAAGCTCAGCACCAGATTGCTTAAGCCTATATTTCTAAAATTATTTCAAAAAATTGCAGAGGAAGAAATCCTTCCAAACTCATTCTACGAGGCCACAATCACCCTGATACCAAAACCAGACAAAGACAACACAAAAAAAGAAAACTATAGGCCAATATCACTGATGAACATAGATGCAAAAATCCTCAACAAAATTTTAGCAAACAGAATTCAACAACACATCAAAAAGCTCATACACCATGATCAAGTTGGGTTTCTTCCTGGGATGCAAGGATTCTTCAATATATGCAAATCAATCAATGTCATATACCATATTAACAAATTGAAAGATAAAAACCATATGACAATCTCAATAGATGCAAAAAAAGCCTTTGACAAAATTCAGCCCCCATTTATGATTAAAACTCTTCAAAAAATGGGCATAGAAGGAACCTGCCTCGACACAGTAAAGACTATACATGATAGTGAAAGTGAAGTCACTCAGTCGTGTCCGACTCTTTGCAACCCCATGGACTGCATCCTACCAGGCTCCTCCATCCACGGGATTCTCCAGGCAAGAATACTGGAGTGGGTTGCCACTTCCTCCTCCATACATGATAAGCCTACAGCAAACTCTAATCTCAGTGGTGTAAAACTGAAAGCATTCCCTCTAAGATCAGGAAGAAGACAAATGTGTCCACTTTCACCACTATCATTCAACATAGTTTTGAAGTCCTAGCTACAGTAATCAGAGAAGAAAAAGAAATAAAGGAATCCATATCAGAAAAGAAGAAGTAAAGCTCTCACTGTTTGTAGATGACTTGATACTGTACATAGAAAACCCTAAAGATAGTATCAGAAAATTACTAGAACTAATTGGTGAATTTAGCAAAATTGTAGGATACAAAGTCAATACACAGAAATCACTTGGATTTCTGTATACTAACAATGAAACATCAGAAAGGGAAATTAAGGAATCAACCCCATTCACCATTGTAACAAAAATAATATATCTAGGAATAAACTTACCTGAGAAGGCAAAAGAACTGTACACAGAAAATTATAAGACACTGATGAAAGAAATCAAAGACAACATAAAAGGATGAAGAAATATTTCATGTACCTGGGTAGAAAGAATCAATATTGTGAAAATGACTATACTACCACATTCAATCTACAGATTCAATGAAATCCCTATCAAATTACCAATGGCTTTTTTTCACAGAACTAGAACAAAAAATTTCACAATTCATATGGAAACACAAAAGACCCCGAATAGCCAAAGCCATCTTGAGAAATCAGAATGGAGCTGGAGGAATCAATCTTCATGACTTCAGATTATACTATAAAGCTACAGTCATCAAGACAGGATGGTACTGGCACAAAAACAGAAATATAGACCAATGGAATAAGATAGAAAGTCCAGAAACAAACCCATGCATTTATGGGTATCTTATTTTTGACAAAGGAGGCAAGAATATACAATGAAGCAAAGACAGCCATTTCAATAAATGGTGCTGGAAAAACTGGACAGCTACATGTAAAAGAATGAAATTAGAACACTTCCTAACACCATACAAAGATAAACTCAAAATGGATTAAAGACCTAAATGTAAGACCAGAAACTATAAAACCGTTTGTGGAAATATAGATAGAACACTCGATGACATAAATCAAAGCAAGATCCTCTATGACCCACCTTCTAGAGCAATGGAAATAAAGATAAAAGTAAGCAAGTGGGACCTGATTAAACTTAAAAGCTTTGGTACAGCAAAGGAAACTATAAGCAAGGTGAAAAGACACCACTCAGAATGGAAGAAAATAATAGCAAATGTAACAACGGACAAATGATTAATTTCAAAAATACACAAGCAGCTCATACAACTCAAAACCAGAAAAACAAACAACCCTATCAAAAAAAGAGAGGGTGAGATGTATGGAGAGAGTAACATGGAAACTTACATTACCATACGTAAAATAGATAGCCAACAGGATTTGCTGTATGTTTCAGGAAACTCAAACAGGGGCTTTGTATCATCCTAGAGGGGTGGGATAGGGAGGGGATATATGTATACCTATGGCTGATTCATGTTGAGGTTTGACAGAAAACAGCAAAATTTTGTAAAGCAATTATCCTACAATTAGAAAATAAATTAATTTAAAAAAAAAGACTAAGAGTAATCAAACAAGGAAGTGCAAAACAGACATTTTCAGCCCAAATTCAAATGAAATGTTCTTGATCTGTTTATTGGCTGTTTTTTCTTTGCATTGTTCACATATTATGCTAATTTCTTGACATCTTATTATGTCATACAATCTCCTCCATATTTCTCCTTCAGTATGCAGAACAACCATGAAGCCAGGTATTATTCCCATTTTGTAAATGAGGGACTGAATTCTAGAAAGTTTAGTTAAATTACTCAAATTCACTTCACCACAACTGTTCTAAACAATAAATAAATAAAAACACGGAAATGAGAAACAGTGTCTACAACTTGCTTCTTATATGCTTTGGTTAGATTTTTGCGGCCTTACTTTCTGTTTGGCAAGAGCTAAATATGGTCAACACCGAAATCAGATTGATTATATTCTTTGCAGCAAAGATGGAGAAGCTCTATACAATCAACAAAAAAAGACCAGGAGCTGACTATGGCTCAGATCATGAACTCCTTATTGCCAAATTCAGACTTAAATTGAAGAAAGTAGGGAAAACTGCTAGACCATTCAGGTATGACCTAAATCAAATCCCTTATGATTATACAGTGGAAGTGAGAAATAGATTTGAGGGCCTAGACCTGATAGATAGAATGCCTGATGAACTATGGACGGAGGTTTATAACATTGTACAGGAGACAGGGATCAAGAACATCCCCATGGGAAAGAAATGCAAAAAAGCAAAATGGCTGTCTGGGGAGGCCTTACAAATAGCTGTTAAAGAAGAGAAGGGAAAAACAGAGAAAAGGAACTATATAATCATCTGAATGCAGAGTTCCAGAGAATAGCAAGAAGAGATAAAAAAGCCTTCCTCAGCAATCAATGCAAAGAAATAGAGGAAAACAACAGAATGGGAAAGACTAGAGATCTCTTCAAGAAAATTAGAGATATCAAGAGAACATTTCATGCAAATATGGGCTCGATAAAGGACAGAAATGCTATGGACCTAACAGAAGCAGATGATATTAAGAAGAGGTGGCAAGAATACACAGGAGAACTGTACAAAAAAGATCTTCATGACCAAGATAATCACAATGGTGTGATCACTCACCTAGAGCCAGACATCCTGGAATGCGAAGTCAAGTGGGCCTTAGAAAGCATCACTATAAACAAAGCTAATGGAGGTGATGGAATTCCAGTTGAGCTATTTCAAATCCTGAAAGATGATGCTGTGAAAGTGCTGCACTCAATATGCCAGCAAATGTGGACAACTCAGCAGTGGCCACGGGACTGGAAAAGGTCAGTTTTCATTCCAATCCCAAAGAAAGGCAATGTCAAAGAATGCTCAAACTACAGCAAAATTGTACTCATCTGACAGGCTAGCAAAGTAATGCTCAAAATTCTCCAAGCCAGGCGTTAGCAATACGTGAACTGTGAACTTCCTGATGTTCAAGCTGGTTTTAGAAAGGCAGAGGAATGAAAGATCAAATTGCCAACATCCACTGGATCATGGAAAAAGCAAGAGAGTTCCAGGAAAACATCTATTTCTGCTTTATTGACTATGCCAAAGCCTTTGACTGTGTAGATTCACAATAAACTGTGGACAATTCTGAAAGAGATGGGAATACCAGACCACCTGACCTGCCTCTTGAGAAATCTGTATGCAGGTCAGAAAGCAACAGTTGGAACTGCACATGGAACAACAGACTGGTTTCAAATAGGAAAAGGAGTACGTCAAGGCTGTATATTGTCACCCTGCTTATTTAACTTATATGCAGAGTACATCATGAGAAATGCTGGACTGGAAGAAGCACAAGCTGGAATCAAGATTGTCTGGAGAAATATCAATAACTTCAGAAATGCAGATGACACCACCCTTATGGAAGAAAGTGAAGAGGATCTAAAAAGCCTCTTGATGAAAGTGAAAGAGGAGAGTGAAAAAGTTAGCTTGAAGCTCCACATTCAGAAAATGAAGATCATGGCATCTGGTCCCATCACTTCATGGGAAATAGATGGGGAAACAGTGGAAACAGTGTCTGACTTTATTTTGGGGGGCTCCAAAATCACTGCAGATGGTGATTGCAGCCATGAAATTAAAAGACGCTTACTCCTTGGAAGAAAAGTGATGACCAACCTAGATAACATATTCAAAAGCAGAGACATTACTTTGCCGACTAAGGTCCGTCTAGTCAAGGCTACGGTTTTTCCTGTGGTCATGTATGGTTGTGGGAGTTGGACTGTGAAGAAGGCTGAGTGCCGAAGAATTGATGCTTTTGAACTGTGGTGTTGGAGAAGACTCTTGAGAGTCCCTTGGACTGCAAGGAGATCCAGCCAGTCCATTCTGAAGATCAACCCTGGGATTTCTTTGGAAGGAATGATGCTGAAGCTAAAACTCCAGTACTTTGGCCACCTTATGTGAAGAGTTGACTCATTGGAAAAGACTCTGATGCTGGGAGGGATTGGGGGAAGGAGGAGAAGGGGACGACAGAAGATGAGATGGCTGGATGGCATCACTGACTCGATGGACGTGAGTCTGATTGAACTCCGGGAGTTGGTGTTCGACAGGGAGGCCTGACATGCTGCGATTCATGGGGTCTCAAAGAGTTGGACACAACTGGGCGACTGAACTGAACTGAAAAATGTGTAAAGTCGAATACTTTGAGTCAGCTCAAATTATTTAAAGAATTAGACCATACCTTTTCGATATTTTAAAATGAATGAATGGAGTTCAATTGACAGAAACAAATCCATAGTTTCTACCTTCTGTCCCTCAAAATGGAACCCTCTCTTTCTCTGTCCTATATGTTTTTTGTACAAGGATAAAAAAAAGGGAAACATTAATTTTATAATTTTATTTCTTTATATTTTTGGTTGTGCTGGGTCTTCATTGCTCCAAGGGCTTTTCCCTAGTTGTGGTGAGCAGGGGGCTATGCTTCAATTACGCTCCATGGGCTTCTCATTGCAATGGCTTCTCTTATTGTGGAGCATGGACTCTAGGCATGAGAGCTTCAGCAATTGCAGCTTCCGGTCTCTAGAGCACAGGCTCAGTAGTTATGGTACATGAGCTTAGTTGCTTTGCAGTGGATGGGATCTTGCCAAGCTAGGGATCAAACCCGTGTCTACTGAATTGGCAAGCAGATTCTTTACCACTGAGCCACCAGGGAAGACCTGAAACTCAGTAATTTTAGAATGAAATATATTTGTTAACTATGGGTACACACTTTCCAAGACCAGGTTTTTTCCAGATGTTAAATAAATATGTAATTAAATAGTTTTGTATTTCTAGTGTCTAACAAGGTGTTGTAGATTCTCCTTAAATGTTTATTGGCTTGATTCAACATCAATAGAAGGCTAAAAGGAGATGCCAAGGGGTAGAAAAACACAAATACAAGTAAAAAAGATGTGTGCATGCATATGATAATAGTTTCCATGTACTGTAAATACCAAGCTTCCCAGGCATTGCTAGTGGTAAAGAACCAGCCTGCCAGTGCAGGAGACATAGGAAACAAGGGTTCAGTATTCTTGCCTGGAGAATCTTGCTTATAGAGGAGTCTGGTGGGCTAAAGTCCATAGGGTCGCAAAGAGTCGGACACAACTGAAGCAATCCAGCATGCACACACTGTGAATAGCATACAGAAAGCTGCTTGTTCTTAATGCAAACTGATGGTAATCTCACCATCACCACCACTCTTTATTTTCAACTCAGTCAAGCAGCTTTCAAAGGCAAGAGGAGCTTTGCAGTTCCCAGGGAGGAAGCATGCAATCATAACTTCTTAGCAGAGTGGTCTAACTACATTGAGCTTCTGACAAACTCCAGACCATTCTCGCACCAACCAAGCATTTGGTGGGGGGAGTGGGAGCAAAAGCTGAATGTACCCTGATCTCTGCATCAGCCTCTGGGCTCCCTTGCTGTGGCCCCAAGCCTACTGTAGAATTCAGATAGTTGCTTCTTCTCCCCTTATATAGACAGTGGCACAGTTTCAAAAATAGCCTGTGCTTTTTTAGGCCTTTAAAGATATCATCAATCATTGTCTTCTATGGTAACGCTTCAATTACCCAGGAGGAAAAAAAAGAAAAACCAGTAGCCATGGAAGTGATATCCTGATGGGCTGAAAATCCCAGCGAAAAAAGGGCACTGTTTGCATATTAGCCATGTAAGCAACATAAGAACTGTGATGAACCATTAATAAGCCTCTCTTGTGCTTTCTAAGTATTCAGGAAATGTGCCGCCTGACAGGCTAGATCTTTATAGGATTAGCTTAATGGTTTGTCACTTTCTGCCTTGCTTGCCACCCTTCTGCCTTTTTCATGCTGAACAGTATTGTACTGAGTATGCTGTGTGGCCATACATGCCCAGTGTTTCTCCATGATAAGCAACCCTATTTTAGGCACTTAACAGCTCATCCATGTTAAATGACAGCCAGCAAAAATGACGCCCTAGAGTCATCACCCTCTTTACACGCCTCACCCATTTCTTACTGCAGGGTGGTTTCGAATTGGCCACTCCCAGGTGATCACCCGGAATAATAAATGCCCAGGGGCACAGCCCCCTCCTCTCCACACTGTTTGTATCTCTGGGAAAGGAGCACATGCTCATCATGATGTCAGCTTGGAGAAGCATACAGGTGCAGCTTGTTTGAGAGCACCTTCTGTGAGTACAAGGGGTTCCAACATGAGTTAGGAAAAAACTCCATAGGACAAAAAATATTTTTAACACACTGAGGTTCCTGTATGACCCACTTCTGCTGCAAAGAAATTTATGGGCATTTATTATTAAAACAAGTTCTTTTTCTATAGCTTCTTATGCAAGCACAAAAAAAATATTCAGTGCCTATGGAAAAAGTTTAATGGAGGTTTTGAATATTTAATGAATACCAAATATTAAGCGGGCTGATTTCATCTATTACTACTTTTATTGATACATTTGTGCAGACCCACAGAATATACACGGTGGCATTATTTGCAATATGAAAGGCTTCCCATTGCCATAAATTTGTAATTAGAGTTTTCAGATTATTATCTGTGACTGCTTTATGATAAGTACACCAATTCCCTTGACACATTTGAGGTACCTACTGCCTGCACCACTGACTTTATGAAGGTTCACAATATGTGAATATCATGATATTTAAACTCATTTTATATTCCAGGCAAACCCCTCACATATACACCACCACAAAATCACATCAGATTGTTCTTTACTCCTGAACACACACACACCCATTATTTATAGCACTTCAGGGGTTCTTTTTCAATTGTTTTAATTTACCTCAAGGGGTTGATAATGCGATAAAGAGCTTTTCACTGCTCAATCACATGTTATGAACCTAGTTTGAGTCTTTAATGACCACTAATGCTGACTTTGAAAACTTTGTTGTCTGCAATCCATTTTTTTCGTTGAACTGCTAGTGTTTTAAACAACCTGGTTTTTGAATAATATGTTTTTCATAGTAATGACATTTTGAATTTAATGATTGGCTAAAAAATTGGATAGTGATGATTTACTCTATTTTAGACCTTTATGATTTATCTTCTTCAAATTGTAAAATTAGGGAAAGATTTAATTCACATCATATAGCATGCATATCATGGAGATCAATTGACTAGACAAAGCTAACCACAGCTCAGTATCTATTCAAACACCAAGTACTATGCACAAGCTTGCTGCTGCTGCTGCTGCTAAGATGCTTCAGTCATGTCCGACTCTGTGTGACCCAATAGAAGGCAGCTTAGTGCACTACTAAAAATTAAAGTACTAAAAGTCTCTGCTAAACACTAAAATATCTTTGAATAACATTCAAAGAAGTCAGTACGAGTTTATCAGGAGACTGCTACACTAGTTTATGATCACATAGCTTTAATATAACAGTCAAAATGGATTTCAGATAACAGAGATTGAGGCAGATGTGGATGTACAGAAACATATGATTAAGAGGCAGAAATACACTTTTCTTTACTGACTTTAAAATGGATAAACCAAGATCTGGTGGGAGAAAAAGATTCCATCAACAGTTAAGTATTATAGAAATAGTAACTGTTTAAGAGTCCATCATCTACTACAAGGACTTTTCTGATGGTTCAGATAGTAAAGAATCTGCCTGTAATGTGGGAGACCAGGGTTTGATCCTTGGGTTTGGAAGATCTCCTGGAGAAGAGAATGGCTATCCACTCCAGTATTCTTGCTTGGGAAACCCAGTGGACAGAGGAACCTGGCAGGCTACAGTCCATGGGGTCGTAAAGAAGCAGACATGACTGAGACTAACACTTTCACTTTCATCTATTACAGAATGTATCTCAGTGATTTCTGTTAGTTTCACAGGTCTTCCCTTACATCATCAAGAAAGATACTTTTAGACTGAGTTGAGAAAGGAAAGAAGAGAAAATTTTGTACTTGTGGTCCCACTATAAGAAATGGAGACTTATTAATACCAATCTGAAGCTTGAAAAATGTTACTAAACCTTTGTCAAATAGATCTGTCTCTGAAAAGTGACACTTTGTGAATCTCATGGTATCACTTCTTCACATGCCACATTCTCTCTCACTCAGCACTGACCTGTCAATGGACAAGAAAGATTTAGGTGGAAGATTAAACTGGGAGCAAAAAAGGAAGGACATTTAAAATAAGATTCTAGAGAGAGGAAAAAGTGGAAGATGATATACCAAAAAATAAATAAATAAATAAACATGAAAGTCTATGTGTTATATAATTAGATCAGAAACTGAAAGAATCCGTAAGGGGCAGAAAGTGATAAAGAGTTTTGAATCAATGCTGTTGCTATTTGCCTCGTGAGTCTCTGGTATGAAAACTGGATCTTCATCAAAGTAAGACCTACTTTACTTTGTTACAATATTGAATTACAAGTCATCACAAACTTCAGTCACTAAATAATGGGGGCATTCATCCTAGACAGAGGTTGGCAGGAATGTGACTTAGTAGAAATGGCCAAGGCAGGGAGATGAGAAAAAGAGCAATCATAGATCCTGAAACCAATGTAAAAATGTGTGAGTGAATTTAGCAGTAGCCAATTCATGTATAAAAGCCAATTCACAGAAAAAAGATAATTTTTAGACTTTCCGACATTGGTGGACTTTTCAGTACTGGAATGTATTTTAACTTTACTTTGACAGATGAGTAATTTTGAAATGTGTAAAATCATGAAAGAATTGATCAAAGCAGCATGGCTTTATGTAAATAAATAAATGAATGCACACATACACACACATAAACACACACACTTCATCTCTGATCAACACCACTGTTTCTCACATTTTTTCCCTTCCTACCTCAAGGTAAAATTTCTATGATAACTGGTTGGTAAAGGGTCAATATTTCTCCACCAAATTGTCCAAAGTTGAAAATGCATAAATTTATGCAAGCATATGTATTTTCTTCTAGTTTCTAGCTGGTAGGTTTGTTGGTTTAAATGGAAGGAAAGGTCTTGACAAATCTTTTCCTCAAGATCATTTCTAGATAATAGTCATGGATTAATTTTTAATTGTCAATGTCTCTGCAAATTGGTATAAAATAAAAATAATTTCCTTACAATTAGAAAAGAGCAACCTCATTCTCATTCCAATTTTCTGAGGACCCTGCTTTTCTATTTAAGCTTTTTCCCTCAGTGCCAGGCATCCAGGGACACTTACAAAAATGTTTAGGGTTGATATATATAGTACTGTGTCAACAGGCCCCTCAGAGGTCAAGAAAGTTATGATAATGGTTTTCCCAGGGTTAGTTCTTGTACTTAATGTCCATCAACTAATAGATTATATTTTATTTCTTGGGATTTATGGCTTAGTTTTATGGTGGATTGTTTTCTGAGTTATCCTTTGATCGTAAGGTAGATTAGATTTGTTTTCTAGTTTCAAATATTATCCATTTGTTGCATGACACAGATTATTTTAATTCACATGTCACTTTTATTCAAAAACTTGATGTCCTTTTATAAATTGTGCCATTAACAAATTAGTTATTTAAGAACACATCAAGTTTCTTTTTGAAAATGGAACATGATCACTATCCACCCCATTTGACCAAATATCCTTTTCTTTTGTTTCCCTTAACATTTATAAGGGCAAACAGTGTAAGTAGATACCTAGTACATCATAATATCTAAATACAACTCTTTCTTTTTTTTACAGTAGTTACTGGAATTAGTAAAGACACAGGCATTTTTAAAATTTGAGTATATTTTCTAATGTTTCCTTTTATAAGAAATCAGTTGAAAATAAAGGTGAAGGATGACCTGGAATGTAAGCATATGACGCAAGAAAACTTTGCAATTTTAAAATTTTATTTTATGAGTTTTTGAGCAATTAAATCTGAAAGAAATATTTACCTAATCTGAGATATATAGATTTGAATTATCCAGAGAGGAAAGGACATTATATACATTCTAGTTCTATTCTTGATTGTTAGGAAATAGTCTTTTTAGTCTTTCTTATGCTCCTGGACTCTTTGTTAAATACTTGTTATACATGTTTTTACAGGTCAGCTCTCCATCCTACCCTCTGCCAATGGTGGCTCTAAGAAATGTTTTTCAACTAAAATTTGTTTGTCTTGAACTTTTTAACAATTATGTGCTTTTTCTTAATATTTCAGTTTCCTAAAACCACTTATACAGTACAAGATAACTCAACAATTCTTCTAACTTATCAAAGAAAGTACAGATTTTCCCAGTATATTTTTAGTACCCAACAGTGTACATACTTCAATTTGTCTTTTAAAGCAATCTATGGACGTGTCTGAGTGAACTCCGGGAGTTGGTGATGGACAGGGAGGCCTGGTGTGCTGCAATTCATGGGGTCGCAAAGAGTCAGACACGACTGAGCTACTGAACTGAACTGAACTGATGCATGACGTGTGGGGCTTCCCTGGTGGCTCAGTGGTAAAGAATCTGCTTTCAATGCAAGAGCTGCAGGAGAACTTGGTTCCAGTTGGATCAGGAAGATCCCCCTGGCAAGGGCATGTCAATCCATTTCACTATTCTTTCCTGGAGAATCCCATGGACAGAGAAGCCTGGCCGGTTATGTCCCTAGGGTTGCAAAGAGTCAGACAAGACTGAAGTGACTTAGCACACACCATGTATAAATGACATTTAGTAATTTTTAAAAAGGCTTCTCTGGTGGCTCAGAATGTAAAAAATCTGCCTGCAAAGGCAAGACCTGGGTTCGATCCCTGGGTTGGAAAGATCCCTTGGAGGAAGGCATGGCAACCCACTCCAGTATTCTTGCCTGGAGAATCCCCATGGACAGAGGAGCCTGGCAGGCTACAGTTCATGGGGTTGTAAAGAGTTGGACATGACTGAGTGACTAAGCACAACACAATTTTCTTAAGCAGTATACTTGAGTAACTGACCTATCACATTCAATAGCAATATTTGTTTATATTATTTTTCTATATTTACCATATAAAATATATTTACTATATTAAATACCATGTGTGTGTTCAGTCACTCAATTTTGTCCAATTCTTTGTACCCCATGGACTGTAGCCTACCAGGCTCCTGGGTTCATGGGATTTTCCAGGGGCGAGAATACTGGAGTGGGCTGCCAATTCCTTCACCAGGATTAAAGTGCCATACTTCATAATGTTTAACCCCTATTTAAGAAATGAAATGATCAGAAACACAATTGGTTGGGTTGGTTGCAGCAAAATAAAAGTACTACATTCTAATAAATTTTGAGCTCTCATTATCTTTATTATATAAATAAATTGCTTGAAACTAGAAGGAAATGGCAACCCACTCCAGTGTTCTTGCCTGGAGAACCCCAGGGATGGGGGAGCCTGGTGGACTGCCTTCTGTAGGGTCACACAGAGTCAGACTGAAGTGATTTAGCAGTAGCAGTATAGCTCATGTTCATTTATTCTTTTGTTTAACATAAGTTGGTAGACACAGCAAATTCTAAAGCTCTGTTACAGTGAAGTGAAGCGAAGTCGCTCAGTTGTGTCCGACTCTTTGCGACCCCATGAACTGTAGCCTACCAGGCTCCTCTGTCCGTGGGATTCTAAGTCCATCCTTATCTACAGTTTTGTTTTCCATGGTTCCAGCTACCATAGGCAAACATGATCCAAAACATTCTGTGGAAAATATCAAAAATAAAAAAATTCATAAGTTTTAAATTGAAAGCCATTCTGAGTTGCATGATGAAGTCTCTCACGTTCTTCCTCAATCCTACCAGAGATCCACAACCATCAACATCATCAACTCCTGACATCCTCCATGACCATGATTTGATGATCCAAGATCACTTAAAGCAGATGATCCTTCTAAATACCATCAGGCCAATATTATCTTAATGTTTTGTCACAATGCCTGTGACATTCACCACACTTCATCTCAGTATGTAAGCATTTGGTCATCTCACCTCATCACAAGCAAGGTGGGTATAGTATAATAAAATACTTTGAGAAAAAGTGAGAAAGACCACATTCACATAAATTTTATTACAGTATATTGCCATAATTGTTCTATTTTATTATTAGTGTTAGTTGCTAAGCCTTAGTATGTTCAATTTATAAAATGAACTTTATCATTGGTACATATGTATAGGAAAGGACATGTTTATACAGGATTTGGTACTATCCAAGTGTTCAGGCATCCAGTGGGGGTCTTGGAATGTATCTTCCTTGGATAAAGTGTGACTACATGTATTTGGAATAATTGTCTATTCATTATTTTAAATCATGGGATATATCTCAAGTAAAGTATGTGTGTGTGTGTGTTAGTCACTTACTCATGTCCAACTCTTTGCAACCCCATGGACTGTAGAACACCAGGCTCCTCTGTCCATGAGATTCTCCAGGTAAGAACACTGGGGGGGCTGCCATTTTCTTCTCCAGAGGATCTTCCAGACCCAGGGATCGAACCTGGGTCTCCTGTATTGCAGGCAGATTCTATACCATCTGAGCTATAGAGAAGTCCCAATAAAGAGGCAATCTCATTTTTTTACACTGTCCCTTGGAATCTGTGATATTTGGAATTCTAAGAAATACATCCCCAAACTGACTGTTTATTTTTCTTCTTAATGGAGTATGTTAATTTGCATATACATACAAATCAGTCACCTCTGTAGAGAAGTTACTAAGAATCTCAATATCAGAAAATAAAACTGTACCCTTAAATTGACATTTGTTTCTATATGCCCTAATCAGTTGAAAAGTTACCTAACTCAAATGTTTCTTTCTCTAGAATTTAAAAATAAACCGAATGTACTTTGCTATTTGTCAGGTAGGCCAACACCAATAGTTCTGATAAAATTTTACTTATCAGAACACTAAAGCGATTGAGAATATAGATGTGTTTATTAATTTTAATCCTTTAAATTTACCCACTGAACATAAAATTAAATGGATGATAATAAAGGGACTGGCTGATTATTTTTAAATTTGTAATCAGGAAAAAAAACCACAAAGGACTAATTAAGCAGTTTAAATACACTGTGCAAGATGGTACCCATTTCCTGATTTAAATCAATTCAGTTCAGTTCAGTCATTCAGTCGTGTCTGACTCTTTATGACCCCATGAATCACAGCACGCCAGGCCTCCCTGTCCAACACCAACTCCCGGAGTTCACTCAGATTCATGTCCATCGAGTCAGTGATGCCATCCAGCCATCTCATCCTCTGTCGTCCCCTTTTCCTCCTGCCCCCAATCCCTCCCAGCATCAAAGTCTTTTCCAGTGAGTCAGCTCTTCGCATGAGGTGGCCAAAGTGCTGGAGTTTCAGCTTTAGCATCGTTCCTTCCAAAGAAATCCCAGGGCTGATCTCCTTCAGAATGGACTGGTTGGATCTCCTTGCAGTCCAAGGGACTCTCAAGAGTCTTCTCCAACACCACGGTTCAAAAGCATCAGTTCTTCAGTGCTCAGCCTTCTTCACAGTCCAACTCTCACATCCAACATGACTACTGGAAAAACCATAGCCTTGACTAGACAGACCTTAGTTGGCAAAGTAATGTCTCTGCTTTTGAATATGCTGTCTAGGTTGGTCATAACTTTTCTTCCAAGGAGTTTAGATCAGGTAATAGAACATTTTAACATTTTTGTACTTATTTGATGTTGTATGCTTATTATATTTTTTGTTTGGCAAAAGAATATAAAATCTCAGTACTCATATTTTATAAGCTCGTCTCAACACTTAGCAATACTTAAGAGTAGGCTTCTATAGTACAGCTCATGAGAAAACTGATTTTACATTTTCACATTGATACAGCTAGACAAATAGTCCTGCTTAAAGTCATATGGGATAAGACATTGGTACTTGAAAATATGAGGAACATTTTTGTTTCTTATTGGTATTTTAAAAAGTTAGGAACATCCCATGTTTAGGAATTTTCAAAGCAGTCTCTATAAATTCTAAACTATTTGAGTCTAATAGGAAACTTAAAAATATGAATAACTTCCAATATTGATATTACCACAGTCTCAGTGTGTATCCAAGATATCCCAGAAGTTGGTTCACTGAAGTAGTATTAGAATTCTTTAGAAAACCTCAAACCACGGAGTGGTTTTGGGCTTTCTTGGAATTTTGATTGCCTTGGGAGAAGAAAAAAAAAGGTAAAACTTAGAGCCCATGAGAATCTATCTCAGTCTGTATTCATCTCAGGACAGTAGACGAGTTCTAACAAGGACTTCTAGCATATCAGATTCTTCTAATTGCTCATTCATTTGGAAAGTGCCTTTAATAAATATATTCTTGAATATTATTAAAAGAAATGGCCTTAATGAATTGAGGAGTCATTAAATTTGAACATTATATCTGTGTGTCTGTGTCTGTTATAATGGGCACTTGTGTGCCCATTTTTCTTATGTTTCATTATTTTAAAAAGGAATTGGTAATTTTAGTTATAAAATTTATATTTACCACAGTATTTTTAAAAGATGTATTAAGCAAATCATTTTCTTTAGAGTCATTTTATATTAATATCTGTTTTCATTGATCTTTTCAGGACATTGACCATTACTATATATATTATATAGTTGTTCTTGTAACTGCCAGAAATAATCTTCATTAGTAGTAATACACATTCCTGATTTCTCCATTCCATCCATTTCAGTTTCATAAAGTGTATTGTAGGTAACTTGTTGACAAAGCTCTGCTTCACACATTAGAATACATGGAGTAGCTTTTACTTAATAGAGTTACTATTTTATATGTGAGGACAATTAACTAAGCCCTCCACATAATTTTGATAAAAGATAAAAAATGGGCATGCCCAAACATGTCTTTAAAAAAGTTAAAACAATCTATCATGAAAAGAATATTTTCGGTAAGAGTTTCATTTAAACAGTGGAACTCATCTGATTCTTGATTTTCAACATATTTTACTGAAGAATAGTTTAAATGTTTTAAGTTCAATAAAATGTACAAATGTTAAGTGTGCTGCTGGATGACTTCTTCCATATATATACATCTTCATGTATTTACCAACCAGATCAAACTACAGAACAACCATCACCCTAGTGCCACTTTCCAGGCAATGCCAACCACTTCCAGTGATAATCACTACTTGACTTTATTATTAATTAGTTTTGCCTATCCCTGAACTTGACATGAATGAAACTATACCTTGGTGTTTATTTATGCATCTTACTTCTTTTGCTTGTTATAATATATGATATTTTCCCATGTTATTCTATATGTAAGAATATTAATGGAAGATTATTTTATAATCAATCCCAAACCAGAAACAACCCAAATGTCCTCTAATTGGAGAATGTACTTCTTCAGCATTGAGAAGAAAGAATTGCTTATACATATAATAACATGGAAAAATCTCATAAATTATATTAAGTAAAAGAAATTAGATGCAAAAGTACTGAAATACAAAAGCACACGATCTGCCATTGGATGAATCCAGGTGGAGTGTCAACTCTAAAGTTACAAGTGAATTTTCAACTGTGTGAAAGGTGGAGGCCCTTGATCCACATGTTTTTCAAGGGTCAACTTCATAAAAAGAACACACAAATCTCACAATAAAAATTATCTAGTTAGAAATTGGGCAAAATAAATGGGACTTTACACCAGAGAAGATATTCAGATGGCAAAATGCACATTAAAAAGATATTCAACATTATTATTCATTGAGCAAATTCAAATATAAGAAACAATTATGTATCACCATACACCTAACAAGAAATTCTTAAATAAACTATAAGGACAATACCAAATGGTTATGAGGATAAAGATAAACTATACCCCTCATACATTGCTGGTGGAAATGTAAAATGTTCTGCTACTCTGAAAATATTTTTGCCGTGTCTTAACAAACATATACACACCTATACTATAATCCTGTAATTACTCTCATGGTCTTTTAAACACAGAAATGAAAAGTTATGTTCACACAACAACCTGTAGACAAAATATGTTTATAACATCTGTATTCATATAGCCTCATACTGGAAATAACCCAGGTTCCTTTAGTGGGGGAATCAGTAAACAAGCTTTGATATATCCATATCATGGTATAGCACTCAACAATTAAAAGAAACAAACTGTTGATACAGCAACTGTTTGTATATCTACACATTATTATGCTAAGTGAAGAGAAAACAAAAAGATTATAATGATGGCCAGACATCAAGTAGGGAAAGAGAGGGAATTGGTTGTGGTTATAATAGAGCAACAAGAAGGAAAATTCAGATATTGAAAAAACTCTATATCTTGCTTTTATCAATGTCTATATCCTAGTTATATTATTTGTACTATTAGTTTTTAAGATGCTAGATTGGGAAAACTGAGGGAAAGGATGCATGGGATTTCACTGCATTATTTCTTAATATTGAATGTGAATCTACCTTTATTTGAAAATTAAATTAAATTTACGCAACAACTTAATACACAAGAAGCACTGATAAAAGCTACCTTTAATAAACATTAAATATTAAACAGTGAAATTACTAAGGAATAATGTTTATAGACTACATGGTCTATATTATTTTAATAAAGCAGCAATAATCTAAGCAACAAAACTGGAAAATAAGTTAAATGGAAGAGGTAGAAAACAATAACAGTGACAATCATGTTATTACTTATAACAATATTTAGTAAATACTATAAAAGTAGTTAAAACCCTATTATGAAAACCATAATAAGGAAATGGCAATACACTCCATTATTCTGGCCTGGAAAATTCCATGGACAGAGGAGCCTGGCAGGCTACAGTCCGTGGTGTCACAAAGATTTGGACATGACTGAGCAACTTCACTTTCTTTCCTTATGAAAACCATTAAGAGACTGAATTAGTTTTGTTAATGTTAAAAGGATCTTTCAGGAATTATTTCTTTTGAGGTAGAAGCCATTAAGGTAAGTTTCTGATTCTCTTCAGATTCAATTCAGGTTGTTTGTTATTCATTAAAGTAAGACTAATATATATTTATTAAATATAAATATAGTATATTATAGTTTCATACTATATTATATTATAAATATAGTATAACTATATTATATAGTCAGACACACTTAGCAACTGAACTATACTGATAGTATAACTCAGAGTATAAAATCTCTTTATGCCTAGAGAGCATATTTTATATTCATGTTAATAATATATTGAACCAGATTATTTGTTGTCATTGTTGTTGTTGTTGTTGTTGTTGTTGTTCAATCACTAAGTTGTGTCTGACCCTTTGCAACCCTGTGGACTTAAGGACTCCAGGCTTCCTTGTCCTTCACTATCTCCCAGAGTTTGCTCAAACTCATGTCCATTGAGTCAGTGATGCCATCCAACCATTTCATCCTCTGTCACCCACTTCTCTTCTTACCCTCAGTCTTTCCCAGCATCATGATCTTTTCCAATGATTTGACTCTGCATCAGATGGCCAAAGGATTGGAGCGTCAGCTTCAGCATCAGTCTTTCCAAAGAATATTCAAGGTTCTTTTCTTTTAGGGTTGACTGGTTTGATCTCCTTGCAGTTCAAAGGACTCTCAGGAGTCTTCTCCAGCACTACAATTTGAAAGCATTGATTCTTCAGCGCTCAGCCTTTTTCTTTATGGCCCAACTCTCACATCCATACATGACTACTGGAAAAACCATAGCTCTGACCATATGAAACATTGTTGGCAAAGTTATGTCTCTACTTTTTTAATATACTGTTCAAGTTTGTCATAGCTTTTCTTCCAAAGAGCAAGTGTCTTTTAAATTCATGGCTTCAGTCACTGTCCTCAGTGATTTTGGAAAGAAAATCTGTCACTGTTTCCA
>SJYQ01002565.1:1168339-1181143 GCA_006410935.1 Redunca redunca | reverse complement strand
CATTCTTTGTAAGAGTCCTAGTTAGCGCAGTTATTACTATTTATATTTACTTAATATTCTTTATAATTTATTGGTTTATGGTCTATTAGGTCTAAATATCAAATACTTTTTTAAGAGTTGTTATGAAATCTATTATTTTTAAATAAATGTTTTGTTATATCTACCTAGTATGTTTTTTTAAACTCTTTGTTTTATATTATAGCTGATTAACAGTGCTGTTAGTTTTAGGTGGACAGCAAAGATGTACAGCCATACATATACATGTATCCATTATCCTCCAAACTCCCTTCCCACCCATGTTGCCACATAACATTGAGCAGAGTTCCCTGTTCTATACAATAAGAACTTATTTGTTATTCATTTTAAATATAGCAATGTGTACATGTGGATCCCAAATTCTCTAACTACCCGTTCTTCTTAATCTTGCCCCTGGAAGACATAAATTCATTCTTTAAGTCTGTGAGTGTATTTCTGTTTTGTTAAGTTCATTTGTTTCTTTTTAGTTTCTGCATATAAGGGATGTAATATGATATTTCTCCTATTCTGTCTGACTTACATTACGCAATATGACAGGCTCTGGGTTATCCATGTTGCGGAAAATAACATTATTTCATGTTTTTATGGCTGAGTAATCCATTTTACATATATACCACATCTTTATCCATTCCTCTGTCAATGGGCATTTAGTTTGCTTCCACGTCTTATCTATTGTAAATAATGCTGCAATGAACATTGGCATACATGTATGCTTTCAGATCATGCTTTTCTCTCTGTATATTATTAGGATTGGATTGCATGGTCATAGGCAGGTCTATTTTTAGTTTTTTTTAAAGAACCGTCATATTGTTCTTCATATGTACAATATGTTCTCCATATTGTAAATTGGCTGTACCAATTTACATTCCCACCAACTGTGTAGGAGGGTTCCCTTCTCTCCACACTTTCTCCAGCATTTATATTTTGTAGACTTTTTTATCGGAGAAGGCAATGGCACCCCAATCCGGTACTCCTGCCTAGAAAATCCCATGGACAGAGGAGCCTGGTAGGAGGTCATATCTCATTGTAGTTTTGATTTGTATTTGTCTAATAATTAACAATGTTGAGCATCTTTACATGGGCTTCTTGGCCATCTGTGTGTCTTCTTTGCAGAAACATCTATTTATGTCTTTGCCCATTTTTTGATTGGGTTGTTTGTTTTGATGATGTTAAGCCTCATGAGCATCTTATAAAGTTTAGAGACTGATTCCTTGTCAGTCACATTACTGAAAATATTTTCTCCCAGTTTGTGGGTTGTCTTTTGGTTTTGTTTATTGTTTCCTTTGCTGTGCAAAAAATTTTGAGTTTTAAGTGGGTCCCATTTGCTTACTTTTGTTTTTATTTCTATTGTTCTGGGGGATGGATATATGCTTTTATTTGTTTATATTCCTGATAATTTTTAAAACTTGACTTCCATATTTCATGCAGATTATAGTATAGTAGAGAAGGCAGTCAAGTAAGTTGTTTGTAATATTAATTCATTTAATAACTCTACTTCCTTGATTACTTCAATTTTTGGAGTTTTATTGGCCTCAGTTCTAGCATGGAGATATTTAATTTTGCTTACAGTGATATATGATTTAAGAACCAAACTAGATGTTTTAAAAAAGCACTTTAAGACTATATGTTTGACATTAATGGGCTTCCCAGGTGACTCACTGGGTAAAGAATCTTCCTGCAATGGAGGAGATGCAGGAGATGCAGGGGATATGTATTCAGTCTCTGGGTTGGGAAGATCCCTGGAGAAGGAAATGGCAACCCACTCTAGTATTCTCGCCTGGAGAATCCCATAGACAGAGGAGTCTGGTGGGCTACAGTCTATAGGGTCGCAAAGAGTTTAACATGACTGGAACAACTGAGCATTCAACATTAATAGCAATTATTAATTATTTTAATCATAGGTCTCTAATACTGATAACTGGGATATTTTATAAATTAAAAATAATATAGTTCTATTCTTTTTTTTTCTTCATGGTTTGAATTACTCCTTCAAGGGCACTATTCCTGTTTAATGCAGGTTTTGATTAGAGTAAGTTGATGTTGCTATAACTTATTTCATGAATAGATAAATTCAATGTTCCTGACACAGAAATGTAATTTTCTAATAAAACATGATTTTTGTCAATATTTTCCCCTTTATTTCTTAGTCTACCTAAACTCTGAACAAACTTTATAAAGCATGCAGGTGTATCAGGGAAAGATGCCATTTTATCATGTTTGGAATTAAATTGTTGTAACAAGAGCAAAAGAAGAATGAGTTGAAATCAATTCATTCTTAATTACTAAATCTTTTAGAATTTACATAAAATTACACTCATCTAAAGTCATCAGTTGAGTGATCACTTTGATACATTTTTGTTTAATTTCACCTGGGAGCAGATGTGCAAAATTAGTATATGTTCAGTTTTACAACTGAGTTCAAAAAGTAGCAAAAGTAAATTATGGTAATTTATAGTACAATATAATAAAGCCTAGTTTCTGCAAGCAAAAAACTTTAATTATTTTTGAATCTCTAGTACCTAGCTAATATGTGAATATCACATGTATCTAGAAAGATAATTTTAAGTCATTCATAGTACTTTTAAGGTATAGAGTATCTATAGCTCAAACCATTCTTTTAATAGAGCAGTTCTCAACAATGTGATTGAAGACTGATACCATATCTCATACTTTTAAGCAACATCAGTACAGGAAGAAATCCAGCAGTGTTAGCTCTAAAGTATCAGGAAGATCACTATGGCTCTAACATGTTCTGAAATAAACATTTCAAGTGACTTTAAAGGCTGCTCTATGAAGAATTTAAAAACTGTAGTGTCTAGAGTTTTAGAATTTCAAGTTCTCCTCTAAGTGCTGAAGTGATATAGCAATGTGTCCTCAGAGATAATGGCCCATGGAGGAGACAGACACTTTAAAAGACAAATCTGAAACATGAAACAGATATAAAATGGTTAGAGTATCAAAGTCATGTGAGAATGCAAAACAAAACAGATTGTAGAAGGATTTGGTGGTCAAATTCATCTGAACAATGTGTAAAATATTTAAAATTTTGAGAAGCCCATCCGACTCATTTCAGTTCAGTTCAGCTGCTCAGTCGTGTCCGACTCTATGTGACCCCATGAATCACAGCACGCCAGGCCTCCCTGTCCATCCTCCATCTAGTCCATGATGCCATCCAGCCATCTAATCCTCGGTTGTCCCCTTCTCCTCCTGCCCCCAATCCCTCCCAGCATCAAAGTCTTTTCCAATGAGTCAACTCTTCGCATAAGGTGGCCAAAGTACTGGAGTTTCAGCTTTAGCATTGTTCTTTCCAAAGAAATTCTAGGGTTGATCTCCTTCAGAATGGACTGGTAGGATCTCCTTGCAGTCCAAGGGACTCTCAAGAGTCTTCTCCAACACCACAGTTCAAAAGCATCAATTCTTCAGCACTCAGCTTTCTTCACAGTCCAACTCTCACATCCATACATGACCCCTGGAAAAATCATAGCCTTGACTAGACAGACCTTAGTCGGCAAAGTAATGTCTCTGCTTTTCAATATGCTATCTAGGTTGGTCATAACTCTTCTTCTAAGGAGTAAGTGTCTTTTAATTTCATGGCTGCAGTCACCATCTGCAGTGATTTTGGAGCCCCAGAAAAGTCTGACACTGTTTCCACTGTTTCTCCATCTATTTTCCATGGAGTGATGGGACCGGATGCCATGATCTTCATTTTCTGAATGTTGAGCTTCAAGTCAACTTTTTCACTCTCCTCTTTTACTTTCATGAAGAGGCTTCTTAGTTCCTCTTCACTTTCTGCCATAAGGGTGGTATCATCTGCATATCTGAGGTTATTGATATTTCTCCCAGCAATCTTGATTCCAGCTAGTGTTTCTTCCAGTCCAGCATTTCTCATGATGTACTCTGCATATAACTTAAATAAGGAGGGTGACAATATGCAGCCTTGACATACTCCTTTTCCTATTTGGAACCAGTCTGTTGTTCCATGTCCAGTTCTAACTGTTGCTTCCTGGCCTGTATACAGATTTATCAAGAGGCAGGTCAAGTGATCTGATATTCCCATCTCTTTCAGAATTTTCCACAGTTTATTGTGATCCACACAGTCAAAGGCTTTGGCATAGTCAATAAAGCAGAAATAGATGTTTTTCTGGAACTCTCTTGCTTTTTCCATGATCCAGCAGATGTTGACAATTTGATCTCTGGTTCCTCTGCCTTTTCTAAAACCAGCTTGAACATCAGGGAGTTCACGGTTCACGTATTGCTGAAGCCTAGCTTGGAGAATTTTGAGCATTACTTTACTAGCATGTGAGATGAGTGCAATTGTGCAGTAGTTTGAGCATTCTTTGGCATTGCCTTTCTTTGGAATTGGAATGAAAACTGACCTTTTCCAGTCCTGTGGCCATTGCTGAGTTTTCCAAATTTGCTGGCATATTGAGTGCAGCACTTTCACAGAATCATATTTCAGGATTTGAAAGAGCTCTACTGGAATTCCATCACCTCCACTATCTTTGCTTGTAGTGATGCTTTCTAAGACCCACTTGACTTCACATTCCAAGATGTCTGGCTCTAGATGAGTGATCTCACCATCATGATTATCCAGGTCGTGAAGATCCTTTTTGTACAGTTCTTTCGTGTATTCTTGCCACCTCTTCTTAATATCTTCTGCTTCTGTTAGGTCCATAGCATTTCTGTCCTTTATTGAGCCCATCTTTGCATGAAACTTTCCCTTGATATCTCTAATCTTCTTGAAGAGATCTCTAGTCTTTCCCATTCTGTTGTTTTCCTCTATTTCTTTGCATCAATCACTGAAGAAGGCTTTCTTATCTCTTATTACTGTTCTTTGGAACTCTACATTCAGATGCTTATAGCTTTCCTTTTCTCCTTTGCTTTTTGCTTCTCTTCTTTTCACAGCTATTTGTAAGGCTTCCCCAGACAGCCATTTTGCTTTTTTGCATTTCTTTTCCGTGGGATGGTCTTGATCCCTGTCTCCTGCACAATGTCACGAACCTCATTCCAAAGGCCATCCGACTAGATAAGTAAATTGTGTGAGTGGGTGTGCACGTGCACATGTTTAGGTAATACAGCAGAATTGTACCCTATTCAACAAGCAATCTTGCTTTGTCATTGTCTGCCTGTTTGCAAACCTTGCTTTAAAAGATCTTCATTATCCTTTTCAAAGGCTGCATTTCTTCCCTCCTCCGTATGGTTAGCTTATGATCTTCTAGTAGTAGCAGTTCTTTGCAGCAAAATCTCTAAGGAAAGTTGGCTGCCTAATGACTTTCTGCAGTCTTGGAGATGGTGCATTACTTGAAGCCCTCTATGACCCCTTTATCCAAACGGTGCTCTTGGCTCTAAAGTAAAATATTTTCTAGCTCTTATGCATTAGAGTGAATACCTCATCCTATATAAGGAAACACATTCTTTTATTTCCTTATATGGACTACCATTCTCTAAAAATATATGTCACTCCAGTCATTCCCCAGTTCACTTATTTTTAATGCTAAATGAGCCAGAAGTGTTTAATTTCTAGAAAGAATGAAATGATTAAATAAACCTTATGGTAAAATCATATCATAATCTGAAAGAGGTGAGATAGTTTATGGGCTTTTCACCTAAAATTCAGGAGTACTTTATCATATGTTATATGCTTTTATATTAAATATAACCATGCAAATTTTATGGGATGGTGTATCAGCAGATGGAAAACTATACCATAAAAACATACCCATTCTAAATCAGTGGAGAAGAAAGAAATGAAATGAGTTACTTTGAATATGGCAAGGCAGTCCACAGGATTTTCTTTTTTTCATTGATGTATAGTTGGTTTAGAATATTGTGCTAGTTTCAGGTGTACAGCAAAGAGATTCGGTGATTTCAGATTATTTTCCATTATAGGCTATTACAAGATATTGAATCCCTGCACTGTACAGTGAATCCTTTTTGTTTACCTTTTTTGTGTATACTTCAACTCAGTTAAGATCAGTCACTCAGTAATGTTCAACTCTTTGCAACCCCATGGACTGCAGCAAGACAGGCTTCCTTGTCCATCTAGGATTGTCATAGCTTTTCTTCCAAGGAGCAAGAGTCTTTTAATTTCATGGCTGCAGTCACCATCTGCAGTGATTTTGAAGGCCAAGAAAATAGTCTGTCACTGCTTCCATCATTTCCCCATCTATTTACCATAAAGTGATGTGATGGGATGCCATGATCTTGGTTTTTTGAATGCTGAGTTTTAAGCCAACTTTTTCACTCTCCTCTTTCACTTTCATCAAGAGGCTCTTCAGTTTCTCTTCACTTTTTGCCATAAGGGGAGGTGTCATCTGCATATATGTGAGTAAGTGAAGTGAAAGTCGGTCAGTCATGACCAACTATTTGTGACCCCATGAACTATATATTCCATCGAATTCTCCAGGTGAGAAGTGGATAGCCTTTCCCTTCTCCAGGGGATCTTCCCAATCCAGGGATTGAACCCAGGTCTCCCACATTGCAGGCAGATTCTTTACCAACTGAGCCACAAGGGAAACATATCTGAGGTTACTGATATTTCTCCCTGAAATCTTGATTCCAGTTTGTGCTTCATCCAGTCTGGCATTTCACATGTTGTACACTGCATATAAGTTAAATAAGCAAGGTGATAATATATGGCCTTGACGTACTCCTTTCCTGATTTGGAACCAGTCTGTTCCATGTCTAGTTCTAACTGTTGCTTCTTGACCTGCATACAGGTCTCTCAGGAGGTAGATAAGGTGGTATGGTATTCCCATCTCTTTAAGAATTTTTCATTTTGTTGTGATCCACAAAGCCAAAGTCTTTAATCTAGTCCATGAAAAAGAAGTAAATGTTTTCTGGAATTCTCTTGCTTTTTCTATGCCCCAACAAGACGGTTCAGTTCAGTTCAGTTGCTCAGTCGTGTCTGACTCTTTGCGACCCCATGAACCACAGCACACCAGGCCTCCCTGTCCATCACCAACTCCCGGAGTCCACACAAACCCATGTCCACTGAGTCAGTGATGCCATCCAGCCTTCTCACCCTCTGTAGTCCCCTCTCCTCCTGCCCTCAGTCTTTCCCAGCATCAGGGTCTTTTCCAATGAGTTAGCTCTTCGCATGAGGTGGCCAAAGTATTGAAGTTTCAGTTTCAACATCAGTCCTACCAATGAACACCCAGGACTGATCTCCTTTAGGATGGACTGGTTGGATCTCCTTGCAGTCCAAGGGACTCTCAAGAGTCACTTGTTCCACAGTTCAAAAACATCAATTCTTCTGTGCTCAGCTTTCTTTATAGTCCAACTCTCACATCCATACATGACCACTGGAAAAAACATAGACTTAAAAAGATGGATCTTTGTTGACAAAGTAACATCTCTGCTGTTGAATATGCTGTCTAGGTTGGTCATAACTTTCCTTCCAAGAAATGAGTGTCTTTTAATTTCATGGCTGCAATAACCATCTGCAGTGATTTTGGAGCCCAGAAAAATAAAGTCAGCCACTGTTTCCACTGTTTCCCCATCTATTTGCCATGAAGTGATGGGACCAGATGCCATGATCTTAGTTTTCTGAATGTTGAGCTTTAAGCCAACTTTTTCACTCTCCACTTTCACTTTTATCAAGAGGCTTTTTAGTTCCTCTTCACTTTCTGCCATAAGGGTGGTGTCATCTGCATATCTGAGGTTATTGGTATTTCTCCTGGCAATCTTGATTCCAGCTTGTGCTTCATCCAGTCCAGCATTTCTCATGAATCTACTCTGCATATAAGTTAAAGAAGCAGGGTGATAGTATACAGCCTTGAGGTACTCCTTTACTTTTTGGAACCAGTCTGTTGTTCCATATCCAGTTCTAACTGTTGCTTCCTGAACAAGACAGTAGGACAGGTGAAATGGCATTTACCTATAGAAGTTTGTATCTATTAATCCCATACTCATATGTCTCCCTCCTGCTTCCCTTTTAGCTTTTGATAGCCTGAAGTTTGTTTTCCATGTCATTCCATAGGGTTTTTTGTATGATGTCTCTAGAGGCCTTTACAGAGAAAATCATGGCAGCTTTAAAAATACTGACATATAAAAAGGAGACACAAGCTAGGCCAGGAAAAGAAGATAACATAAATCATATTAGGGTTTCCCTGGTCACTCAGACAGTAAAGAATATGCCAGCAATGCAGGAGGCCCATGTTCAATACCTAGGTTAGAAAGATCCTTTGGAGTAGCCTTGAGAATTCCGTGGATAGAAGAGCCTGGAGGGCTTGACCAAGTGACTATCACTTTCACTTTCACTAATCATATTATGTTAATGATAATCAATAAACCAAACTTAGTGTTTAAACATATACAATCATGGAGAAGCAAGAACTAGGCTCAATAAAATATACAAAGGGTATAAATTGATGCTGCATATCTGGTAAAAATTGGGCAAGTAGAAGCATATTTACTTGACCATTCTCTATAATATGTTCAGGGAAACAGTAAAAGTAACTGAACCTACATTTTAGAAAATGATAAAACATGCAAAAGATTTCCTTAAAAAGTCAAGCACAATGAACTCTTCTATGGATATTAAGTCTCAATTCTGTGAAGATGTCAGTGAACTCCTATTTATTTTGTATTTAGGTATTTATTTATCTTTAACTGTCTTCAGAGATAATTCTTGTATTTAATTTAGAAAAAATAAACTGATGAGAAAAACTGAAAGAAAAAGATAGGAAACAAGAGATTAAGGTAAGATTGCCAGGCATAAAAATGTATATGCTTATGTCATTACAAACAATATGATATGAATGAAGAAATAACCAGAAAAATAAATCGAAATTTTTGGAAATGAAGGCCACCAAATATATACAGGAATTTGGACTCTAATAAGATGACATATCAGTGAGCAAAGAAATTTTGGATATTTGTTGCAGTATTGGGAAAATTTAGTAGCCAAGAAACAATATAAATTTCCTTACAGGAAATAATATTTAAAACAGATCATAGATTTTAAAGAAATAAAGTAAAGCATGCTAAAAATTAAAATAAGCAAATGAAAGGGCCCCAACACAATTTAGGTAAGTAAATAAACTCTTTCAAAGAAAAACACTGATTTATAAATGTGGTTAATGTATCCCTTTAGATTCTTTGAGTAGTAAACAATAGAAAGTTGACTCATATACTGTGTTTAAACCAAAAATAAGATATTTGGGGATAACTTTTAATTGATGAAAAAGATCAGTAGCTGAATTGAAGGACTAAAGTATTTGAAAATTTTAGAGACTGTCATTCACAGGACTGGTTTGGTGGTTTAGTCACTAAGTTGTGTCTGACCCCTGCAACCCAATGGATACAGCCTTCCAGACTCCTCTGTCTATAGGATTCTCCAGGAGTGGGTTGCCATTTCCTTCTCCATTGACTCAGTTGCAACAATTTCCAGTTTTTTCATTTGAAATTTATAATTTCAGGAGAGAAAATCCGAATGTCCCAGTCTCAGTACTTGTCCATACAATCAGCTGTCATAGGGCCAGTGTGTTCCAATAGCTACAAATAATAAGGTCCATTTCTAGTTCAAATATCTTGCATGCCTACCTTTGTGAGCCAGTATTCACCATGAGGTTCTAGTATAGCTACAGGTTTAAATCATCTGCAGAATAAATAAATACAATGAAAAACTAAAAACAACAAAGAAAAACTGTCCAAAAAGGAGAGCATTGCACAACAAATATATTAGTGACTACCTTTCCACATTTAAGAGAGAATATGTATAAAAGTTTTTTTTCAAAAAGACAAGCCATGAGGGGAAGGATATCAATATTAAAAAGGGCAGAGACATTGAGTGGGTTACTCATGCAAATATTTTCCCTCTAAAACATCTCTTTTTTTTCAACAATAGGGATAAAATTGGTACACAATTCATGCTGCTTTGTAGATTAGATGAAATAATCCAAGCAAAAGATTTATTGTAACCCCCAGCATGGAGTAAGTGTTCAATAAATAATAGCTATATTTGCTTTGATAAATGTTATTATTAACTCCCTTGAAGTGTGTAATTTATGTATATAAAAGGTAGAGGTAAAAATATAGATGGTCAGAAAAGGAATACAGAAAAGGAATCTCAACTTTATTCATCAGCTCAGTTCAGTCGTTCAGTCGTGTGTGACTCTTTGAAACCCCATGGCCTGCAGCACGCCAAGCTTCCCTGTCCATCAACAACTCCCGGAACTTGCTCGGTTTATTCATATTTAACATTTAAACATTTTTGAACAATTAGGGAAATCTCATTATCTTGTCAGATGGGTAAATGCGAATTAATACCAAATATTGCTAAGAGGTTTTGGTTAACCCTAAATCACTACAAACTTTTTGAAAACAATTTATTGTCAACTCCCAAAGTAAAAAGAGGCACATCACCTCTTTATTAGTAGGGAGAGCTATTTTGCTTCAGAAGTAGACAGCAAACTCGACTGGGCCCAAGTGGCCTGACACTCTGATCTGTTAGTTTGCCCCATCTTCTCTGACTTGTGGTAATCTCCTAGGCTCAGAGACAAAAGGAAGATGGGGCATATGTAATGGACTTGCCATCCAAAATGCATCTAGCTGGATGCATATCCAAGTTGGCAAGACCACAATCTGTCATCAGGTGGTATTGGGATCTGGACAGTAATGAACTAGAAGAAGATATTTATTTGACAAAATCTCAGCTTGTATTTCGATCTATATTTGCCCAAGAACACTGGCCTGCTGAGGTCGAGACATTTCCTTTTCATTAATAATCCTTTCTCTTGATTTCCATTTGCCTTCATGCTTCTCTTTATAATAAGTTAAAATACATCAAAGAGACAAATTGCTAACATCACAAAGCTCCAATTAAATCTATCTCTATGCATTTATCTACAAATGCTTTCACGTGAATGCCTGAATGTATTTGTACAGAATCTTGCTTCCACCATTGTTATAATAATAAGGAAAAAGAAAATCATGTTTGTTATTTAGGTATAATGACAAATAATAGGATGATATATTCTTAAAATAGGATACCATACAATTATTTTAAAAACATAAGGTAAATTCTTATGCTCAAATTTTTAAGTACTGATATGAAAACTGTTCTTTACACCCTTATTAAGAAAAACAGCAATGTGGAATATAGCAAGTATAACATGGTTTATACATAACACACACACACACACACACACACACACACACATTCAAACTCTAATCTTACATGTTTGCCTCAGGGGTCACAATTCAACTGCTGTCCCTCAAAGACCAGGCAAGTGTTATCAATATTTGTTGTAGCTAAGTAAAAAAATTTGGAAGCAGTGGTAAGAGGGAGGATGAATTTCACACTTAAATGAATTCAAATTTAGTTTTAAAAATTTTTAAGTACCATATTACCCAAACAAAACCAAAAATGATTTGCTTCAAACTGCTTGAGGGTGAATTCTAATACAAACATTCATATTCATTGAATAGCTCTAGGAGACTGCATGAAAAATTCCTAACAGAGATTAATATTTCGGAGTGGAGCTACGATGGTGAAAGGTGACCTTAATTTTATACTTTATGCTCTTCTGTACAGTTTTATACTTTTTACTGTCAGTGTGTATATCTTTATGCCACTTTCACTTTCACAAAAAGGCTTACATAAATAAAAATGCATGGCAAACAAATGAAACGGCTTTATTAATATTTGAAATGTATACAACCTAAATTTTTGATAAAATAAAAAATACACATATCTGGACACTCCTATCCTAAAAGTATTTGATTACATATATTTATCTATGCTGTGCTGTGCTTAGACTCTCAGTTATGTCTGACTCTTTGTGACCACATGAAATGTAGTTCGCTAGGCTTCTCTGTCCTTGGGGATTCTCCAGGCATGAATACTGGAGTGGGTTGCCATGCCTCCTCCAGGGGATCTTCCCAACCCAGGGATCAAACCCAGGTCTTCTGCATTGCAGGCAGTTTCTTTACTAGTTGAGCCACCAGGGAAGCCCAAGAATACTGGAGTGGGTAGCCTATCCCTTCTCCAGGGCATCTTCCCAATCCAGGAATTGAACTGGGGTTTCCTGCATTACAGGTGGATTCTTTACCATCTGAGTTACTTTCTAGTCCTAAAGTTTTACTGCAATAGTATAATACTCTATATCATATGAAAATCTTTATGCTCTATGGTTTTATATATATACTTTCCACATGATGCTTCTTTACCTGGAATGTGCTACCCCTCTCCACCTCTTGAGAGCTGGGAAACCTATGTGCATTCTTCTCAATTTGCTCATGGTAACTGGCTTATATTAGTCCCAACTTCCCTCTCCCCCAAGAGTGATGAACCACTTATTCTTCTCTATTCCTTTTTTGGGCTACATATTTTAATCAAGTACACATCATATGGAATTATTATTTGTTAGAATGTGTATTCTCTCTTTTTTTGTAGTTTGAGGTTTCCCTGAGAGCAGAGAATGCCTGATCTTTCTTAGTATCACCAAACCCATGCACAATGTCCCAAAATTATTTCCAGACTTTTTTAAGTAAACTGAGAGAAGGCATTCTTGTTGTCTGTAAAGCATCCTTAGAGTCTGGAATAAAACAGATAAGTGCTCTTTTTGAAAGCTCACTGTGACATTTCTTAAGTACTGAGTATGTATTATCTCATTTAAGACTTACAGAAACTCTATAGATAATTAACATCATTTACTAGATGAGGAACTTGAGGTTTTCAGCCATTAATTTTCTTGATTAAACTGTGTAAGATGTAGAACTTGTGTATGAAGTCAGGAATAAGGATTTATTGAATAAAGAGAA
>SJYQ01002565.1:1152758-1168307 GCA_006410935.1 Redunca redunca | reverse complement strand
CAATGTGAGTAGTGCTTTAAGTCTATTTCTTTTCATTTAAAATGGATAGAACAGGAATTTTACCTCAACAGCAAGACAATAAAAAATTGGAAATAATTTGAAAATCGCAACATAGGTAGTAGTTTTAGATGATTAAAAAATAAGTAGAAACAAAACCACAGCAAGTACAAAGGATTTGGCTTGTAAAAGTATGTAAAAATGTCTCAGCATCATAACAAATACTATAATATATTAATTATTGGACTATGTATGTTACAAAATATAGTTTGCTCAAGAAGATGGTTCAAAAAGATAAGAAAAACAGAAAACTGTTTTAAAAGTTTTAAATTAAAAAACAAGGTACATTCATAATTATCAAAGTTATTTCAAGTTCTACTTTTCGAGGAGGAACATCACAGGAGCCCTTAAACAGAAAACAATGTAGGTCCCAGCAGACCCGGTGCAGCCCAGGGCTGGAGATTGGTGGCAGCCAGATCCCCTGCTCACCCTGGAAAGTGTGTTTTGGGGTCTTGTCTGGCTGGACCTTCACTGCTCTGTGTGCACTGCCTTGTCTTGGCATCTGCCTGGGGAGACCTGGTGCACTGTGAGCAGAGACCTGGAGCCTCATGGGTAATAGCCGACCCACCCAGGAGGAGTGGGAGCCGTCATTTGAGGTAGCCTTCAAGGTCTTGTTATGATTTCTGAAGAGTTCCCTTATTCTGGGGAGATTTGGACAGAAGCCCCTGTCCCAACAGCAGAGCCCCCAGGTTCAGGAAACAAAAACTGAGACAATACAAGGAAGGCAGACAACTCAGTAATAGTATCATCATACTTTTGCTGCACTTTATTATAATTTGCAGATACTGCTTTTTATTTTTTTCTTTTTAACAAATTGAAGGCTTGTGGCAAGCCTGCATGGAGCAAGTCTATCAGCAACATTTTGGCAACAGCATTTGCTCACTTCATGTCTGAGTGTCACATTTTGGTAATTCTCACAGTACTCCAAACTTTTTTGTTATTATATTTTACAAACCTGTGATTCATGGTCTTTGATGTTGCACTTGTAATTGTTTTGTGTGCCAACATACGCTCCCAGGTAAGACAGGGAACTTAACTGATAAATGTTGTGTGTTTTCTGACTGCTTCACCAATGTGTGTTTCCTGTCTCTGCACCTCTCCTCTGGCCTCTCTATCCCCTAAGACACAAATATTAGGCCAATTAATAGCTTTAAAATGGCCTTTAAGTGCTCAAGTGAATGGAAGAGTCATACATCTCTCACTTTAAATCAAAAGCTAGAAATGATTAAGCAAAGTGAAGAAGAACTAAAGAGCCTCTTGATGAAAGGGAAAGAGGAGAGTGAAAAAGTTGGCTTAAAGCTCAACATTCAAAAAACTAAGATCATGGCATCTGGTCCCATCACTTCATGGCAAATAGGTGGGGAAACAGTGAAAACGGTGGCTGCCTTTATTTTTCTGGGCTCCAAAATCACTGCAGATGGTGACGGCAGCCATGAAATTAAAAGACACTTGCTCCTTGGAAGGAAAGTTATGACCAACCTAGACAGCATATTAAAAAGCAGAGACATCACTCTGTCAACAAAGGTCCGTCTAGTCAAGGCTATGTTTCTTCCAGTGGTCATGTATGGATGTGAGAGTTGGACTATAAAGAAAGCTGAGCGCAGAAGAATTGATGCTTTTGAACTGTGGGACAAGGGACTCTTGAGAGTCCCTTGGACTGCAAGGAGATCCAACCAGTCCATCCTAAAAGAGATCAGTCCTGGGTGTTCATTGGTAGGACTGATGTTGAAGCTGAAACTCCAGTACTTTGGCCACCTGATGCAAAGACCTGACTCATTTTAAAAGACTCTGATACGGGGAAAGATTGAGGGTAGGAAGAGAAGGGGATGACAGAGGATGAAATGGTTGGATGGCATCACTGACTCAATGGACATGGGTTTGGTTGGGCTTCAGGAGTTGGTGAAGGACAGGGAGGCCTGGTTCATGGGGTTGCAAAAAATCAGACACAACTGAGTGGCTGAACTGAACTAAACTGAATGAGGAAGGCATGTCAAAAGCTGAGATAGGCCCAAAGCTAGGCCTCTTGTACCAAACAGGTAGCCAAGTTGTGAATGAAAGGAGAAGTTCTTACAGGAAATTAAAAGTTCTACTCCAGTGAACATGATGATAAGGAAACAAAGTAGCCTTACTACTGATATGGAGAAGTTTTGGTGGTCTGGGTAGAAGATCAAACCAGTCACAACATTCTCTTAAGCCAAAACCTAATCCAGAGCAAGGCTCTGACTCTCTTTAACTCTCTGTGAAGGCTGAGAGAGGTGCAGAAGCTGCAGAAGAAAAGTTTGATGCTAACAGAGATTGGTTTATGAGATTTAAGGAAAGAAGCCATCTCCATAATGTAAAAGTGGAAGCTGAAGCAGCAAATGCTAATGCAAAAGCCAAAGCAAGTTACTCAGATCTGCTTAGGATGTTTAAGGTAAGTGGCTACACAACACAACAGATTTTCAGTGTTGATGAAACAGCCTTATATTGGAAAAAGATGCCATCTAGGACTTTCATAGCTAGAGAGGAGAAGTTAAGGCTTAGCTTCAAAGCTTCAAACGACAGGCCCATCTATTATTAGCGACAAATACAGCTGGTGACTTGAAGTTGAAGCCAATGATCATTTATCATTTTGAAAATAGTGGAGCTCTTAAGAACTATGCAAAATCTACTCTGCCTGTGCTCTATAAATGGAACCACAAAACCTGGATGACAGCACATCTGTTTACAACATGGTTTACTGAAAATTTTAGGCCCACTGGTGAGACCTACCACTCAGAAGAAAGATTCCTTTCAAAATATTACTGCTTATTGACAATTCACCTGGTCAGCCAAGAGCTCTAATGGAGATTTACAATGAGATTAATGTTGTTTTCATGCCTTCTAACACAGTGTTCATTCTGTAGCCCATGGATCATGGAGAAGTTTCAACTTTTCAAGTCGTATTATTTAAGAAATGCATTTCAAAAGGCTATAACTGCCATAGTGATTCCTCAGATGTATTTGGGTAAAGTTTACTGAAAACCTCTGGAAAGGGTTCACCATTTTAAAGTCCCTTGGACTGCAAGGAGATGTAACCAGTCCATTCTAAAAGAGATCAGCCCTGGGTGTTCTTTGGAAGGAATGATGCTAAAGCTGAAACTCCAGTACTTTGGCCACCTCATGTGAACAGTTGACTCATTGGAAAAGACTCTGATGCTGGGAGGGATTGGGGGCAGGAGGCGAAGGGGATGACAGAGGATGAGATGGCTGGATGGCATCACAAAGTCGATGGACATGAGTCTGAGTGAACTCCGGGAGTTGGTGATGGACAGGGAGGCCTGGTGTGCTGCGATTTATGGGGTCGCAAAGAGTCGGACATGACTGAGTGACTGAACTCAATTGAACTGAACTGAAGAACAACCATGATTCATGGGAAGAGGTCCAAATATCAACACGAACAGGAGTCTGGAAAAAAGTTGATTCCAACCCTCATAGATGACTATGAGGGGTTCAAGACCTCCTTGGAGAAAGTAACTGCAGATGTGGTGGAAATAGCAAGAGAACTAGAATTAGAAGTGGAGCCTGAAGATGTGACTGAATTGCTGCAATCACATGATAAAAATTAAACAGATGAGTAGCTGCTTCTTATGAATGAGCAAAGAACATGGTTTCTTGAGACAGAATCTACTGGTGAAGGTGCTATGAAGTTTGTAGAAATGACCACAAAGGACTTAGAATATTACATAAGCTTAATTCATAAAGCAGCAGCAGGATTTGAGAGGATTGATTCCAGTTTTGAAAGCTGTACTGTGGGTAAAATGCTGTTAAACAACATTGCATTCTACAGAGAAATTGTTTATGAAAGGAAGAGTCAATTGATGTGGCAAACTTCATTGCTGTCTTATTTTAAGAAATTGCCACACCACCACCAGCCTTCAGCAACTACCGACCTCATCAGCAGCAGTCATCAATATTCATGCAAGACCCACCTCCAGCAAAAAGATTACAACTAACTGAAGGCTCAGATGATGCTAGACATTTCTTAACAATAAAACAATTTTAAATCAAGGTATGTACACTTTGTTTAGACACAATGCTATTGCATACTTAATGGACTACAGTATAATGTAAAAATAATGTTTATATGCATTGGGAAGCCCAAAATTTGTGAGACTTGGCAATATCCACTTTTACTGCAATGGTCTGGAACCAAATGCTTAATTTTTCCAACTTAATTTTTCCGACTAAAGACCTGTCATGGTCTTTAGTTGGATTTCTCTCCCCCTTTGTTTTTCTCTCCCCTCATTTAAAAACTATGCAATTTATGTACATACCAAAGATGATGCAATCCTAAAATGAACCTATCCACAGACCAAAAATGTTGAACATGACCAATACTGTTACAGCTACCTATGTGTTCCTTACCATACCATCTCACCCCCTTGATTCTCCACCAAAGGCATCTGCCATCCTCAACTTCACATTTGTCTTTTTCTTGTTGTATGATGTTCTCCTGCATGTGCATATATATATATGCACAAAGATATTATTTAGTCATGCTTGTTTTGGATGTTCATGAAAGTGCATAATATGTTTTTAACTTGTGAATGCCTTTTTCATTCATCACTATGTATCCAAATTTAATTTGTATTATTTTATGTGGGTACAGTTTATTGTGACTTCTCTGTAATACCTCATTTGGTGAATATTATAGGATTTGTTTATCCATTATCTTATAGAAGCACATTTAGATGGTTTTCCATTTTGGTATTATGGAAATTGCTACAATGAATATATTTTTGCATACTTCTTGGTGTGATGAGTTGAAATCTGAGGATATGTACATGAATGTGGAATTGCTGAATCAGGATATGCAAATATTCAGATTTATGAGATAATGTCAAAATGATTGTCTCAGTTTATATTCTCACCACATCCTCAACAACTTGGTATTATCATACTTCTTAATCTTTGCCAATCTAAATGAAGATCTGTTAAAATTAAGTTGTGGTTTTAATTTACATTCTTCTACCAGACATTGTGGCTTAGTATTTTTTTTTAATGTACCTTATGTGTTTTCTGCAAAATGTCTATTCAAGTTTGTTGCCCACTCTCCTGTTGGCTTGTTTGTCTTTTTGTTGGGCAGTGGTAGTTCCTTGTGGTCCCTGAATCAGATCTTCTATTGTTTATATGTTACCCATGCTGCTGCTGCTGCTAAGTCGCTTTAGTCGTGTCCGACTCTGTGCGACCCCATAGACGGCAGCCTACCAGGCTCCCCCGTCCCTGGGATTCTCCAGGCAAGAACACTGGAGTGGGTTGCCATTTCCTTCTCCAACGCATGAAAGTGAAAAGTGAAAGTGAAGTCGCTCAGAAGTGTCCGACTCTTAGCGACCCCATGGTCTGCAGCTTACCAGGCTCCTCCGTCCGTGGAATATTCCAGGCAAGAGTACTGGAGTGGGGTGCCATTGCCTTCTCCGATGTTACCATATCATCTACCAATTTTTGACTTTATTTTCCATGATCTTTTGAGAATAGAAGTCCTTAATTTTAAGGATGTATTCCCTGAGAGTATAAACACAGCTTTTTTGCTCCTTAATTTTGTAAAACTTTGGCTTCCGCAGCTCATTCTTTAATAAGAAACAGGTTTTTTATATATGATATAAGGCAGGGATCTGACTTCTTTCCCATATGGGTAGCCAGTTTCCCTAGCTCTACGTGTTGAAAGTCTTATCTTGTTCCCCCTGAGCTGCAATGCCATCTTTGACATTCAGTAAATCTCTATAAATACATGGGCTTATTTTGGGCTTTCTATTTTGAGTAGTTGTTGCCTTGTCTTCATTGCTATAGATTTATAATAAGGCATAATATTTGTGAGGGCAATTGCCCTGAATAGTTTACTTCTTTACAAATTTCTTTTGAATTTTGAGGCTATTCACAGCCATTGTTTCATACATTTTTAAATTAATGGGCCAAGTTTATTGTTTATACCTGTTAGAGTTTTGGTCAGAACTATATGGAATCTACAATTCAGGCTGGGGAGAAGAGATATCTTTGTGATTTGAATCTCCCCATCCATAAACAGTATATCACTCCAGCTAGTTAGGCCCCCTTTAAAGACTTCTAATAAGAGTTTATATTTTTCTGCATATAGGACTTGTACATTTTTGGTTAGATTTATTCCTAGTTACTTTATTTTTTTATTGTTGATACTTTTGTCAATCCGTGATACTTTCAAAAATTGATATTTTCTAATTGACTGCTCATGGTATATAAAAATGCAGTAGATTTTTGTGAAATAATCTTATACCCATTTACTTTAATAGATTATTTTATTTTAAATAATAACAAAAGAGAACATAATGTAGAGAGCTGATAAATATTAATGTAATAAAACTTTTAAGACATTACAGAAAAGTAAAATATCCTAGAGCAAAAAGAATCAGCACGTGACTAAGTCATTGTGTCATATCAGGAAAAAAGAGAAGAGTTAAACATTGATTTTCCTAGGGCACTATTAATAATGAAAAAATATAATTCAAATAGAACAGAAATATTCAAATAAAAAATACCTGCAATCATAAACCTGTGTTTAAAAAGGAGAAAAAGAATAGGAATTTCTTCTACTCACCATTCCATTATTACTAACTTTAAAAATATGCTTTCCTTAGGGTCTCAAAAAGACTATGAAATATTACCAAGAATAGGAGTTCATATTCTTGAACTTGAATCATAAAATTTTCCTCCCCACTTTAAAGAGTGGGGTTGCAACCTTATTATTTCCTATGTCTGCAGTGATCTTGATTTTGATCTAGAGGTAAAGGCAAAAAATGCATTGCCATTAGTTGCTAACTGCAATATATAAAGACCTCTAAGGAAATTCAGGAGCTAATAACAGCATCTGTTTCTCAGTGTATAAATAAGAAGAAAGCACTTCCAGAGAAGGCGCCGTGTTATACTAAATGACCTGCTTCGGGCCTTAAAGTTCATTGTCTCTAGGCTGTTTAGTGGCTTGTGTTAAAAAAAAATTACTTGTTTTGGTCTAATTTCTTTTAATCCAATAACTCTTAAGCCTCTTGAAACAAAACAAAGTTAAAATTATTTTCAACTGCTTTGAACTAGGATGTGTCAGGCAGTCACCCGCATTTCATGGGCATCAATAGAACAAAGTACTAACCATGAAACCCTTCTCTTTTACTCATGAATCAAAATTCCAATGAGCTGACTTCTGTTTTAGTCTAGAAGAGATTTATGAGAAAAGGGATTTTCTGACTCATGATTTTAAGCAAAGTTCTCTGGATATATATTCCCAAGAAAAACAGCATAGCTAATCATCTCACTTAACTCTAAACAACGCACACTTGATTATGGGGCCTGTCTCAAAAATCCAGAAGCTTGACAGAAATGAGAGCATGGCTTCCCATCCTGGACTCTATGTTTTAGTGAATGACTTTTCTCAATATGGTTTATTAGTCACACATTCTAATATCAGTTCATTGTGTCAGAAAGGTAAAACCACAAGAATTAACGATGAAGAATTTCACTTACTCAGCCACCTGTCATCACCTGTCAACTTCCTACCCATTCATCACCTAGCTTGTCACACTTGACATAAGTTTCTCAAGGGCTGGGCGAAGACGGGGCAGGAGAGGCTGGATAAATGTCTTCATGATCATCTTTAGCAATGTCAGTAGCTCAGCACTCTCAGTATTTTAGACTTGCTGGTGACAGCTTTTCCACCAGTGATGAAGCTGCATTCCAAATTGATATTTGTGGCGGCTTGGAGTCCGGCTAGAGAGATGCCTAAGGCAAGCCAGTTTCTGCAGTTTGATACCAGTAAACAATATGAACTCTCTTTGTGTTCATGTGGATGAGCTGGAGTGGAATGAGGGAAGGATAACTTCAAATGACAGTTGCCACAGGTGATTAATTTTTTTTTGGTCTTTTGCAGATTTACTCTGCCTACTCTAATTTAAATTGGTGTTCATAATGATCCTTTCATTTTGCATAAAAGCTGAAGAGACACTTTCACTCCTGTAACAAATAAGCAGGCAGGATGCTGTGCATGAAGATGATGTTCCTGATTCCATGTAATTTTTTTAAAATGTGCAAGAAGATGTTTCTTCTTCCTGGCTACCCACCAGACCAGCCCCCATGTGACCAGGAGATGTGATTGTGAGGCAGCTGATGGGAGAAAGACATGGGAACAAGTGATGCCCCTAAGGTCAAGGATGAGATACTCTGAGGTCCAGATGCAAACTGATGTTGCCTCTCGGGGAACGAGTTCACATACAGCCAGAGAGAGAAGGAAATGTTCCAGCCCCACATTTTTAATTATAAGCAGGGAAAAGTAACTTAATCTCACTTGGGTTTCAATAAGTGGAGGGGAAAACAAATAGAATATACTACAAAGGGCTATCATGAGGATACAACAGTGCATATGAAAGTGCTTTAAAAAGTTACAAGGCATTAGTCAAGTATTAGTTAAATATTATTAATAATTATATCATATCAAAGGAAAATCAACAGGCTGATAATTGAGCCTTGAAACTTGGCCTTGGGAATCCAAAAGAGTATAAAATCTCATGTTTTATTAATTCTGCTCTGTTTTGTATAGTCTATTATTAGTCATCTTTTAGTTTTCCATTTTGGGTATATGTAAACATGAACGCAGTAGTGTTAGTATATATCAAAATATTTAAGTAAAGCATATTTAGAGAAGCTGGCAGCATAGAGATGAGCAACATCTCGTGGGAAAATTACAACGTAGAAATAAAGCAGCACAATGCTAAAGAAAGCCTAACAAGTATAATGACCATGATTCATTTTTACGGGTCATAGATTAACAAGTGATTTTTGAAAACAAGTGAAAGACACACGCTTTCATTGTATTGCAAAAATATCCTGAGGATGTGTGATTCCAATGGAAAATATCAGGATATTTTGCTTTCTCTTTGCTCAGTCAATAGTTGGAGGCTGGAGTATGATTACCTGGCATACATTCAAACAAATGTGAGCTTCCACATTGATCTATTGCTCTCTGGGGAGCAGAGCTCTCAGAAGCTCTGTTTCTGAATAACAAGGTAAGAGTGAGCCAATACAAACTTCCTTTAAAAGAAAATGTCAGATTTGGAGTAGAAAAACAAGAGAAATATCACAGGCTTCTTGAAAAGATACATGGGGCTACAATTGCTAAAGTATGTCTGGTAGACACAAACCCTTAGAAAATCTGATGAGCATATAAACCTGAAATATGTTTTGCAGGCTACCTGCCCAATCAACTCCCAGAGAAAATGAACAGAAGCACTAATAAATCTAAACTGGACCAGAAATGTATTTCTGTTTGAAACACAAAGTTGAGCAGTGATTCCTTCGTTCTAACTAGGCAGTACCTGTCTGCCCTCTGAAGCAGTGCATGGCATTTATTCAATAGGTGAAAACTCACAGGGCAAAAAGATCTATGAGAAATAAAGTATCAATTGATTATGTTTTTTTCTCCAAAACATTATCCTTTTTTATACCTCATAGCCTTTTAGCAACCCCAATATTTTACCATATGAACTGTCTCCAGCCTTTCCCTAGCCCAGTCATCATAAGACAGTTGTCAGATTTGGATTTCAAAAGCCCATCTCTGATCATGACACTTGTTCCCCAAGTTTTAATGGCTTCTTATTACTGCCACACACACACACACACACATACACACACAATCTCTATAAGATACATTGTGACATGGCAGCTATGTTTTTATCCTTATTTTCCATTAGTCCCCCATATATAGTTACATTGCAGTCAGACGTTCTTTTAGTCTTCCTAATACTACTTGATTTTTTTCTCCTCTGCTCACAGTGTCTTTTTTTTTTTTTTGGCCTGGAATGTTCTCACTTTTCTTGCGTCTCTGCCTGGTTGACATTTTAGGTGTCATCCAAGTTCTATGTCAAAAATCACCCACTCAATTTTCTGCTTGAATATCATTTCTCAGCATCCCAAAATATCCTTAAATACTGCATAAGACGTAAAAGCATACGGTAACCTTTAACAATGATTCTCTGTTTGAAGCCAAACCGCAACCAGAATCTGGGAAGGATTTTTATTGTTTAGAACAGTGGTCCTCAAGGCTGATGCTCTGAGGTGGAGCTGACGTAATAATAATAGAAATAAAGTGTGCAATAAATATAATGTGCTTGAATCATTCTGAAATGATCCCCCACCTCCGGTCTGTGAAAAAATTGTCTTCCACGGAACTGGTCCCTGGTGCCAGAAAGGTTGGGAACCACTGGTTTGGAAAATACATGAGCTTGAAGTGTTATTCCATAATGGTGATTATTACTGACTTGTTTTCTCTCATCTGAGGAACCTACACTGCAGAGCCGATGGAAAGCAACCTCTTCATCCATCCTCTAGTGAAGACCCAGACTCTTAGGGTCACCCTACTGGATTCTATTAATTTTTAAATGGCCAAATGTTTTTATTTTATTTCATCTTTTTTATAAATGAATTACCATTCCCAGAAAACTGGGGGGCTCAGAAAGAAGGAGGGAGAGGTGGTGGTGTAGCGGTTTCTATGGCAGTATGATTTAAGCAAGACAGAGCTTGTGGGGAAAGCTGGAGGAACAAGAAACCAAAATGATTTATCTGTGGATAAGCCATGTTGTATAATCCCTTTTGCAGAGTATCAGATAAAGTGAAGGTCAGGAATAAGAAATAGTTAGATAAATAAACATATAGCTACAGATGTAGTCAACCAGTGAAAACAATGGAAGTTGACCCAGGAACTATGTATATGAACCTGCCTCTCTCAGATGTAGATATGAGGAAAAGAGCATAACAAACATCCAAGTGCAGGTGTCCTTTGTTCTGTTTCTTTTAAGTGCATGATAAAAATACTTTAGCTTTGTTTTTGAGAATCAAGGACATTGTGTGAAGTGAATTGTGTGCCACTGTTTTTTCTTACTCTGTAGGTTTGCAATATGCATTATAATACAAAATTTATGCTTGTGTTTGATATTGTGAGACTGACTACATTTCTGTTGATATCTGACATGCCACCCATGTGAGTTGAATAGTGACTAGGAGGCTAAGGATATGCCAAAGTGAAGTGAAGTCGCTCAGTCGTGTCTGACTCTTTGCGACCCCATGGACTGTAGCCCACCAAGCTCCCCCGCCCAGGGGATTCTCCAGGGAAGAATACTGGAGTGGGTTGCCATTTACTTCTCCAGGGGATCTTCCTGACCCAGGAATTGAACCCAGGTCTCCTGCATTGCAGGCAGATGCTTTAACCTCTGAGTCACCAGGGAAGAATCGGGATATGCCAAATAGCGCCCCCCCCCCTTTTTTTTTTTGTCTCCATCAATTCTTGATGGGATTTTCCTGCTTTCAGGATAGGCAAAAAAGAAAAACCCTTGCATGGGACCTATGAAAGATATTGAATATTCAGTGAAATAATATTGTAAGCATTTTGGACATGTCCAGCTCTGAGTGATAAGGAAACACATAAAAAGTAAGAAAAAAATTATTCCTTAAACATTTGGTTGGAATGCATTAGAAGGATGTTCTCCTATAATGTGCAAATCACTATGGATGATTAAGGTAATGTTCTTATTTAAAGAACTTTGGAATAAGATACTCTGAATTTGACAATAAAGTCCAATAGCATTCCAAGAAAATTAATAGATTATGTAATAAGGGAAGATCTCAATGAATATTAGCAGACAAAATATCAGTGCATTAGTTCCAGGGTCTCATAAAAATGTATGTAAGTAAACCATAAAAGATATGCCATGAAATCCGTTTTTTTTTTTTTTTTTGCTATGAAATCTTTTAAGGGGAGCAAAAAAGTCATGAAACCGTGTCAATAAAATGCATTCAGTAGATATATAACTACTGAGATTCAAAAAAAATTGATAAAATTATGTACCAAAATGTATTAAAATTTAAAAAAACCTGAGATCCAGGGAACTGTTTTTTCATGGATACAAAACTAGTTTAAAGGCAAGAGGATAGGTTAGGAATAAGTAGGCACTTTTCTAAATAAAGAAGTGTAAACACCAGTGTGCCTTAGGGAGCAGTGACAGTATATGTCTTATTTAGCTTTTTTATAAATGATTTATAAAATTATTTACAAAATGTGGAAAATTATTCAAGAAATGGCAGTACCAGACCATCTTACCTGCCTCCTGAGAAATCTGCATGCAGATCAAGAAGCAACAGTTAGAACCGGACATGGAACAACAGACTGGTTCCAAACTGGGAAAGGAGTATGTCAAGGCTGTATATGCCACCCTGCTTACTTAACTTATATTCAGAGTACATCATGCAAAATGCCAGACTGGATGAAGCACAGGCTGGAATCAAGATTGTTGGGAGAAATATCAATAACCTCAGATAAGCACATGACACCATCCTTATGGCAGAAAGTGAAGAGGAACTAAAAAGCCTCTTGATGAAAGTGAAAGCAGAAAGTGAAAAAGCTGGCTTAAAACTCAGCATTGAAAAAAACCAAGATAGTGGCATCTGGTCACATCGTTTCATGGCAAATAGATGAGGTGGGGAAACAATGGAAACAGTGACAGACTTTATTTTGTAGTGCTCCAAAATCACTGCAGATGGTGATTGCAGCCATGAAATTAAAAGACAGTTATTCCTCGGAAGAAATCTTATGACCAACCTAGACAGCATATTAAAAAGCAGAGACATTACTTTGCCAACAAAGGTCTTTTCCAGTAGTCATGTATGGATGGGAGAGTTGGGCCAAAGAGAAGGCTCTTGAGCCCTGAAGAACTGATGCTTTTAAACTAGTGTTGGAGAAGACTCTTGAGAGTCCTTTGGACTGCAAGATCAAACCAGTCAATCCTAAAGGAAGTCAGTCCTGAATATTCATTGGAAGGACTGATGTTGAATCGAAAACTCCAATACTTTGGCCACTTGATGCAAGGAACTGTCTCACTGGAAAAGACCCTTATGCTGGGAAAGATTGAAGGCTAGAGGAGAAGGGGACAATAGAGGATGAGATGGTTGGATGGCATCACTGACTCCTTGGACATGAGTTTGAGCAAGGCCTGGGAGTTGGTGATGGACAGAAAATCCTGGAGTGCTGCAGTCCATGGAGTCTCAGAGAGTCCGACAGGACTGAGTGATTAAACTGAGTGATTAAACTGAGCTGAACTGAATAAATTATTTAGAGTAAAAGTACATAAGGGATTCTCAAAGTTTCTGGAAGATTTTTCTGTGTAATATAAGGTCTTGCTGGAGCTAAATTATCTCAGGAATATCTTGTAATTTGGTTTATAAATGGCTAATTAATTTTAATTTAGGGCAGTTTACTTAGAAAATAATCTAATTTATTTGTAGAGGATGTTCAATTTGGAAATACCAATTTTCACACTAGATTATCGGTCTTGTCCATTCTGAAGGAGATCAATCCTGGGATTTCTTTGGAAGGAATGATGCTGAAGCTGAAACTCCAGTACTCTGGCCACCTCATGCGAAGAGTTGATTCATTGGAAAAGACTCTGATGCTGGGAGGGGTTGGGGACAGGAGGAGAAGGGGACGACCGAGGATGAGATGGCTGGATGGCATCACGGACACGATGGACGTGAGTCTGAGTGAACTCCGGGATATGGTGATGGACAGGGAGGCCTGGAGTGCTGCGATTCATGGGGTCACAAAGAGTCGGACACGACTGAGCGACTGAACTGAACTGAATTGTTACAAATCATATCTTTCATGACAGCAGGATATAAGGATCACTGTGTTTAAATATAAGGGTAACAAATACCCATCTTCATTAATCATGCTTTTTGAAAGCCTATTAACAGTACTGTTCTACACTTTCACCATGCCCAAAGCTTACATACATATGGAATGTACAAATCTCCAGGCAACTGAAATTTCCTAAGGAGTGAGGGGATTTAAAATCTCAAAAGAAAAGCTTAATTCTTTCTGGCTATGTTGTGAAACACAAAACTTCCTTCCTGATCAATACTCACATCCATGTTTACCCATCCCCTACATCTTCAGGAGCTCACTTGCTCTTTCCTACTAACCTCAGTATATAAGCTCACTTTGAGAGCCCACATTACAAATCCAATGGCTTTGAAAATCCAATCTAGTTCAAGAAGGAAGACTGGCCATAAAAATCTGTGTCCGTTATTTCCCCAAACTTTTGGAATAATAGGTACTCAACAGAAAAAATTAAGTACATTTTCTGTCTATATTTGCAGAGCTTAAGTGTGTATATAAATGGAGTAAGGATTTGGCAAATTTTTGAAAGACAAAAGACATGTGGAATAAAAGTGGGAAAAATTCATAAAGGAGATTAGGGCCAAAACCTATATGAAGTATAAATGATAATAAGATTTTAATGCAAAAAGTTCAAATTATCAGTGAGAAATGAGGATGAGACATCAAAATAGCTTTTGAAAGCAAGCAAAAATAGATTACAGGATGATTCCAGTAACTTAGGCTTAGAAATTGGACTAGATGATTTAACAGTTAACAAATAAAAGTATTGAAGTATAAATATCTTTGAAATATAGTGGTACAGATGTGTTTCTTTTCTTTATGAAAAAGATGTATTTCTTAATGTATTTTTGAGATAATGAGTCAACAACTAGAGGCATAAATGAATTATTTAGAAAATGGAGATCCCTTCCCAAAACAACAAAAAAAATGGAAAAAAGATACACTTTGTTTTGAAATTTGGATAAGGTTGAAGAGGAAATCAGGAAGGGGCAGGGATAAAGCATGAATGTTAATAGCCCATCGGAAGTTATCATGTAATTTAAAATATCTGAATTTTTTAGTGTCATTCAGCATTGTTTATCATTCTCTTTGGATATACTTTATACCTGATATCAGAGGTGAAACTGTCCTAGATTTTTACCCAACTATCTGGACTGTCTCTTGAAGTCTTTATTACCAACTTTCCCTATCTTAGCCATTTTAAAAATTGCCAGATTTTCAATACCTGGGATCCCATATAAGGCCATTTTCTTTCTCATCCTGTACCCTCTATTTAGATTAGTTGCTACTACTCTAGCTTTAAATACCATAAATATGCAGATTGATCACATATCTTACTTCCAGATTATCTTAACTCTAGAACATACATTATCTCATCTCATCACTTGGATGTCTCATAAATATGCAAATGCAAGTGAAAAATCAAACCCTCAATGCCACCCTTCAAAAATATTTCTTTCATAGTGTTCTTCATATGAGCAATGGACATCCAGTGCTCACAGCAGAAACCTGGAAAGAATTCTTGAAACCACTCTTTCCATCACCCACATTTATTCCCACTTGAGTGAATTTCTAGTAAATGTTTCCTTCTTCTCATCTTATTACAAGTTACTTTAACTACTGTATCTTTAAATTTTTATTGATATATATATATAGTTGATTTACAATGTTGTGTTAGTTTCAGGTATACTCAAAGTTATTCAGATAGATATTCTTTTCCAAATTCTTTTCCATTATATGTTATTGCAAGATATTAAGTATAGTTCCCTGTGCTATGCAGTTGATTCTTG
>SJYQ01002565.1:1002355-1152717 GCA_006410935.1 Redunca redunca | reverse complement strand
AATATAATCAAGGGATGTAGCATTTTTTCTTAAAATCCTGTGTTCTTAAAATAAATATATCAAGTGTACACTGCAGTGACCAAAATTTTATATTTTTTTCATTTGTTAATTTACTGCAAAAATATTGAGTTCTTTGAAATTCTTTTAGGTTCAAGGGCAGGTTAATAACTCTACCTACTGTCCCATCCTGTCCAGTTCCCCTCAAATCGCTTCCTCTCAATGCCTGCTCACATGTGTTGTCTGGGATTCAATTTATTTTACTGAGAGACAATTTTGATGACACTCAGATTTGATTTATACATCTCCATTACTACTTTGTTGGCAGCTTTTACTTGTCTTTCATACCACTTATCACGATTGTTTAATGATCTGCATGAGTCTACTCATAGCCCCAACTCATCAAAATGAAGCTCAAAGGTCAGTGTAATGAGAATTCAATCTCTTGTTTTCCTTATTGATTCTACAGTACTTAATTGGAGCTTAAGATATATATGAGTTCACATATTTATAAATTCTATTTAAGGTGTAGCTCTGATGAGATGAGCATGCTGTGCTGTGCTTAGTTGCTCAGTTGTGTCCAACTCTTTGTGACCCCAGAGACTGTAGCCCGCCAGGCTCCTCTGTCCATGGGGATTCTCTAGGCAAGAATACTGGAGTGGGTTGCCATGCCCCCCTCCAGGGGATCTTCCCAACTCAGGGATCAAACCCAGGTCTCTCACGTTTCTGGTGAACTCTTTACCATCTGAGCCACCAGGGAAGCCCAAGAATAATGCAGTGGGATACCCTATCCCTTCTCCAGGGATCTTACTGACCCAGGAATAGAACTGAGGTCTCTGCATTGCAGGTGGATTCTTTACCAGCTGAGCTACCAAGGAAGTTCAACATGAGCATGGGCTAAGTAAAAAAATTAGCAGTGCAAAGGGAGGGTGATCCCTTGATAGATTATGCCAAATAAATACAATTACTGTTTCACACATATAAACTTAGGAAAAATAAACTCAATTGCAATTTCACACAAATGTAATATTTTAATGACATTCACTACTTCCAAGAGGTTGAAAGAAGATAAAATACAGAAGCAACATATCAGCTGTAGATATAGATAATAAGATACAGGTTACTAAGGAAACTAGAATATCTTGATAGCCACTTGTAATTTTATTTGATGTAGGTATTTTAATCTTTAAAATTCAATTTGCAAAATTATACATATATTTCTTTTTTACCTGGAATTTCCAGTTCTGTCTAATGAATTCAGTTTGCCTTGACCTTTGAAAACTGATTTTAAAAGATATTGTAACTGATGATCAAGCTTATTATTCATTTGCTGGATGTCATTTTAATCCTCATTTTTAACAATAATTTTTCAAAAGTTGCTTAGATGGTAAAGAATCTCCCTGCAGTGCAGGAGACCCAGGTTCAATCCCTGGCTTGGGAAGATCCCCTAGAGATGGGCATGGCAACCCACTCCAGTATTCTTGACTGGAGAATTCCATGGACAGAGGAGACTGGCGGGCCATAGTCTCTGGGGTCACAAAGAGTTGGACACGACTGAGTGACTTTTATGCACAAATAGATATTTTAATCTTTAAAATTTTAATTATAAAATTATACATATATTCCTTTTTAAACTGTAATTTCTAGTTCTGTCTAATGAGTTCAATTTGACTTGACTTTTGCAAACTGATTTTTAAAGTCATCTTAACCTATGATCAAAGTTATCATTCAATTGCTGCATCTCACTTTAACCCTTTTTTTTAACAATAATTTTTCAAAAAGTACTGTGGAAAAATGATTTCCCACAACACTGAAATTTTCTGTCGTAACAATTAACATGCCTGTTTGTATAATATTCAGTCTTTTCTGTTGATAGAATCTGTAAGGCAAAAATCATGTCTTCCTCATTATTTTATTCCTAATATCTACAACAGTTCTTAAAGCACAGTAAATATTTCATAAACTTAGTAAGTATAATCAAATAAGGAGAGGGTCAAGTCTCTTAGGAAACATAATTTAAGATAGATATTTTTGTAGGACAACTTAAAGTAGTTTAACATCTCAAGCATAAGCAAAGTATATAATTTATGCTGGATAATAACTGTGGAAGTTACACTGTACAAACAAAGACCTCACAAAAGAAATATTGTAGGGTCTAACAAATGAAGGGAATAAATACAAAACTTGAGTCAGCATCCTGTTTTCTTTTTAAGACCAATTAAATTCTAGCCAGTTTCTGTACCCTGATTTCAGTTTTTTTTACACAATCACAGAAAAGTGTTTTTATTTTAGACTATCATTTACAGATTGAAGAAAATCTAACATAAAGTCAGGGAGCTGGAGCTCCTAAAAATCCCATATTCTAGGTCAAGTCTAAGATTTAAACTTTCAGGACAATGAACAAATAGATGCTGTATCCTTTTTGAGATTGACTTAGGGCCAATATGAAACCTAAGATAAAAGCTAAAATATACATATTGAGAGAGGTGACATAGATGTTTGCAAATAACATAAATCCAGACACCAGAAGTCCAAAGCCAGTACAGACTTGAGGTGAAATCAGATTATTCTCAATTAGTGGCTATTTGTTCTTTTCTTCAGTTCAGTTCAGTCGCTCAGTCGTGTCTGACTCTTTGCAACCCCATGAACCGCAGCACACCAGGCCTCCCTGTCCATCACCACTCCTGGAGTCCACCCTTTTCTTACTCTTTATATAAACCCTGTTGGATTTGAGGCAGCTGATTCCTCAGGTATTGACCCCATCCAGAAAGTGCTTTAAGTAAATTTGGCTTCAATTAAGTGAAAGAGAAGTTCTTAGGAAATTCTCATATTAAAGTTTAGTTTAGTTTCTATAAAGTCTGTAACACAAAGTGAAATAAAATCTGGCATGTTGGAATATGTGGAGCACAGAAGAACTTTAGGGCAGTAAAAAAAAATCTGCATGATACTATTATGATGGACACATGTCATTATGCTGCTGCTAACTGCTGCTAAGTCGCTTCAGTTGTGTCTGTCTCTGTGAGACCCCATAGATGGCAGCCCACCAGGCTCCCCCATCCCTGGGATTCTCCAGGCAAGAACACTGTAGTGGGTTGCCAGTTCCTTCTCCAATGCATGAAAGTGAAAAATGAAAGTGAAGTCACTCAGTCGGGCCCGACTTTTAGTGACCCCATGGACTGCAGCCCACCAGGCAACTCTGTCCATGGGATTTTCCAGGCAAGAGTACTGGAGTGGGAAGCCATACATTTTCCCAAACCCATAAAATGTATATCACCAAAATGTAACTCTAAGGTAAACCATTGACTTTGAATTCTTCTGTTGTGAAAATGTATGTTTATTAGTTGTAATAAATGATTTGAAATGAATCACTCTGGTGGAGAATGTTGATACGCATGTGTCTAGGGCAAGGGATATAGGGAAAAATCTCTGTATTTGCTTCTCAGTTTTGCTGAGGACCTAAAACCTATGGAAGAAATAAAGTCTCAAAAAAGGATCTTACACCTGTAGCAATAATATAATAAGAAGCAAATTAATATTCTAAAAAATTGTTTGGAATTAACACATTGTGATTTTATTATTTGGTTAAAGATTCACTCTGTTGTATTGCCTGTCACTAAACCTAATTACCAGCCTGTGGAAAATAACTCCATTGTTGAACATATCACAGTGTTCTCAGCATATAACAACACAAAACCTATCACCACAGCTATTAAACAAGAATATGAGTATCAATCTCAGCAAAGAAATGCTATAGATTAATGATCCACATTTACTGTAAAATTCAGAAGAGCTATGAAGCAAAAAAAATTTGAAACTCAGTTAAGACAAATTCTCTTATTTACATATTGACAAAAATCTACATTTTAAGTCTATATGCATATACATTTCACATATATATTTGTATTCAATATGTTCACTTCATGTGTAAACACATGCATACATGCATACACATACATGAATGGTTCCCAAGAGCCACCATCAATTTCATGTGATCAACTCCATATACATGTAAAGCAGTTTCAAAATTAACTCACACCTTCATGAGCTATGACTTTACTCACTAGACTGCAGTGCTTATATACAGTCCCTTTTGCATTAGATTTGCAGCTTCCAGTCATTTTTAAAGTTACTGAGGTCAGCATCCCTCTTTTCATCACCTTCATGTGGTTGTGTAATATATTTTTAGGACAGATATTTTTACCACAGTCTGAAATCAATCTAGAAATCCCCCACCCTCCCAGTGGATTTTATTTTTAATTTAGAAACTTTAAGTTTCACTTTTGCTATAAAGTGATAGGAGTTTTGAAAAGCAAATAGTGTCACATATCAAAAAGTATCATGCAGAATAGTTTCAGCATCCTAAAAATTCCTTGTGCTTCACCAAACAACCCCTCCTCTTTTCAAAACTCCAGGTAACTAGTGATTTGTTTTTCACCCTTTATAGTTCTGTCTCTTTCAAACTGTCATGTCAATGGAATCACACAGATTTTAACAATCTCAGTCTTGATTCTGTACTTAGAAATATGCTTTTAAGATGCATCCTTGTTGCTGTTTCTTTTGATTGTCAAATAGCATTTTGTACTTTAATGTACCACAGTTCATTCATTCATTCACTGACTAAAAACCAACATGATTGGTTCCAGTTTTTGGTGATTATGAATAAATGTGATATAAATATCTATGTGCAAGTTTTTCCATGGAAATATGTTTTAAATCAGTCAGATTAACACCTAAGAGTATGACTTTGGGGTCATATGTTAATTGAGGTTTAGCTTTATAAGAGACTGATAAACTGTCCTCTAAAGTTAATATCCATGGGAGTCTATTCTGGTCATTCAATTTTGTTCCATTGACTTATGTGTCTATTCTTTCACTACTTCCAGATGTCTTGATTAATGTAGTCTCATAGTAATTCTTAATATCAGATACTATGTCTTCACCCTTGTTTTTCTTCAGTATTGTGTGGGCTATGCTAGATCTTTTTTATTTCCATATAAATTTTAGAATCAGTTGGTTAATATCTATAAAATTATCTAAGATTTTGTTTAGGATTTCACTGGAGTTATGGATCAAATCAGGAAGAAGTGACATTGTAAAAATATGAAGTCTTTCACCCCATGAACACAGATTATTTTTCATTTTTTTAAAGATTTCCTGTCTTTCATTCATTAGTCTTTCACAGTTTCCCACATCAGATTTTATATATATGTAGGATTTACACCTAAGTACTGACTGTATTTTATCTCTCCAATGCCAAGATATTTCCCTTTGTTGGTATTCCTCTTTCCTCAACTATTTGAATGATTAATTCTATCCTTATGAGTCAATTGTCCTCTATTGGCAGTCTGTTCCCAGTTACCCTGAGTAAAATAGCACCAATCAGCCCCTTTATGTTATATTCTTTCATTCCAATTAGGTGCTTTGTAGTACTTATTACAATCTATAACTCATATGTTCACGAACTGGTTTATGTTTTCACTATAGCAACCTGAATACAAGGTATATTCCATGTGACCATTTTGAGTCTCCAGTTGCACATAGACTAATATAAAACAGACAATTATGATAGCCAACACACACCCCAATCTCCATATCTTTATGTATCTCACTCTGATATTGCATGGGATAACCTATATAACAAGCTGGATTTAGTAAAGACAGAGAAACCAGAGATCATTGCCTACATCCACTGGATCATGGAGAAAGCAAAGCAATTCCAGGAAAACATCTTCTGATTCATTGACTATGCTAAAGACTTTGTGTGGATCACAACAAACTGTGAAAAATTCTGAGATGGGAATACCATACCACCCTACGTGCCTCTTGAGAAACCTGTATGCAAGTCAAGAAGCAACAGTTAGAACTGGACATGGAAAAACAGATTGTTTCCCAATTAGAAAAGGAGTATGTCAAGGCTGTATATTGTCATTCTGCTTAAATTATATACAGAGTACATCATGTGAAATGCTGGGTTGGTTTAATCACAAGGTGGAATTAAGATTTCCAGAAGAAATATCGGTCACCTCAGAGAAGTAGATGACAACATCCTAATGGCAGAAAGTGAAGAGGAACTAAAGAGCCTCTTGAAAAAGATGAAAGAGGAGAGTGAAAAAATTGACTTAAAACTCACCAGTAAAAAAATTAAGATCATGACATCTGGTCCCATCACTTTACGACAAATAGATGGGGAAACAATGGAATCAATGACAGACTTTATTTTCTTGAGTTCCGAAATCACTGCAGATGATGATTGTAGCCATGAAATTAAAAGACACTTGGCTCCTTGGAAGAGAAGGTATGCAAACCTAGTCAGTGACATCATTAAAAGCAGAGACATCACTTTACCAACAAATGTCCACCTAGTCAAATCTATGTTTTATCCAGTAGTCATGTATGGATGTGAGAGTTGGGGCATAGAGAAGGTTGAACACCAAAGAATTGATGCTTTCGAACTGTGGTGCTGGAGAAGACTCTTGAGAGTCCCTTGGACAGCTTGGAAATTAAACCAGTCAATCATAAAGGGAATCAACCCTGAATATTCATTGGAAGGACTGATGGTGAGGCTGAAGCTCCAATCCTTTGGCCACCGGATGTGAAGAGCTGACTCACTGAAAAAGACCCTGATGCTGGGAAAATTGAAGGCAAGAGGTGAAGAGGGTGCCAGAGGATAAGTTGGTTGGATGATATCATCAATTCAATGAACAAGAGTTTGAGCAAACTCCAGAAGAGAGTAAAGGATAGGGAAGCCCGGAATGCTGCAGTCCTTGGGGTTGCAAAGAGTCAGACACTACTGAGTGACTGAACAACAGCAGTAGCCTATATAATTAAGAGGAAATTAGACTCTATTTTGGACAGCAAAGAGAATCTCAATAAATCTGAAAGGATTCAAATAATACTAACTATGTTGTCTGGCCACAGTGTGATTAAATTTGAAATTAGTACAAAAAAGATCTCTAGAAAATTTACAAATATTAGAATCTAAGCAGGACATTTATGCCTACTCCATGGATCATAAAGTTAACAAAAAGGGAACTAAAAGAAGTTTAAACTGAATGTAAATAAAAGCATAACATATCAAAAGTAATAATAGCTAGAGGAAAATTTTGTTTACAACATTAGCCATCTACATTAGAAACTAAGAAGAGTAACAAACCAATTACCTCAGCATTAACCTTAAGAAATATGAAAAAGAGGTTATTAAGCACAAGGAAGAAGAAGAAAGAAAATAAATAGAAAGAAAAATCAATGACTTGGAAAACTGACTAGCAATGGGGAAAAAAATGAAAGCAAAATGATTTTTTAAGAAATCAGGGGGGTGGTCCTAAGATGGCAGAGGAATAGGATGGGGAGACCACTTTCTCCCCAACAAATTCATCAAAAGAACATTTCATTGCTGAGTAAATTCTACAAAACAACTTCTGAATGCTGGCAGAGGACATCAGGCACCCAGCAAAGCAGATCATTGTCTTCAAAAACAGGTAGGAAAAATATAAAAGATGAAAAAAGAGACAAAGGAGGTAGGGAGGGAGCTCCGTCCTGGGAAGGGAGTCCCGTCCTGGGAAGGGAGTCTCGTCCTGGGAAGGGAGTCTTAAAAAGAGAGAAGTTTCCAAACACCAGGAAACACTCTCACTGCCGAGTCTGTGGCGAGCCTTGGAAGCACAGAGGGCAACATAACAGGGAAGAAAAATAAATAAATAATTAAAACCAACAGATTATGAGCCCAACTCCCCCAGCAGAGAAGCAGCACAGATGCCTGCATCCACCACTAGCAAGTAGGGGTTGGGCAGGTAGGCGGGGGCTGCAGTGCTTTTTAAGAGTCGGGCCACAATGTCCCGAATGTAACCAGAGCAAACTAACTTGGGCTAGCATACCAGACTGTGGGATAGCTACCACGCGAAAAGCTCTAACATAAGACACCATCAGGACCGCGCACAGAACAAAGGACAGAACAAAAATAGCCAGTTGCAGACCATCCTCCTCCGGTGACAGGCAGCCAGAGCCATAAGGGCTGGAAGGGGGCAATCGCAGCCCCAGAGAGACTACCTACTAAACTGAAAGCAGGCTTCTTTGCTAACTAAGACTTCTTGGGGTTCTGGACAGTCACTATCTGCCTGACAAGGGGCGCCAGCGGTACACCCAGAAAACTGAGCAGCAGGGAAAGGTGATAAGTCGCAGTGACCACACTCACCAAACACCTGAGCTACTCGATCCTAGGAAGGGCACAAAATGCAGGCCCAACTGAATCTGCGCCTCTGAGGGCTACCTGAGAGCCAAGCCTGAGTGGCTTAGACTGGGGAGGTGCATGCAGCCTAGGGCCAGGCTCAGATGGTTCCCAGCAGAACAAGGTAGAGCCTGAGCAGTGTGTGCCATGTGCAGGGGCATGCCCAGTGTGGCTGAGACACTGCGAGCACATGCCAGTGTTATTTGTTTGCAGCAACCCTCCCTCCCCACAGTGCAACTGAACAAGTGAGCCTAAAAAAAAAAAGTGTCCACCAACCTCCCCCCGCCCCCACCCTTGTGTCAGGGTGGAAATCAGACACTGAAGATACCAGCAAACAGAAGAAGCTAAACAGAGGGAACCGCTTTGGAAGTGACCCCACACTTCCCACAACACCAGAGAAAGTCCCAGAAATATCTTTACTATTTTTACGACCATTCTCTCTTATTTGTTTTTGTTGTTGTTGTTGATGATGTTGTTTGACTGCTTTTTCTTCTTTTCTTTTTCTTCTCCTTTTTTTTAACTTTTTAAAATTTTTAAGTCCTCTATTTCTCCTTTAATTTTAATTTTTATAACCTACTATCACTTTTTAAAAAAAGACCCTGTTTTTAAAGCAAACGCCATATATATATATTTTGTGGTTGTTGTTGTTGTTGTTGTTTTTTAATAATTCTAGTGACTTTTTTTCTTCTTGTTCTTCTTCTTTTCTTTAATATTGTATTTTTGAAAATCCAACCTCTACTCTAGATTTTTAATCTTTCCTTTTTGGTATTTGTTGTCAATTTTGTACATTTAAAAACCCAATCTTCAGTACCCAATTTTACCTGAGAGCGAGATTAATGGCTTGACCACTCTCTCCTCCTTTGGACACTCTTTTTTCTCCACCAGGTTGTCTTTGTCTCCTCCCTCCACCTTCTCTTCTCTACCCAACTCTGTGAATCTCTGTGTGTTCCAGATAATGGAGAACACTTAGGGAACTGGTTACTGGCTGGATCTGTCTCTCTCCTTTTCATTTCCCTCTTTTATCCTCCTGGCCACCTCTGTCTACTTCCTCCCTCTCCTCCGAGCAGTCCAGACTGAGGAGCGCACATAAGGAAGTAATTACTGGCTAGCTTGCTCTCTCCTCTTTTGATTCCACCTCATCTCATTCCAGTCATCTCTAACTACCCCCTTCCTCTTCTCTTCTCCATGTAACTCAGTGAAGCTCTCTGGGTGTCCCTCAATGTGGAGAAACTTTTCATCTTTAACCTAGATGTTTTATCATTGGTGCTGTATAGATGGAGAAGTCTTGAGGCTACTGTAAAAATAAAACTGAAAACCAGAAGCAGGAGGCTTAAGTCCAAATCCTGAGAATATCAGAGAACTCCTGAATCCAGGGAACATTAATTGATAGGAGCTCTTCAAATGCCTCCATACCTACACTGAAACCAAGCACCACCCAAGGGCCAACAAGTTCCAGAGCAAGACATACCACGAAAATTCTCCAGCAACACAAGAACACACCCCTGAGCTTCAATATACAGGCAGCTCAAGTTACTCCAAAACCACAGACGTCTCATAACTCATTACTGAACACTTCATTGCACTCCAGAGAGAAGAAATTCAACTCTACCCACCAGAACTCTGACACAAGCTTCCCTAACCAAGAAACCTTGACAAGTCACTGATACAACCCCACCCACAGTGAGGAAACTCCATAATAAAGAGAACTCCACAAATTCCCAGAATACAGAAAGGCCACCCCAAACGCAGCGATATAACCAAGATGAAGAGACAGAGGAATACCCAGCAGGTAAAGGAACAGGAGAAATGCCCACCAAACCACAAAGAAGAGGAAGAGATAGGGAATCTACCTGAGAAAGAATTCCGAATAATGATAGTGAAATTGACCCAAAATCTTGAAATAAAAATGGAATCACAGAAAAATAGCCTGGAGACAAGTATTGAGAAGATGCAAGAAAGGTTTAACAAGGAACTAGAAGAAATAAAAAAGAGTCAATATATAATGAATAATGCAATAAATGATATCAGAAACACTCTGGAGGCAACAAATAGTAGAATATCAGAGGCAGAAGATAGGATTAGTGAAATAGAAGATAGAATGGTAGAAATAAATGAATCAGAGAGGAAAAAAGAAAAATGAATTAAAAGAAATGAGAATGACCTCAGAGACCTCCAGGACAATGTGAAATGCTACAACATTCAAATTATAGGAGTCCCAGAAGAAGAAGACAAAAAGAAAGACCATGAGAAAATCCTTGAGGAGATAATAGTTGAAAACATCCCTAAAATGGGGAAGGAAATAATCACCCAAGCCCAAGAAACCCAGAGAGTTCCAAACAGGATAAACCCAAGGCGAAACACCCCAAGACACATATTAATCAAATTAACAAAGAACAAACACAAAGAACAAATATTAAAAGCAACAAGGGAAAAATAACAAATAACACACAAGGGGATTCCCATAAGGATAACTGCAGATCTTTCAACAAAAACGCTTCAGGCCAGGAGGGAATGGCAAGACATACTTAAAGTGATAAAAGAAAATAACCTACAGCCCAGATAACTGCACCCAGCAAGGATCTCATTCAAATATGAAGGAGAAATCAAAAGCTTTACAGACAAGCAAAAGCTGAGAGAATTCTGCACCACCAAACCAGCTCTCCAATAAATGCTAAAGGATATTCTTTAGACAGGAAACACAAAAAAGTTGTATAAACTCGAACCCAAAACAATAAAGTAAATGGCAACAGGATCATACTTATCAATAATTACCTTAAATGTAAATGGGTTGAATGCCCCAACCAAAAGGCAAAGACTGGCTGAATGGATACAAAAACAAGACCCCTACATATGCTGACTACAAGAGACCCACCTCAAAACAAAGGACACATACAGACTGAAAGTGAAGGGCTGGAAAAAGATATTCCATGCAAATGGGGATACCAAAAGAAATCAGGAGTAGCAATACTCATATCACATAAAATAGACTTTAAAACAAAGGCTGTGAAAAGAGACAAAGAAGGCCACTACATAATGATTAAAGGATCAATGATTAAAGGATCAATCCAAGAAGAAGATACAACAATTACAAATATATATGCACCCAACATAGGAGCACTGCAATATGTAAGACAAATGCTAACAAGTATGAAAGGGGAAATTAACAATAACACAATAATAGTGAGAGACTTTAATATCCCACTCACATCTATGGACAGATCAACTAAACAGAAAATTAACAAAGAAATGCAAACTTTAAATGATACAATAGACCAGTTAGACCTAATCAATATCTATAGGACATTTCACCCCAAAACAATGAATTTCACCTTTTTCTCAAGTGCTCATGGAACCTTCTCCAGGATAGATCACATCCGGGGCCATAAATATAACCTTGATAAATTCAAAAATACTGAAATCATTCCAAGCATCTTTTCTGACCATAATGCATTAAGATTAGATCTCAATTACAGGAGAAAAACTATTAAAAACTCCAACATACGGAGGCTGAACAACACGCTTCTGCATAACCAACAAATCACGGAAGAAATCAAAAAACATCAAAATATGCATAGAAATGAATGAAAATGAAAACACAACAACCCAAAACCTGTGGGACACTATAAAAGCAGTGCTAAGAGGAAAGTTCATAACAATACAGGCATACCTCAAGAAACAAGAAAAAAGTCAAATAAATAACCTAACTCTATACCTAAAGCAACTAGAAAAGGAAGAAATGGAGAACCCCAGAGTTAGTAGAAGGAAAGAAATCTTAAAAATTAGGGCAGAAATAAATGCAAAAGACACAAAAGAGACCGTAGCAAAAATCAACAAAGCCAAAAGCTGGTTCTTTGAAAGAATAAATAAAATTGACAAACCATTAGCCAGACTCATCAAGAAACAAAGGGAGAAAAATCAAATCAATAAAATTAGAAATGAAAATGGAGAGATCACAACAGACAACACAGAAATACAAAGGATCATAAGAGACTACTATCAGCAATTATATGCCAATAAAATGAACAACGTGGAAGAAATGGAAAAATTCTTAGAAAAGTATAGCTTTCCAAAACCGAACCAGGAAGAAATAGAAAATCTTAACAGATCCATCACAAGCACGGAAATTGAAACTGTAATCAGAAAACTCCCAGCAAACAAAAGCCCAGGTCCAGACGGCTTCACAGCTGAATTCTACCAAAAACTTAGAGAAGAGCTAACACCTATCCTACTCAAACTCTTCCAGAAAATTGCAGAGGAAGGTAAACTTCCAAACTCATTCTCTGAGGCCATCATCATCCTAATACCAAAACCTGACAAAGATGCTACAAAAAAAGAAAACTACAGGCCAATATCACTGATGAACATAGATGCAAAAATTGTTAACAAAATGCTAGCAATCAGAACCCAACAACACATTAAAAAGATCATACACCATGACTAAGTGGGCCTTATCCCAGGGATGCAAGGATTCTTTAATATCCACAAATCAATCAATGTAATTCACCACATTAACAAATTGAAAAATAAAAGCCACATGATTATCTCAATAGGTGCAGAGAAGGCCTTTGACAAAAATCAGCATCCATTTATGATAAAAACTCTCCAGAAAGCAGGAATAAAAGGAATATACCTCAACATAATATAAGCTATATATGACAAACCCACAGCAAACATTATCCTCAATGGTGAAAAATTGCAAACACTTCTCCTAAAGTCAGGAACAAGACAAGGGTGCCCACTTTCACCACTACTATTCAACATAGTTCTGGAAGTTTTGGCCACAGCAATCAGAGCAGAAAAAGAAATAAAAGGAATCCAAACTGGAAAAGAAGAAGTAAAACTCTCACTGTTTGCAGATGACATGATCCTCTACATAGAAAAGCCTAAAGACTCCACCAGGAAATTACTAGAGCTAGTCAATGAATATAGTAAAGTTGCAGGATATAAAATCAACACACAGAAATCCCTTGCATTCCTATACACTAATAATGAAAAAGTAGAAAAAGAAATTAAGGAAAGAATTCCATTCACCATTGCAATGAAAAGAATAAAATACTTAGGAATATATCTACTTAAAGAAACTAAAGACCTATATATAGAAAATTATAAAACACTAAATCAAAGAGGACACTAATAGATGGAGAAATATACTATGTTCATGGATCAGAAGAATCAATATAGTGAAAATGAGTACACTACCCAAAGCAATCTACAGATTCAATCCAATCCTTATCAAGCTACCAGCAGTATTTTTCACAGAGCTAGAACAAATAATTTCAATTTGTATGGAAATACAAAAAACCTCGAATAGCCAAAGCAATCTTGAGAAAGAAGAATGGAACTGGAGGAATCAACCTGCCTGACTTCAGGCTCTACTACAAAGCCACAGTCATCAAGACAGTATGGTACTGGCACAAAGACAGAAATATAGATCAATGGAACAAACTAGGAAGCCCAGAGATAAATCCACATACCTATGGACACCTTATCTTTGATAAAGGAGGCAAGAATATACAATGGATTAAAGACAATCTCTTTAACAAGTGGTGCTGGGAAAATTGGTCAACCACTTGTAAAAGAATGAAACTAGATCACTTTCTAACACCACACACAAAAATAAACTCAAAATGGATTAAAGATCTAAATGTAAGACCAGAAACTATAAAACTCCTCGAGTAGAACATAGGCAAAACACTCTCCGACATAAATCACAGCGGGATCCTCTATGATCCACCTCCCAGAATACTGGAAATAAAAACAAAAATAAACAAATGGATCTAATTAAAATTAAAAGCTTCCGCACAACAAAGGAAACTATAAGCAAGGTGAAAAGACAACCTTCTGAATGGGAGAAAATAACAGCAAATGAAGCAACTGACAAACAACTAATCTCAAAAATATACAAGCAACTTATGCAGCTCAAGTCCAGAAAAATAAATGACCCAATCACAAAATGGGCCAAAGACATAAATAGACATTTCTCCAAAGAAGACATACGGATGGCTAACAAACACATGAAAAGATGCTCAACATCACTCATTATCAGAAAAATGCAAATCAAAACCACAATGAGGTACCATTTCACACCAGTCAGAATGGCAGCGATCCAAAATTCTACAAGCAATAAATGCTGGAGAGGGTGTGGAGAAAAGAGAACCCTCTTACACTGTTGGTGGGAATGCAAACTAGTACAGCCACTATGGAGAGCAGTGTGGAGATTCCTTAAAAAACTGGAAAGAGAACTGTCTTGTGACCCAGAAATCCCACTGCTGGGCATACACACCGAGGAAACCAGAATTGAAAGAGACATGTGTACCCCAATGTTCATTGCAGCACTGTTTATAATAGCCAGGACATGGAAACAAACTAGATGTCCATCAGCAGATGAATGGATAAGAAAGCTGTGGTACATATACACAATGGAGTATTACTCAGCCATTAAAAAGAATACATTTGAATCAGTTTTAATGAGGTGGATGAAACTGGAGCCTATTATACAGAGTGAAGTAAGCCAGAAAAAAAACAACAAAAAACACCAATACAGTATACTAACATATATATATGGAATTTAGAAAGATGGTAATGATAACCCTCTATGCTAGACAGCAAAAGAGACACAGATGTATAGAATGGACTTTTAGACTCTGTGGGAGAGGGAGAGGGTGGGNAACTAATTGAAGTTGTAATTTAAATGTTCCAAAAGGAAAAACCCATTGTAAATTAACCAAGCTTCAATTCTTTACAAATTGGTAAAAAAAAAAAAAAGAAAGAAAGAAAGATTCAGGACCAGATGGTTTTACTGGAAAGTTCAATCAAACATTAAAAAAATAAATAAATAATGGCAGTTCCAAACAAATTCTTCTAGAAATGTAAAGAGAAGAAAACACTCTCCAACTTATTTTATGAAGCTAACATTATTCTATATGTGTGTTAAAGACAATACTAATCAAAATCTGAGCAGAGTAATTAAATAATTATTAACTGTTGTATAATATGGTGAATCTCAAAATAATAAAGTGGTGTGTAAGAAGCCAAAGGAGAATAGTTATGCTATGATTCTATCTATGTGAAAATTCTAGAAAATACAGACTAACTGATATTGAGAGAAAGATGAGTAATAATCTCAGGATGGAAATGTGTAGAAGGAAATAGAGGGAAGTACTATAAAGAGTTCAGAGGAAACTTTTAGAAGTAATGGATATATTTACTATCTTGTTTGTGGTGATGATTTAATAGTTGTTTACCTATGTGAAAAGTTTTCTAACTGTACAATTTAAATATGTTCAGTATATTCTATGTCAGCTATATGACAACTAGTTTTTCAAAAGACTAATTTCAAAAGTGAATGTTTCTCTTTACTCTCAGTCACACCAAATCTTCCCAAAGATAATCATGGTTGTTTTTGTCATTTTCTGTCATATTTTCATGACATATTTTAATGAACCTAGATACATAATTTTGTATCTACAAACTTATTATACATAAATTTTACAATCATATCATTTCCTGACTTCCAAAAAAATGGATGGGAAATAATCAATGGGAAAGAGAAGAAAGACTGGAAATGCATATGAATTTTTATATGGTAAGAAGCCACCAACTGTCATGCACAAGATATATAACCAGTACCACACTGAGGTCATCTTCCCTGAATTTCAGAAAAACAAGCATACACAGAACCAACATATTGGGGAAGATTTTTGGATGAGCAAGAAAAAGGTTACTTAGCAAGGAATGAGACTCAAATGGTTGTCAAGCTGTATTATTTGCACTGGATTCTAGATGCCAAAGAATCAACATCTTTGAAGCCCTGTGGGATAGGCATTTTGAACAAAAAATCACAAATTCATACAAGCAAGTTTTCAAATACACCCTCTCTGATAGAACCAACAAGTATTTGATGATTCAAATGAGAGCAATCTCAGTAGTTGATGAAAATAAAAATAAGTTTGCAGGAAAGGTAAATTTATCATGAAGCCACTGAAGCTTGAACTTCAAAGTCTTACACTTCTAATAAGTTTCAGATCCTGTGTGTGTGTGTGTAAAATGATATTTACTATTAGAAATTCACTCACACAATTATGGAGGCTGAGAAATTCCATCATCTGCTGTTTACAATCTGGAGACCCAGCAAAACCCCATTATATAATTAAATTGGAGTCCAAAGGTGGAAGCTTATGAGGTACTTCCAGTCCAAGGCTGAAGCCTCAGACCCTGGAGCCCTGGGGACAGAAGACAGATGTCCCAAATTAAACAATCCAACAAGAAAGGCTGAATTCTTCCTTCTTCCACATTTTTGTTCTGTTCTTTATAGATGGGGTTATACCTATCCTTACCTGGGAAGCAAACCACTTTCCTGTGTTCATCATTTCAAATGCTAATTTCATTCAGAGACCCCCAACCCAACCAATACCCCAGAAATAATGTTTTGCCAAATATTTGGGCATCCCATGATCCAGCCATGTTACACAGAAAGTTAACAGTCACATTATGGAAGACCTGGATATGTGTCTAAATGCAGCAAGTTAAGCAGTAGGTATCAAATTGGGGTGGGGGGGGGAGTAAATGGAGATACCTTTTTCAAGAAGGGACAAGAGAGGAAAAGATGATGGTAGCAATAAGAAACCATAGTCAAGACGTTTCTTTGGAAGACTGACTTAAATATGGTACTAGGGATGGAGAGGGAGAAATTTGATGGAAAGTAGAACTAATTTATGGAGAAAAGTATCAGAGAAACAAAAAGACAGCTAAAAATTCAGATCAACACTATCACTGAGGAACATAGATGTGCAAAAATCCTCAAAAAATTCTAGCAATTCAACAAAATTCTAGCAGAATCCATCAACTTATAAAGATCATACATCATGATCAAGTGGACTTTATCCCAGGGATGCAAGGATTCTTCAATATTTGCAAATCAATCAATGTGATACACCACATTAACAAATTGAAATATCAAAAACATGTGATTATCTCAGTATATGTAGAGAAAGCCTTTGACAAAATTCAACCCCCATTTATGATAAAAAAAGAGAGCACGCATAGAAGGAATATACCTCAACATAATAAAGCCATATATGATAAACCCACAGGAAACATTATCCTCAATGGTGAAAAATTGAAAGCATTTCCTCTAAAGAGCATGGTCCACTGGAGAAGGGAATGGTAAGCCACTTCAGTATTCTTGCCTTGAGAACCCCATGAACAGCAGGAAAAGGCAAAATGATAGGATACCCAAAGAGGAACTCCCCAGGTCATTAGGTGCCCAATATGCTACTGGAGATCAGTGGACAAATAACTCCAGAAAGAATGAAGGGATGGAGCCAAAGCAAAAACAATACCCAGTTGTGGATGTGACTGGTGATAGAAGTAAGATCCAATGCTGTAAAGAGCAATATTGCATAGGAACCTGGAATGGCAGGCCCATGAATCAAGGCAAATTGGAAGTGATCAAACAAGAGATGGTAAGGGTGAACGTCGACATTCTAGGAATCAGAGAACTAAAATGGACTGGAATGGGTGAATTTAACTCAGATGACCATTACATCTACTACTGTGGGCAGGAATACCTCAGAAGAAATGGAGTAGCCATCATGGTTAACAAAAGAGTCTGAAATACAGTACTTGGGTGCAATCTCAAAAACGATAGAATGATCTCTGTTCATCTCCAAGGCAAACAATTCAATATCACAGTTATCCAAGTCTATGCCCCAACCAGTAATGCTGAAGAAGCTGAAGTTGAACAGTTTTATGAAGACCTACAAGACCTTTTAAAACTAATACCCAAAAAAGATGTCCTTTTCATTATAGGGGACTGGAATGAAAAAGTAGGAAGTCAAGAAACACCTGGAGTAAAACATAAATTGGGCCTTGGAATGCAGAATGAAGTAGGGCAAAGACTAATAGAGTTTTGCCAAGAGAATGCACTGGTCATAGCAAACACCCTCTTCCAACAACACAAGAGAAGACTCTACACATGGACATCACCAGATGGTCAACACCGAAATCAGATTGATTATATTCTATGCAGCCAAAGATGGAGAAGCTCTATACAGTCAACAAAAACAAGACCGGGAGCTGACTATGGCTCAGATCATGAACTCCTTATTGCCAAATTCAGACTTAAATTGAAGAAAGTAGGGAAAACCTCTAGACCATTCAGGTATGACCTAAATTAAATCCCCTATGATTATAAGGTGGAAGTGAGAAATAGATTTAAGGGCCTAGATCTGATAGATAGAGTACCTGATGAACTATGGAATGAGGTTCACGACATTGTACAAGAGACAGGGATCAAGACCATCGCCATGGAAAAGAAATGCAAAACAGCAAAATGGCTGTCTGGGGAGGCCTTACAAATAGCTGTGAAAAGAAGAGAAGTGAAAAGCAAAGGAGAAAAGGAAAGATATAAGCATGTGAATGCAGAGTTCCAAAGAATAGCAAGAAGAGATAGGAAAGCCTTCTTTGGTGATCAATGCAAAGAAATAGAGGAAAACAACAGAATGGGAAAGACTAGAGATCTCTTCATGAAAATTAGAGATACCAAGGAAAATGTCATGCAAAGATGGGCTTGATAAACGACAGAAATGGCATGGACCTAACAGAAGCAGAAGATATTAAGAAGCAGTGGCAAGAATACATAGAAGAACTGTACGAAAAAGATCATCACGACCAAGATAATCATGACGATGTGATCACTAATCTAGAGCCAGACATCTTGAAAAGTGAAGTCAAGTGGGCCTTAGAAAGCATCACTACGAGCAAAGCTAGTGGAGGTGATGGAACTCCAGTTGAACTCTTTCAAATCCTGAAAGATGATGCTGTGAAAGTGTTGCACTCAATATGCCAGCAAATTTGGGAAACTCAGCAGTGGCCACAAGACTGGAAAAGGTCAGTTTTCATTCCAATCCCAAAGAAAGGCAATGCCAAAGAATGCTCAAACTACTGCACAATTGCACTCATCTCACATGCTAGTAAAGTAATGCTCAAAATTCTCCAAGCCAGGCCTCAGCAATACGTGAACCGTGAACTCCCTGATGTTCAAGCTGGTTTTAGAAAAGGCAGAAGAACCAAAGATCAAATTGCCAACATCCAATGGATCATGGAAAAAGCAAGAGAGTTCCAGAAAAACATCTATTTCTGCTTTATTGACTATGCCAAAACCTTTGACTGTGTGGATCACAATAAACTGTGGAAAATTCTGAAAGAGATGGGAATACCAGAAGACCTAATCTGCCTCTTGAGAAATCTGTATGCAGGTCAGGAAGCAACAGTTAGAACTGGACATGGAACAACAGACTGGTTCCAATTAGGAAAAGGAGTACGTCAAGGCTGTATATTGTCACCCTGCTTTTTTAACTTCTATGCAGAGTACATCATGAGAAACGCTGGACTGGAAGAAACACAAGCTGGAATCAAGATTGCTGGGAGAAATATCAATAAAGTCAGATATGCAGATGACACCACCCTTATGGCAGAAAAGTGAAGAGGCGCTAAAAAGTCTCTTGATGAAAGTGAAAGAGGAGAGCAAAAAAGTTGGCCTAAAGCTCAACATTCAGAAAACAAAGATCATGGCATCCAGTCCCTTAACTTCATGGGAAATAGATGGGGAAAGAGTGGAAACAGTGTCAGACTTTATTTTTTGGGACTCCAAAATCACTGCAGATGGTGACTGCAGCCATGAAATTAAAAGACGCTTACTCCTTGGAAGGAACATTATGACCAACCTATATAGTATATTCAAAAGCAGAGACATTACTTTGCCGACTAAGGTCCGTCTAGTCAAGGCTATATTTTTTCCTGTGGTCATGTATGGATGTGAGAGTTGGACTGTGAAGAAGGCTGAGAACTGAAGAATTGATGCTTTTGAACTGTGGTGTTGGAGAAGACTCTTGAGAGTCCCTTGGACTGCAAGGAGATCCTACCAGTCCATTCTGAAGGAGATCAGCCCTGGGATTTCTTTGGAAGGAATGATGCTAAAGCTGAAACTCCAGTACTTTGGTCACCTCATGCGAAGAGTTGGCTCCTTGGAAAAGACTCATGCTGGGAGGGATTGGGGGCAGGAGGAGAAGGGAATGCCAGAGGATGAGATGGCTGGATGGCATCACTGCCTCGATGGACCTGAGTCTGAGTGAACTCCGGGAGATGGTGATGAACAGGGAGGCCTGGCGTGCTGCGATTCATGGGTCGCAAAGAGTCGGACACGACTGAGTGACTGAACTGAACTGAACTTCCTCTAAATTCAGGAATAAGACAAGGGTGCCTACTCTCACCACTACTATTCAATTTAGTTTTGGAAGTTTTAGTCACAGCAGTCAGAGGAGAAAAAGAAATAAGAGGAATCCAGATTGAAAAAGGAAAATAAAACTCTCACTCTTTGCAGATGACATTATCCTGTACATAGAAAATCCTAAAGACACCACCAGAAAATTACTAGAGCTAATCAATGAATATAGTAAAGTTGCAGGATATAAAATTAATACATGGAAATCCCTTGCATTCCTGTACACTCTCAATGAGAAAACAAAAAGAGAATTTAAGGAAATATTGGGCTTCCCTGGTGGCTCAGAGGTTAAAGCGTCTGCCTGCAATGCAGGAGACCTGGGTTTGATCCCTGGGTCGACCATTGCAAGGAAAATAATAAAATACTTAGGAATAAAACTACTAAAAAAACAAAAGACCCATGTATAGAAAACTATAAAACACTGATGATAGAAATCAAACATAACACAAATAGATTGAGAAATATATATAGCATGTTCATGGGTCAGAAGAATCATTATAGTAAAAATGAGTATTCTACCCAAATCAGTCTATAAGATTCAACGCAGTCCTTATCAAGCTACCAACGGTATTTTTCTCAGAACTAGAACAAATAATTTCACAATTTGTATGGAAATACAGAATAATCTCGAATAGCCAAAGCAATCTTGAGAGAGAAGAATGGAACTGGAGGAATCAACCTGCCTGACTTCAGATCATACTACAAAGCTACCTTCATCAAGATAGTATGCCATTGGCACAAAGATAGAAATATAGGTCAGTGGAACAAAATAGAAAGCCCAGAGATAAATCCATGCACCTATGGACACCTTATCTTTGACAATGGAGGCAAAAATATACAATGGAGAAAAGACAATCTCTAACAAGAGGTGCTGGGAAAACCAGTCAACCACCTGTAAAATAATGAAACTAGAACACTTTCTAACACCATACACAAAAATAAACCCAAAATGGATTAAAGATCTAAATGTAAGATCAGAAGCTATAAAACTCCTAGAAGAAAACATAGGCAGAACACTCTCTGACATAAATCACTGAAAAATCCTCTATGACTCACCTCCCAGAGTAATGGAGATAAAAGCAAAAATAAACAAATATGGCCTAATTAAATTTAAAATCTTTTACACAATGAAGGAAACTATAAGCAAGGTGAAAAGACAGACTTTAGAATGGGAGAAAATAATAGCAAACAAAGCAACTGGCAAAGAATTAATCTCAAAAAAATATATAAGTAGTTCATGCAGCCCAATACCAGAAAAATAACCCAGTCAAAATGAGACAAAGAACTAAACAGACATTTCTCCAAAGAAGGCATACAGATGGCTAACACATGAAAAGATGCTCAACATTGCTCATTATCAGAGAAATTCAAATAAAAACCACAGTGAGGTACCATCTCACACCAGTCAAATGGCTGCTATCAAAATATCTACAAACAATAAATGCTGGAGAGGGTGTGGAGAAAAGGGAACCCTTTTACACTGTTGGTGGGAGTGTAAACTAGTACAGCCACTATGAGGAACAGTGTGGAAATTCCTTATAAACCTGGAAATAGAACTGCCATCTGACCCAGCAATGCTATTGCTGGGCACACACCAAGGAAACCGGAATTGAAAGAGACACATGTACCCCAATGTTAATCACAACACTGTACAATAGCTAGGACATGGAAGCAATCTAGATGTCCATGTCTGTCCATTCAGCAGATAACTGGATAAGAAAGCTTTGTTACATATACACAATGGAATATTATTCAGCTATTAAAAAGAACACATTTGAGTCAGTTCTGATGAGGTGAATGAAACTGAAGACTATTATACAGAATGAAGTAAGTCAGAAAGGAAAACACCAATACAGCATATTAATGTGCATATATGGAATTTAGAAAGATGGTAACAATGACTTTATATGCAAGACAGCAAAAGAGACACAGATATAAAGAACAGACTTTTGGACTCTGTGGGAGAAGGTGAGGGTGGAATGATTTGAGAGAACAGCATTGAACTTGTATACTACCATATTGGAGAAATAGATGACCAGTTCAAGTCTGATGCATGAAACAGGGCACTCAAAGCCAGTGCACTGGGACAACCAAGAAGGATGGGATGGGATGGGGAGTGGGAAGGGGCTTCAGGAAAGGAAGACACATGTATACCCATGGCTGATTCATGTCAATGTATGGCAAAAACCACCATAATATTGTAAAGTAATTAGCTTCCAATTAAAGTAAATAAATTAAAACAATTTCATATTGACAATCTGTCTTGGAAATAATATAAGGATATGTTCCCCTCACTTTAGTTTTATCATAGGATATAGTGCTGATTTTCATTTTTTGAGGAAGCATGGTTAAGACTGGTCATGCTGATGGCTTCATTTTTCCTTGTGAAATGGGAAAAATGCTGTCTGTTCATATTAATATAAAGGCATTTTTCTGAAGGTGTTGTCCCTAGTGTATAATTTGCAATATTTTTCAGAATGAATAATTATGTTGCAGAATCAATATGACACACACCTTGTGATCGGTCCTGAAATACAACATATTCTAAACAGCCTCTTAATGTGTCTGCTAAATTTGCAGATAAATAGATTGAGATGTTGTTAACATGGCCTGCCAATCAGTTCCTCATCATGGGAAATCACAGGAAGAACCCAAGAATAAAAAGATTCCAGCTTAATAATTTATTCTTTCTTGAAGGTGTTCTGATTACCTCATTTTACAATTATTCCTTCTTTCCCACTCAAATTTTTCTGTTTAGATAACAAATAAATTTAAAATAGTCTCATACAATCTTAGAAAATGAGAGACCTTTGTCCAGTACATGTATTATGTGGAATAAGAGGCTGAAGCCCAGAGAAACACAGTGGGAAGAACTGGAATCTTTTGAGTTTGGGTGGACTCTGGGAGTTGGTGATGGACAGGGAGGCCTGGAGTGCTGCGATTCATGGGGTCGCAAAGAGTCGGATACGACTGAGCGACTGAACTGAACTGAACTGATAAGTTAAATGTTTTCTAATTTATATAGCATTTCATTCATTCCTCCTGTCATGGTAATATAATTATTTTAAGTGTTATTTCTATTCTGAAGTCAAGACACTGAGTCTGTGAAAGAAAATAGAGGTCTAATTATTGTGTACCTGCAATATTTCAGGTAATAGATAATGGATAATGGCAATTCCAATGTAAATAAGACACTGCCCATATTCTGGAGAAGTTCACTAATGAATGGAATCAGATGAAGAGAATGGAAAATAAAGAGAGCATAATGGAGTCCCTTGAAAGCCAATCAGAAACTTCCTTTCTGTTACTCAGCTAATTCATGGCAAATCAAGATAAGGAAACTTTTCCTAATGTTTTACACATCACCACATTATTCTGCTACATTATTTCAAAAAGGGAAATATATTCATTATACCATGAAGGTGATAATCTAAAAAAATTTTTAAAGATGCATTTATATTCCTAATTGGTTTATATTATACACATTTAATTAGCTAGGAATCTATAATATATCTGAAGTTACTAAATGCACTTTAAGAATAGCCAATAATAGTTAGTTACAAATACCAATATATGAGAAAAAGCTGAGAGAAAATCATTCAGCCTATTATGAGGAATAATATCACAATAAGAAATAGAACAGTAACCTAGTTTTTAATAAACTAAATATCCTGTAACAAAGAAGACATTTTTAAATTTTAATTACTATCTTCTAAGTAACTCAAATTCTCATTCGTAGTTCTTCACTGTAGTCTGTCTTTATTTTAAGCATAAATAATGTGTTAACTTTCATTAATTATAAAGAATTAGTAATGTGCCTTTATTTTTGTTCACACCTTATATGTGAGTTAGACAATGAATTCCTTTACACAAGTGTGATAGACATGAAACACTTGCCTTAAAATATTTTAAATTCTGGATGATAATACATTAAATTAAATTTCAGTGCACACATGAAAATCTGGAATCATATTATCTTAATGGAAAAATGTTCAATGGCTAAACAAATATGCTGGTAACTATTTCTAGATAAAATTAAGTTATCCACACACCCAAAAGAGTTCATCTGAAGCTAACTCACACCCCCTATAAGGTCATCATTCCAATCTACACAGTTTCACACTATTACACTTTGAGTATATATAATTTTGGATGATGTCATTATTATAAAAAATAAAGTTTTCTAACAGTCTTAGTTCAAAAAGCAAGTGTATGTAAAACATAACTTGCTTTCATGCTATAAATTCTAGTTTAACTTCTTTTATGCATTTAATTTCACTCTGTTTTAGAAACTTGTCATCAACCAATTAATGGTATCCCTGTCTTCACTGAGAACTTCCTATGAAAATGATTAGTACAAGGAATGGACAAATGCTCATGGTCCAAGGTCCTCTTCTGTCCACATTGTCATCATCTGCAGTGTTCATTCTACCCGCCATTGATCCTGAGGGGTCAGGTCATGAAGTATTCATATTTTTTGATTCCCCAAGTCCTTTCCAATATGTCTAAGTCCCTTGGAAACATTTGCTCCTCTGCCAAAGTGCTGAGCAACAGGAAACACAGTTTGCATCATTAAACCAGGACTCTCATTTGAGCAATCCAGAAGGGAATAAGTCCTTCAACATCTGTCACATTCTCACCCTTCTGCCCCTCCTGCCTGAAGAAGCAAAGCAAAGGGCATCAATTAGGAGAAAAGTCTAACAGTTTGCTGAATGCTTTTTACTATTGGTATTGCTAGAAACAATCTATTATTGTTGTAGTTAAACTCAATGTGTACATTACAGGTTCTGACCTTATAATTGAATATATTGTACCATTTTGAATGGTATGTTTTCCAACTTTATTTGGAACCCAGGTGGAAAGTCTATAGCAGCTCATGATAGCATGTCTACACTCACAAGTCACCTTAAAATGATAAGAAGACATATGCTAAGTCCCTTTTGTCAACTTAAAGAAAACCACACAACATGAGAGCTGTGAGTTTCATTTTCATTCAGGGGTTTATTGAGGACTATAGTCTAGGAGAGAGTCTCCCAATAGTTCTGAGGAAACTGCTCCAAAGAAGTAGAGGAGAAGCCAGGTTTTTTGTGACTTTTGGTGAAAGAATATGTATGGTTAAGTAAACATTCTTGGTAAAAGATTACTGATGCTCACAAAGAATATATATCTCAAGTTAATGATTTTAGTGCTTTTCTGTAAATGAGAAGATGCAAGAATCAGAGTTCATTAAACTTTTTCCTGAGATATACATCCAGCTAATCTAAGGGCTCTGCTTGTCCAGAATGCTTTGTCCTGTTTTTCATCCTGAATTCTTCTCAGGATGCCTTATAAGATCAGCAACTACAGTGACTAATGACTTAAATTCTTGTAAAACTGGGTGGTGAATGATATTCTTTATTTTCCTTTGTTTACACCTCTACCCTATGAGATTGTGAGTCTCTACTGATGGAGGGGACAGAAAGACTAAGGCCAAATTTTGAATTAGATAACCAGAGAACCAGGGTTGGAATCCTGAGCGAGGAAGACTGTTCAAGTCTCTATTTGCACACTGGAGTGTGTCTTGCAGGTGTAGGCATAGTCCTTGGGGCATAGCCTGCTGGAATACAACTCCAGAGTCGCAGATTTCCTCTCAAATTGAAAGAACAGACCAAAACATGGAGAAAAATGGCAAAGGGAGGGAAAGATTGAGAACCAAATTTCCTACTTTAGGACCTAGCTTGTAAATCGACATGGCTGAGAAAGGCTTGTTAAGAAAGAACTATGAAGGAACATGGGGTTTGGATTCAAATCCATCCAGAGAACAAGGACTTTTATCTTCATTCAAAAATCCACCACAGCAGCCTCCTGAAGGACCTCTCTTCCACTGAAACTCAAACTAGAGTTTCCAGCACTGCCTGCCATGGACTTGTACCTGCAGAGGCAGGCGTGACTAGCACTTGAATCATTGCACTTGTGCTCCAGTGACTCTTCGGCTGCTGGTTTCCTGTCTGTATCAAATGACACTGATGTTCACCCAAGTCTTGATGAACCAGCGTGTGCCCTCAATCAGAGGGTGTGTTTGAATCATTTGGGAAATTTGCACAATAGCCTTCACTGCCAGGCCTGTGACAGGAGTCAGGAAGTTCTCATTTGTGTGTGAGAAGTTCCAGGGCACTCTCCATCAAGAGTTATAATACAATGTTGCTGTCTCATCCCTAAAGAAATATCCTCAGGAAACATAACCATGCAGATCAGCAAAATGACAGACCTTGAATTCAGACTGGCCTACAGACTGAGTCCTTGCTCCACTAGGTAACATCTAGGGATCTTCTGGAATGGTACTTAACATTTAAGCCTCAAGTCTTCTTCTGTACTAAACTACAGATAGATAGTTACACAGAATATATATGTAGTCTGTGCATGTGTGTGTGTGTGTGTGTGTGTGTTCATGCGCGCACGCGCTCATGTGCTCAGTGGTGTCCGATTCTTTGGGACCCTATGGACTCTAGCTGGCCCAGCTCCTCAGCCCATAAGATTTTCTGGGCAAGAATACTGAAGTGGGTTACCATTTCCTCTTCCAGGGGATCTTTCCAACACAGTGATCAAACCCATATCTCCTGTGTCTCCTGCATTGCAGGTGGATTCATTACCGCTAAGCCATTTGGGGAAACCTATATTATATATATAATATATAATAACCTGTGAATGAAAAATGCTGCTTGCCATATCAGTAAACAAAGGATGCCCTGTGGGTAATCCCTGAGGGAATTCAGAGTAGGAAAGCACAGGATATCAGTTCCAGATAGCTGAGGTACATATCAATTCAGTTCAGTTCAGTTCAGTCACTCAGTCGTGTCTGACTCTCTGCGACCCCATGAATCGCAGCACCCCAGACCTGCCTGTCCATCACCATCTCCTGGAGTTCACTCAGACTCACGTCCATCGTGTCCGTGATGCCATCCAGCCATCTCATACTCTGTCGTCCCCTTCTCCTCCTGCCCCCAATCCCTCCCAGCATCAGAGTCTTTTCCAATGAATCAACTCTTCGCATCAGGTGTCCAAAGTACTGGAGTTTCGGCGTCAGCATCAGTCCTTCCAAAGAGATCCCAGGATTGATCTCCTTCAGAATGGACTGGTTGGATCTTGTTGCAGTCCAAGGGACTCTCAAGAGTCTTCTCCAACACCACAGTTCAAACGCATCAATTCTTCGTTGCTCAGCCTTCTTCACAGTCCAACTCTCACATCCATACATGACCACAGGAAAAACCACAGCCTTGACTAGACGGACCTTAGTCGGCAAAGTATCAAAGGAATAATTTCAATGAGCCCAGACTTTTGCATCTTTCCATACACAGAAACTGTTTCCCTGGTGTTCAGACAGTAAAGAGACTGTCTTCAAAGCAGGAGCCCAGGTTCAATCCCTAGGTCAGGAAGATCCTTTGGAGAAGGAAATGGCAACCTACTCCAGTATTCTTGACTGGGAATTCCCTTGGACAGAGGAGCCTGGTGGGCTATCGTCCATGAAGTTGCAGAGTCAGATACAACTAAGTGGCTTTCACTTTCATATGCAGAAAAGCAATAAATTCATTAACTTGAGATGCTTGGTTTTCTTTCATTAACAGTAACATTTTGGTACTCTTTCTTCTTTTTTTTTTTTAAAAACAAAACTCCTATATATCCTGGCTCCACTATTATTACCTCTTCAGAGCAGTCCCTTAGAGCTATCTGAGAGACTGTCTCAGGGCTTCAAGTCCTCATAAATTCTGCAGAAAAAGTACAATTCTCAATTTTGAGTTCATGCATTTTTTTCAGTAGACACACCTAAGAACTTTGATTTGGTTGTAATGTTTTAATGAGATGATCTAAGACAATGATTCCTCCTGAACACAGTAAACAGCTAACAAATTCTGACTGTAACTTTTGATTACTATTAGCAATTGGCCATCTTTGTCCTTGAGGAAGTTCCAAGAGAGTTTGTGTAATGCCAGAATCTTTCACAGTGCTTCCCTGATAGTTCAGTGGTAAAGAAACTGCCTGCAGTGTAGGAGACCCAGGTTCGATCCCTGGATTGGAAGATCCCCTGGAGAAAGAAATGGCAACCCACTACAGTATTCCTGCCTAGGAAATCCCAGGGACAGAGGTGCCGGAGAGCTATAATCCACGGGTTTCAAAATAGTAGGAAACAACGGCATAGGCATAGATTCTTTCACAAAACCTTCATTTGTATCTGCACTTGACACTAGTTTAACATGTTAATTGGCTAAACTGTCATGTTAATAGCACTACTGTCAGAGAGCACAGGGTTAGGCCCTGGGAAACCAAATAATGCAGTAGGATCCTGGTTATCTAGTAGGGAGAATTTGAGCACAGAATTGGGAGAGGAGATAGTGTCAAAGAGGTATTTGGAACTTAATGATCTGGCCTAGAACTAACCCCTAGAAAACCTGGTGGCTCAGACCAGTTTACAGCACTATTGGACTCTAAGTCTTTCCTCTAATTCACACTTTAACTCTTCTTAAAAAGTAGAGTTTTATGAGAAGATGAATTCACAGGAAGAGATGACTCAGAAAACTGGTTAAAGTTGACTTTCTCTTTGCTGTTTCCTGTTTTCCTTACAAGTGATGTATTTTTGGCACAGAATCTTGTTATAAACCGTCTGGGGCAGTTGTTTCATGATACTGTATTAAGTTGCTAAAAAGAGAGAATTCTGAGTTAGTGAATGACTATGTTTTCATCCTGAATAATGATAGACCAACTAGACAATTGTAACTGGATTTTCCATTTCTTTCCTGACAACAGCACCAGGATATGGGGTTGGAAGCCCTTTAAATAGACAGATGTACAAACTATAAATGCTTGAGTTTTGTTTATTTTTTTCTCAGTTATAATTTCTAGACAATGGTTCCATCTTTGGTCAGCTATTTATTTTTGTAGAAGGCTTCAACTATGGAATTTCTTAGCATGGAAGTTTGTCTCCTTTCTTTATATTCTTTTTTAAACATTACAGATTTTAATGATAAAAATAAATCTAACTTGCTGGTTTGAAACTTTGCTCTATATACAATGTGTCCTCAAAAGAGAAACACATTCTGTCTCAGTTTATCACAAAATGATTTTATTGCTGACAGGAAAGAGACTTCAAAATGAGTTCATATGACGGAGCAAAATGAAATTTAAGACAATAGAAAATCTCTTTGTTTCTCTCTATGTAAAATAAGTGATTCTATCTATTGATCTGAGACAAAAGTGCCTATTACCATCCTAACAAAGTACCAAGAAAGCACATTTCCACTAAGTCTGAGAGTTTAATAAAAGTATTTGATTATCAAGACATAAAAATATTTCACTACATATTACCACCCAGTGTATGTAAATATACTTGCTTATAAATTAACTTTTGTTAAAAAAATCAAAGAGACAACTAAAACATATCTTTTCACAATATTCTTGATGGTATCTATTAGCTACTTAAAATGTTATAGGGACATTTCATCAAGTTCCCCATGCTCCAGGAATGTATTTTATGAATTTGTCACAGGGAACTGAATGACAACTCAAAAACAAATGGGAATCACTATACAGACTTACCCAGATAACCATGATGGTGTGATCATTCAAACAGAGCCAGACATGCTGGAGTGTAAAGTCGAGTGGGCCTTAGCAAGCGTCACTATGAACAAAATTACTGGAGCTGATGGAATTCCAGCTGAGCTATTTCAAATCCTAAAAGATGATGCTGTGACAGTACTACACTCAATATGCCAGCAAATTTGGAAAAACTTAGCAGTGGCCACAAGACTGGAAAAGGTCATTTTTCATTCCAATCCCAAAGAAAGGCAGTGCCAAAGAATATTCAAACTACTGCACAATTGCACTAATTTCACATGCTAGCTCAAACTTTCCAAACTAGGCTTCAGCAGTACATGAACTGAGAACTTCCAGATGTTGCAGCTGGATTAAGCAAAGGCAGAAGAACCAGAGATCAAATATCAATATGAGTTGTATCATAGAAAAAGCAAAAGAATTCCAGAAAAACATCTACTTCTGCTTCACTCACTACACTAAAGCCTTTGACTATGTGGATCACAACAAATGGAAAATTATTCAAGAGATGGGAATACCAGACCACTTACCTGCCTCCTGAGAAATCTGTATGTAGGTCAGGAAGCAATAGTTAGAACTGGACATGGAACAACAGACTGGTTCCAAACTTAGGAAAGTGAAAGTGAAGTCGCTCAGTCGTGTCCAACTCTTTGCAACCCCATGGACTGTAGCCCACCAGGCTTCTCCCTCCATGGGATTCTCCAGGCAAGAGTACTGGAGTGGGTTGCCATTTCCTTCTCCAGGAGATCTCCCTGATGCAGGGATCGATTGACGCAGGGATCAAACCCGGGTCTCCTGCATTCCAGGCAGACGCTTTAACCTCTGAGCCATCAGGGAGGCCCAAACTTAGGAAGGAGCATGTCAAAGCTTTATATTGTCACCCTGCTTATTTACCTTATATGCAGAGTACATCATGTGAAATGCCGGGCTGGATGAAGCACAAGCACAAGCTGGAATCAAGATTTCCAGAAGAAGTATCAATAAACTCTGATGTACAATTTATACCACCCTTGTGGCAAAAACTCCAATACTTTGCCACCTGATGCAAAGAGCTGACTCATTTGCAAAGACCCTGATGCTGGGAAAGATTGAGGGCAGGAGGAGAAGGGGACAACAGACGATGAGGTGGTTGGATGAAATCACCGACTCATGAACATGGGTTTGGGTAAACCCCTGGAGTTGGTGATGGACAGGGAGGCCTGGCGTGCTGCAGTTCATGGGGTCACAAGGAGTCAGACACAACTGAGCCAATGAACTGAACTAAACTGTGGCAAAAAGGAAAGAGGAACTAAAGAGCCTCTAGATGAAGGTGAAAGAAGAGAGTGAAAAAGCTGGCTAAAACTCAACATTCAAAAAACTAAGGTCATGACATCCAGTCCCATCACTGCATGGCAAATAGTTGGTCTAACAATGGAAACAGTGATAAATTTTATTTGGGGGGGGGGCTCTAAAATCACTGCAGTTATTGACTGCAGCCATGAAATTAAAAGACGCTTGCTCCTTAGAAGAAAAGCTATGACCAACCTAGACAGCATATTGAAAGCCAGAGACATTACTTTGCCAGCAAATGTCCATCTAGTCAAAGCTATAGCTTTTTAGTCATGTATTTATGTGACAGTTGGAACATAAAGAAGGCTGAGCATTGAAGAATTGATGCTTTTGAACTGTGGTGTTGGAGAAGACTCTTGAGAGTCCCTTGGACTGCAAGGAGATCCAAACAGTCCATCCTAAAGGAGATCAGTCCTGAGTGTTCATTGGATGGACTGATGCTGAAGCTGAAGCTCCAATAATTTGGGCCCCCAATGATAAGAGTGGACTCATTAGAAAAGACCCTGATGCTGGGAAAGATTGACGGTAGGGGGAGAAGGTGATAACAGAGGACCAGATGGTTGGATGGCATCACCAACTCAATGGACATGAATTTGAGCAAGCTCCTGGAGATGGTGGAAGACAAGGAATACTGGCATGCTGCAGTCCATGAGGTTGCAGAAAGTCAGATCCGACTGAGTGACTGAATAAAAACATCATATTGTCTTTAATCAAAGTAGTGACTTTCAGATTGGTATGAGCTGAGTGGAAATTGAAATAGCAGCTTAAAATCTGTTTTTATTTACCCTTCTTTTCAATTTTGTTAATTTCCAATGATAGCAAAATGTTATTTCAAATACCTCTCTGAGCCACAATGAAGCAATCCTTTTGTGTTCTTCACTTCATAAAGTTTATTATGGCTTTAGTCTTGACAGCATTTTATGTCTTATTGATAATAATTGCTAACAATATTCTCCTTAAAAGATTATGCTTTGTAAAACCTAACCCTGCTTTTATCAAAAGTTTTCTATTATCTACTTAAAATCTCCAAACTGGAAAATAAAGGGTAGACTGACTTTATCATGTAATTTGATCTTGTGGGTTCCTGATACTGTTGTTAATTCTAAACGCTGAGGAATTTTTTTCTTGGGAAAAATTCGATTCTAGCCACCTACATTACTTTTTCTTAAAAGTTTGAAAACAAAAACAGGACACTGACAGAAAATAACATCCCCTCAGAAAAAATCTCTTCATATTGATTCTTATGTAGTAAGATCATGGTGGTGGTGGTGGTTATTGCTCAGTCATGTCTGACTTTTGCGACCCTATGGACGGTAGCTGACCAGGTTCCTCTGTTCATGGGATTCACCAAGCAAGAATACTGGAGTGGGTTGCAATTTCCTTCTCCAGAGGATCTTCCTGATCCAGAGTTCGAACCCACATCTCTCTCCCTCATTTCAGGTGATATCCTTATTGTAAGCAGATTCTTTAATGCTGAGCCACCAGGGACGACCCATAAAGTCATGAACTGGCTTTAAATCTTAGCTTTGACATCAACTAAGTATATCAACTTGGTTAAGCTATTTATTCCTTTTTGAGCTTCTGTTTTCTCATTTGTAAAATGGATGCAGTAACTTATGTTTAGTATCGTTGTATTACCTGAAAAACTGAATATATACCAGAGACTGTGGTTTCATCACACTGGTTTTCCCTTCCCTCTAATTGCACAGCTGGGCTGTTTTTCCCTGCCTTCTTTGCAATTGGATGTAGTTAATGGGGCATGCAATGGCACCCCACTCCAGTACTCTTGCCTGGAAAATCCCATGGATGGAGGAGCCTGGTAGGCTGCAGTCCATGGAGTCGCTAAGAGTCAGGCACGACTGGGCGACTTCACTTTGACTTTTTACTTTCATGCATTGGAGAAGGAAATGGCAATCCATCCCAGTATTCTTGCCTAGAAAATCCCAGGGATGGTGGAGCCTGATGGGCTGCCGTCTATGGGGTCGCACAGAGTCGGACACGACTGAAGTGACTTAGAAGCAGTAGCAGCAGCAATGGGGCATGAATGGAGATGATATGTGCCTTTCCCACAACTGACCCTTAACATCCTCATGCATGATCCACAAATGTCTCTCCTTCATCTGTAGAATGGAAAAAACTTTTAGGACCTTGATGATGAGAGCTATGAGATACAATTTGCCTGGGTTTTGAATGTTCTTGCTGCAGAAACCTTTTGCTGCAGAAGCACTTCCACATTGGAATTTATAAAAAGAAAATATAAACTTTTATTTGAAAGACAAGGTTTGGGGACATTTTCTGCACTGCTGGTATCATTACTACTAACCCTCATGTGTACAAAATATCAGCTTTCAACTAGACTGAGAGCTCCAGGAAATCAGTAATCCCTTTTACCCATTACACTTCTCATTCTATGAATGAATATAGTGTCTCACACAAGGTCCTCTAAATATGAATGAAAATGTAAGCAACTGAAAAAATACTTGCAAAGCAGTGTATACCCATGTATTTTAAAATCACAGCTATTTTCATTACATTATTATTTTGTTATATTATTTTATTTTACATCATTTTTATTAAGCTATTTTATTTATAGTTAAAGAATTTCCCTTCCTTCTGCATCCATCATTTTCTTTATTCAGGCCCCTATTCTTCTTGTGGAAAAGTACAGCTGCTGTCTCGTAGATCCTCTTGTCTCTGAATTCCACACATAGCAAAAGCATTTCCAGTCTTTTGTAGAACTTGGCTATTTTTATCAAAGTATGAATATACTCCAAGACTATTCATTTTAATGAGTTACTTTTTGAAATGAGTTATTGTTCAAATCAGTTAGCATTTACAAAGTTCTTAGAATCATGCCTGGCACTTAGAAAGTGCTATATAAATGTCTTTTTAAAAGACAAAACAAACTGTGTCATCTTTATATGATGTTTGCATTTCTCCTTTCAGTCCAAAGAAAATTAGTTTCTTCACTGATTTTCAGATTCCGGATGAGATCACTTTAACTTATATTTGATGTTGTTATGTACCCTATTAAACTTATGTTGACTTTTGGCAAAAAGATACTTCTGCTTGTCTCCAAGCCTTATTATGAACATAAAAATTGCTCTTTCAAATTGCCACACAGCATAACTAACAAGCTTTATATTCAGGGGTTGTTTGTAGCCATCTCAACTGACTTGCAGGAGTCAACTTTTAGCATGCATTTCCAACTTTGTGTTAAGTAACCTCATACTGGTAACTTGAAATCAGCTACTGTAAGACTATCTACACATGGAGACTGGCAGATTCTACAGATCGACTCCTTGAAACCCTCTCTCTTCTGTGTGCTCTCTCATGTTCTCCTTCTATTTTTAGAGAGCCGATTGTTAAACTTTTCCCAACATATCTTGGTGACCTTGCTGTTTATAAACTCTAAAAAGATTACTCGGTAAGAAAGCTAAGACGCACACAGCAGGGTACTTCTTAATCTGCAACAACTCAATATCAAGGAAAAGAAAGTGGTTCTGAGTCTCTCCTGTATGTGATGCCTGAAAAATAATAGGCACAAATTGTTTGTTGAATAAATTATTTGGAAATAATAGATACTTTATTTAAAATAATAATTGCAACTTTTACCGAGAACTTACTTGATGCCACACACTATTTTGACTGATTGATTGAATCTTCAAGTAAAACATCATGAGTAAAAAATCAATGTTTTTTATTCTACAAACATAAAAGTGAGGAGCAAAAACATCAGTTAGCTATGAGCTAAACTGGTAATTACATTGCTGAATAAATACTTAATTTAGAACCCACTACAATTCAGATAGACTCTACACGTGGACATTACCAGATGGTCAACACCGAAATCAGATTGATTATATTCTTTGCAGTCAAAGATGCAGAAGCTCTATACAGTCAACAAAAACAAGACCGGGAGCTGACTGTGGCTCAGATCATGAACTCCTTATTACCAAATTCAGACTTAAATTGAAGAAAGTAGGGAAAACCAGTACCATTCAGGTATGACCTAAATCAAATCACTTATGATTATACAGTGGAAGTGAGATATAGATTTAAGGGCCTAGATCTGATAGATAGAGTACCTGATGAACTATGGAATGAGGTTCGTGACATTGTACAGGAGACAGGGATAAAGACCATCCCCACGGAAAAGAAATGCAAAACAGCAAAATGGCTGTCTGGGGAGGACTTACAAAATAGCTGTGAAAAGAAGAGAAGTGAAAAGCAAAGGAGAAAGGAAAGAAATAAGTATCTGAATGCAGAGTACCAGAGAATAGCAAGAAGAGATAAGAAAGCCTTCTTCAGCGATCAATGCAAAGAAATAGAGGAAAAGAACAGAATGGGAAAGACTAGAGATCTCTTCAAGAAAATTAGAGATACCAAGGGAACATTTCATGCAAAGATGGGCTCGATAAAGGACAGAAATGCTATGGACCTAACAGAAGCAGAAGATATTAAGAAGAGGTGACAAAAATACACAGAAGAACTGTACAAAAAACATCTTCACGACCAAGATAATCACGATGGTGTGATCACTCATCTAGAGCCAGACATCCTGGAATGTGAAGTCAAGTGGGCCTTAGAAAGCATCACTANTAGCATATTCAAAAGCAGAGATATTACTTTGCCGACTAAGGTCCATCTAGTCAAGGCTATGGTTTTTCCTGTGGTCATGTATGGATGTGAGAGTTGGACTGTGAAGAAGGCTGAGCACCGAAGAATTGACGCGTTTGAACTTTGGTGTTGGAGAAGACTCTTGAGAGTCCCTTGAACTGCAAGGAGATCCAACTAATCCATTCTGAAGAAGATCAGCCCTGGGATTTCTTTGGAAGGAATGATGCTAAAGCTGAAACTCCAGTACTTTGGCCACCTCATATGAAGAGTTGGTTCCTTGGAAAAGACTCTGATGCTGGGAGGGATTGGGGGCAGGAGGAGAAGGGGACCACAGAGGATGAGATGGCTGGATGGCATCACCGACTCAATGGACGTGAGTCTGAGTGAACTCCGGGAGATGGTGATGGACAGGGAGGCCTGGGGTCGCAAAGAGTCAGACACGACTGAACGACTGAAGTGACAGACACTTTATATATAACTCAGATTTCTGAATTTTCTTGAAAAATGGGAAATCAAGCTTCAGTCCAAACATTCTAGAATGACACATCAACAGAAGCATAGACGATTTACAGGAAGCATTTCTATTTTGGTGAAGTTTCAAATATGCAGTGCACCACTTTCTTCTACTCCTGGATGTGATCTTATAGTTGATTAGTTTACCTTAGTTTTGTGAGCTTTCTGGTCTTTAGAAGTAGATGAGGCTGTAACTCCTAAAAGTAATACTTGAACCTAGTTCCAAAGTCGCTACTCAGCTCATATGGTGTGATGATGAAAGATAAATATTTAACACAGACTAGAGATGTTTTGACTTCTCTTTGTTGCTATTGTCTTTTTAAATCGAGCTACAAATGCATATAATTTTGTGCAATATGATACAAACACATATATTTAACTTTATACATGTATGTCAACCTATAGTCATATATACACATAAAATCCATAATTGTATAATCATCAAAAAGGTATCTAATAATATTTTCAAAATTCAGAGAGCATTGACTTGATTGAACATATTTCCATTTTAGCACTTGCTTCCTAATTGAGCAACTGGTTTCTATTAAAATTCAGATTCCCAATCTATTCACTCAGTCCAGGCTTCTTATGTATGATGTTGCTATTATATTTCCTGAATGAACTTAATGGATCTGGCATGAATCCAATCTAATTCATATACCTATTATACACATACGTATCAGATAGAAAACACTACTATAATGATATTGATGTTATTTTAGATGAAGTTTTCCAACTCCTTGATTGTTACGAAGCAAATGTTATAAAGCCAGCTCACTATATCCTCATTTCCAGAAACAACAGAACGGAAGGCAGAATAATATAATCAAGAAGGAAATCCTAGGCAAATATTTCCAGTGAATAGGAGTGTTGTCCTGGAAGCAAAAGAGAATTCTTACACAATGGACACTGCATCTCTGGACTGAAATATCTTACATTTGCTTTTGACCATTAGAAAATTCTGTTTGCCTGTCAGCCATCAAGACAGACTGTGGACTGGGTATTTTGGAAAAGAAAAACATGCTTTATATCCCCAATGGTTTTCCAAGCAAGCCTATAACTTCATTATGTTGTAGGAGGAAAGAAAATCAGAAAATGAATGCAGAGTTTATGTATACCTGATGTTCACATAGAAGGACTCTGCTCTACAGCCAGGCACAAAGAAATTTTCTGTATAACTAAGATTAAGCATAAAGTAACTATAGGGGGAAGAAATTAAGAGGCTTTTCTTATCCTAAGGCATTTGTATCATTTTATAATATAGCACAGAGACCTCATCAATATCAGGCATCGCTAAACTATTGTGATGGCACTACCCGGAGGAGTCAGTTCCTTGTCCTAAGGAGTTAAGCCTCAGACTCCAACAGCACTGCAGAGCACACCCACGGGGAAAGGCAGAAGTTTGTTGTCATGCAGGAAAAACAGGAATTGCTCAAGTTTGCTGTGACTTGCAAGATAAAGGGACTCATCCTCAGAGACCCTGTGATTCAGGGACATTAAAGTTAAGTCCTAAGGCTAGCTTAACAGAGTGCTTTAAAAAAAAAAAAAAAAAAAAAAAAACAAGGGCATTCCAAAATAGGTACATTGCAATACTTTTTTCTCCTAGTGTTCTCTACATGTTTGAAAGCTCAGCTTGGATTCAGTGTTGAGTGTTATTTATAGATATGACTCATCAGTGCCTTGAAATGGTTAACATGCAGGCAACTAACTCACCCGACCGTGAGGAAGCCACTGGGGAGAATCTGGTTTCCAGAGAATAATGATTCATCCTAATGACTCTTTTATAAATATATTAGCAAATAGCGCATTATAACAAGTGATGTCTTCTTTGAGCACTCACATACACACAGCAGCTAATGATAAAATAACAGGGATACCATTTTTATCAGCTTATTGCCTTAATATTCACCAGAACATCCAGATGTCATAAAGATCACAAGTACATGAATATCTATTTGCTTATGAGGCTTCATTAAAGTTGATAGAAATATGAAGGAGGTCACAAAATTCAGCAATATTAGCTTCCAGCAGAAGAGAAACAGAGCAACTGAAGGGCATGTTCTATTTTGCCTATAAAGTAATATGATGCACTCCACTCCCACCTGCTTCCCCATACCAAATTATATGCTTCTTTCATGCCCACCCACATGGGCTCTAGTTAGTAACTGGAGTGAATCATCTGAATGTCTTTTATTCTAGAAAATGCCATTTCATAATATTTTATGCCATTAAAGTCATCCTTAAATGGTAAGCTACATAGTTATTTGAAGGACAAACTGAAAAGTAAAAGGATAAATAATAAGGTAGCAATCATTATTAATAAAATCGAGTCCTAGTTAACTTTAAATCTTAATGAGCCTCCTATTTGATAGTATTAATATGATTACAGATGGGGCATCAACAATTAGAAGCCAAATAGTGTCATTATGATATTGAGTGACAGTTTACTACTATGTTTTTTGCTTTTAAAGGGCTGATGTGACAATTTAAAGGGCTGACTTAAAGGGCTGATGTTCAGCATCTCACTAGTATTAATGAAGGGCTTGGATGGCAGACCTAGCCTGCTCTTGCCTTATTCCCAACAAGAGGATAGAAGATAGAATGTCATAAATAAAGGTAAGGTCCTAGATAAATGTTTCCCTGAGGGTCAAGAATAGAATAAAATTGAAAATATCAGTCAATATCATTCTGTCAAGGCAGGGAGAGAAGTGCTTGCATTTAATTGCAGGAAGGGATAAAACAATGTAATGCATTAGGTTTCACTTTTGCATTTGCTATCAAGAAACAAACCAAAAAGGAGTTTCAAATTATATACAATCAGCTCACTATAGACTCATTAGTTTATCCTCTTTACCTCATTCAGAGAAGTCTCTGCTCTTCTTGTTTCTCATTTCTTTTCTTCTCTGGCTTTTTGATGACTGTGTCAACTCAGTTTTTAAGGTGGTCAGGATATAAATAAAACAAGTTTATTCATTAACATCAACATCAGTAGGTATGTTATTTATTAAATGTATCAATGCCTATAAAAATAACAAATATTAATTGACCATATACGGTGGCTCAGATGGTAAAGAACCCACCTGCAACATGGGAGACCTGAGTTCGATCGCTGGGTTGGGAAGATTCCCTGGAGGAGGGCATGGCAACTCACTCCAGTGTTCTTGTCTGGAGAATCCCTATGGACAGAGGAGCCTGGCAGGCTACAGTCCATGGGGTTGCAAAGAGTAGGACACAACTGAGCAGCGAAGCTCAGTACAACATTATGTATACCAGGCATTATTTTATAATACTAATATATATTAACTCGGAGTAGCTTTATAAAAATTCTATGTAATGGATACTGATGCTGCCTCTGTTTTACAGATGAAGTAAGAGAGAGATCTACTCAGCAAGTTAGTACTGTGATTGATAGGTCCAGAGTCTGACTCCAACGTCTGCTCTCCTAATCTCTCTACTATGCAAAGAGAATTTATAAAATCATTGTATTTTCTTTTACCTCTCTAAAGCCTTCTTTTACTTATTCATGTAACTATATAAAAAATCATTAAAATAACTGTCTAAATGATAAATTTATTTTCCATAAGCTAGATAGCTCTTAATTTGGTAAATATTTTAACAGTTCTATATTAAATTCCATTTTGTTTTGAAATGAATGAACATGGATAGAAATAACTTAGAATGAAGAACTATGACATTGGAGGAAACTTGATATTTTGCTTTTATAAATTTCTTCAGTACTTGTGTAATTTTGGGTCACACTGGGCACTAAATATTTTTCAAACTAAAAATAAATGAACAAAAGAATATCAGCTAAAACATAATATAATTACATGTGTCACCCTTAAATACTTGGGTCAGCTACAGAGCAGGTGGACTTGTCTACTGAGGATAGAGTATCAGAATGCCCCATCACCTCCCCAGAAGTCCTTAGGACTGTCATAAGCTGGAATCAGAGAGTCTTTATTGCCATATCAGTAAGGCAAATCACATATATTAAGACGAGTAGAATTAGGATGAGAGGATTAAGGAAGATAACTAAAGGACATACAAAATCAACACCATATGTACCATGCTGTATGGTAAAGCTCAGTATTAAATTGCAACTAAGAGCCCAGGGGATCCAATATTAAAAAACAAGCTATAGGATTCAACAGAGGAAAGAACCTAGAAAAAGATGGAAAAAGGCAAGAAACTATAAAAGTTACATTTCTGATTAGACAAAATTTATTCCAGAAAGCAAAAAAGAAAATATTGCTTAATCCCATGGGTACACTCAGCCATTAACTATGAGGCCAGAAGTTTTTTAAACTTTGGTTTTCTTATTTTGATTTTACACCTCTCATTTGGGCAGTCACATGAATTAGTCATGCCTGTTATTCCATAAAAATTGACTTGAATTTATTTTTTTCACATTCAAGGCAAACTTATTAGTGTTACAGATTATTAACAATTACACTTTTAACTCTAGCTAAAGGCATAAACACAATATTAAAGACATGAAAATTATGGTATGATGTATCATTAATATGATAAAAGACATAAGGTTTCATACATCATTAATAGGATTCAATATAATGGGATTTTTCTGCAAGATCAAGCATTGTCCACAATGCCTCTGGATAAAAAGCAGCCCTATATTTCTTGCTCATAAATAGCATTGTATATCCATCACACATGATCTCTGCATATGAAGGTTTATAGCACAAACAGAAACTGTTGCAGATTCATAATATTTAGTGTTTTTATACTTTCTGTTATGTGCTTTATTGATTAAATTGTACTTCAGATTAAAAATTCCCTGTAAGATTGGAGTAGAAATATGTCTATCATTATTCAGTATTAACCTGTGTATAGTTTAACACATTTATAATTCATGTGCTTTATAGAGCTTTCTGAAATTTGAATACTAAAGATGGAACTGATTTGTGAGATATTTTCATTTCATAGATATGTTCAGTTGTGTGCAAACTATTATATATAGGATAGATAATCAACAAAGTCCTCAACAGTCTACTATAGAGCACATGCAACTGTGTTCATATCCTGTGATAACCATAACAGAAAAGAATATGAGAAAGCATATATATGTATAACTGAATCACTCTGCTGTATAGCAGAAATTAAACACAGCATTGTAAATCAACTGTGCTTCAATAAAAATTTAAAAGAAGATTCAACTGATAAATGCATTTCAAACATGATAATACACAGTATTCACTCTAAAAGTAAAGTGTTCAAATGATTTAATAAAAATAATTTGAAAAAAAAGTAGTAAGTACTCCACATGAAGAACAAATACACTAATTTATTTCTGGAATGAATTAAAACATTCTTTTTCAATTTTAATACTCTTTTGAAGATTACTTACTGTATTTCTCTTAAATTCAGTGATGACTCTTTGTTTTTCTATCGGTGAAACCACTGAATTTTCCAATTTACATTGTTCATCTCACATGTAATCTTCCAGTGTCTTCTTCAAAGAGAAAAATACACCTAATCAGAGAAAGGCATTCATTTCTAGGACAAACTCACAGGGACCCACTTCAGGCCTTTAATTTGCAAAGGAGTGGTCTATGCAGATCTGTTTTATAGCTCCTGAGAGACCTCCAGTAACTTTTTTGCAAATATCCCAGGTAAACTATCAAACTCACTGGACATCCATAGGAACACCAATAAATTTCTTGTGGGATCTCTTGAGGTTCCTTCTGAATCCAGAATTCTGTAAGGATTGCTTGGTTTAGCCATTTAAGAGCTGATGAGATTGTTGTATGGAAAAATAGCATAGGTTTTACGGCACCTAGAAGGAGTCACACTATTTTCTGCAATTAGCACAAACGTTGAATTAACAGAACTTATGGAAAAATTCATCTGGACGGCTCTCAAGTTAGACTTTATCTCTTCCAGGGGTTGTTCTATACCAGTGGTACCCAATTACTTAGCGGTGAAGGAATCAGTGTATTTCTCAGTAGTTTTCACGTTTGTAAGGGGAAAAATGCAACTGTGAAATGTTGCATTGGAAATAAAAGTGAAAAGCACTAGCACTGGATTCTGTTTCGTAAGAACATGCAGAGGCTTCCAGTATTTCAAAAACAGAAGTTCCTTTCATCAGTCCTTGCTCTAGTCTTCTGCTGGCCCCAGACACAGTAAGATGTCTGTAGACCACAGGGATTTGTGATCTTTTAGAGAGAAAGCACAGTCAGAGCTTGTGACAATATATCTCTGTTTTTCATCTATCATTGGGAATTAGGGATCCCTGCCCTAGATCTACCCCTGCATTTGAGGGTCATGTGGTAAACATTTAAAACTCTGCGTTTGCATGCACCTTAATTCTAACCGGGAGAGGCTGGGCAAGGAATGCTTGACCTTATAAGAAGTAACATGTTACAAGGCAATGTTTGTACATTATAAGATAATTACAGATATAAGCCAGAAATCATGTTGATAATCACTTTAGCTAATATCCAAATTCTAAAGATATTCCAAGTTGGTCATAATAAAATTTTTGTCATAAATGATTCATTTCATTAGCACCAGCTAGTGATGATAACATGAGTAATACTAAGAAAATGATTATTAACAACACTTAGTCAACAATTAACATATGGCAGGCACCATGCTAAACATGCTATATGCATTATTACACCTTAATCTTATAAAAACCTATTTAACCCCATTTCAGAAATAAGAAGGTCAAGTCTTAGAGATACATGTGGATAATAATTAAGGTGGAATTTGAAGCCAGGTAATCTTATTCTAAATCCTGAACTCTTAACCATTTCATTCTATACCACACTACTCAGCTATTTTCTTATACCCATAACATAATATATCCACATCTATCTATCTGTCTATACATACACACACACACACACACACACACACACACATAGAGAGAGAGAGAGTGGTTTACCATTTTTTCCTCTTTCTTTCACTTTTTTTTTTTTTTAACAAGACAGAATGAGAACACTTCATGACTTATAGCAGCTTAGCCCTTCTGTACAAAGAATTGTTTACAGTCACAAAATGTGTGGCCTTTCCAGAATGTCTTCCAAGACAAGGGAGTAATTGACAAAGTTCTGGAAGATCTTTTATTCACTGTAACTCATGACCATTTCTCTTCTTTGATGTCTATGACTCCCTTATATCAAGAATAACAGGCTTCAGAACCCCTGTTGTTTCCAGCTCCAATGTCACAAACAGTCATCTGAAAATTTCCTTTAAGTTATACTATTTTTAAAATGTTTTTGAGTATATATTCCATGCCACAGGAAAGGAATGATTATACTTCTATTTTTATGTCTGAAGTTGTTTTCTTTCTTTCTTTTTGAATGTAGAAAGGTACATTTTGTTTCTCCAAAGCCTTTTGCTTTATAAATTGATTCTTATTGAGCTTAGTACACAACAAACCTCATTTATATTGCCTTTCTCAGGCTTGAATGATCAACAATTTTTATGAGGAAATAGATATGATTTGTGAAAAAAAATTACAGAATTCTCTGTAGCAAATCTCCAGATGATAAAATTTCACATACAAATTCTTCTTTAACATATATTTCTTCATGCTGGTTCCTACCAAAATAAAATAATGCTTTTAATAATCTAAAAAAATACATCACCCTTTATGTCTGTGTACACCTGACTACTACCAGCAGTGGCAGAAGTCAGGAAGCCAAGGCCCATGACTAACTTGAGCACTTCATACCTTGTCTAAGGCATGGTTGTGCACCTGAGCCTGAACCTGACATCCTCCATTTCTCATGCCCTTCACTTATTCTGAGCTGATTTTCTTTGTGACTCTTACAGTCACAATTTCAAATTCCTATTAACTAATACTTTCTCCCTTCTTTTCCTTTTCCACACATTACTCTTTCCTGTGTTTTGATGTTATCTTATTTCTATTTTTCCATTAAAAAATTTATTTCCTGTGAAAACATCACTCAATTGTATCAAAACAGTTTTCAGATAACAGCAGATAAGTGGTAAATTGTTAATGAGTATTTCATATAAATACAAGTCCTTGAAAATGAAAGTCACTCAGTCATGTCTGACTCTTTGAGACCCAATGGTCTGTAGCCTACCAGGCTCCTCAGTCCATGGGATTTTCCAGGCAAGAATATGGGAGTGGGTTGCCATTTCCTTCTCCAGGGGAACTTCCTGACCCAGGAATCGAACCTGGGTCTCCTGCATTGCAGGCAGATGCTTTACCCTCTGAGCCACCATGGGGACTCTTCTCTTTGAGACCCCATGGACTATATAGTCCATGGAAATATCCAGGCCAGAATATTGGAGTGAGAAGCAACCTTCCCCTTCTCCAGGGGACCTTTCCAACCTAGGGATCAAACCCAGGTCTCCTTAATTGCAAGCAGATTCTTTATTTATTGCAAGCAGAAGCCCATATGTATCCATGTTTGGGTTCTAATAGGTCAAGTCTCTCTCTCTCTCTCTTTCTCTCTCACATTGAAAATCTCAATTGATTTGAAATGAAATTTAAAAAATGAAAGTTGGGATGCTATAAATACAATTCCAAGACGTGCTGGTACACTCAGAGATCCTGAAGGAAAAGAATTTGAAACTTGATTCTTCGATTGGAAAAAAGAAATTAACTTAGCTTTTTTGCTTACTTTGAAAAAACTTTGGGAAAACACCACATACCTCCCTGTATTGTTGGGTGGATTTAATATAATATCAGTAAAAATATGTTAAAATATTTTAAGTTGTAAAATTTATACAATTGAGACAGATTCTTTATTCTTCTTTTCGGGTAAAGGGAAGGGATTGTTATAAAGACATGTGGTTTTCATTGTATATATCAGTTATTTTCTAACTATTTTATTCATTATTAACATTTCAAATATACTGAAGAAAATTTTTAATATCATAATGAAACTCTACATTCAATATCTACAGTTATTAATTCATGGTCATTTACTGCATCAGAAAAATCCTAACCATCAGAACATGGTATCTGTAGATATTGTGGTAGGTATTTCTAAAACACAAAAAAACTTTTTATAAAGATAATTCTTAAGTATTATCACACCTAAATCAGATTAGCAATAATTAATTTAATATCACCAAATACAAATTAATGTTCAATTTCCTCAGTTGAATCATAATTTTCTTTAGAGTCTGTTTATTTGATCAAGATCCAAATAACATCCCTACAAAGAAACAGCTGGATTTGTCTTTTAGTCTAATCTCATCTTTAAGTTCTTCTTTTAGCTTTATTTTTCAAGATTTGTGTTCTTGTTATTCTTGAAAATAAAGTCATTTTATCTATTTATATAATTTGATCTTATTTCAGCTTTATAATATTTTACAGGAAGCTTTATTGGTTTTACAAATGTTAGACATATAAGGAATAATGCTTGGAAAGAGTTTAATACATTGCTTGTCACGTGGTAACATCTCCATGATTATAAACAACTGTATATCAGTTATGACAATTAAACGTGAATCTTGCTACTTTAATTCCAAACCCAAATTCACAGATGACATTCCCGTCTGATGCAGTTCCAGTGTTGTGGGCTGAATTGTTTTCCCTCAAATGATATGTTGAAATACTGACTCCTGGTATCTACAGACACGATCTTATTTGAAAACAGTATCTTTGAAGGTATAATCAAGTTGAGTTGAGGTCATATTCAGTTAAAATGAGCTCTAATTAGATTTTGAAATTTCTCCCCATATATAAAGTTTAAAAGTGAAGACTTTTTAAAATTAATTTATTTTTTTATTGAAGGATAATTGCTTTACAGAATTTTGCTGTTTTCTGTCAAAGCTCAACATGAATAAGCCATAGGCACACATATATCCCCTCCCTTTTGAACCTCCCTCCCATCTCTCTCCCCATCCCATCCCTCTAGGTTCATACAGAGCCCCTGTTTGAGTTTCCTGAGCCATACAGCAAATTCCTATTGGCTATCTATTTCACATATGGTGATGTAAGTTTCCATATTACTCTTTCCAACATCTCACCCTTTCCTTCTTTTTCCCCACATCCCTAAGTCTGTTCTCTATGTCAGATTCTCCATTGCTGCCCTGTAAATAAATTCTTCAGTACCATTTTTCTAAATTCTTCAGTACCAATTTCTAAATATGCATTAGACCATGATATTTATCTTTCTCTTTCTGATGAACTTCCCTCTGTATAATAGGTTCTAGGTTTATCCACCTCACTAGAAACTCAAACGTGTTCCTTTTTATGGCTGAGTAATATTCCATTGTGTATATGTACCATAACTTCTTTATTCATTCATCTATTGATGGACATCTAGATTGCTTCCATGTTCTAGCTATTGTAAATAGTACTGTAATGAACATGTATGTTTTTCAATTTTAGTTTCCTCAGGGTATATGCCTAGGAGTGGGATTGCTGGGTCATATGGCAGTTTTATTCCTAAGTTTTTAAGGAATATACATACTGTCCGCCATAGTAGCTGTATCAATTTATATTCCCACCAACAGTGCAAGAGCCTTCTCTTTTCTCCACACCCTCTCCAGCATTTGTTGTTTGTAGACTTTTTGACAGTGGCCATTCTTACCAGTGGGGGGTGATATCTCATTTTAGTTTTGATTTGCAATTCTCTACTAATGAGTGATGTCATCTTTTCATGTGTCTGTTAGCCATCTGTGTGTCTTCTTCGGAGAAATGTTTGTTTAGGTCTTTTCCCCACTTTGATAGGGTTGTTTGTTTTTCTGGTTTTGAGTTGTATGAGCTGCTTGTATATTTTGGAAATTAATCCTTTGTCAGTTGTTACACTTGCTATTATTTTCTCCCATTCTGACCGTTGTCTTTTCACCTTGCTTATAGTTTCCTTTGCTATGCAAAAGCTTTTAAGTTTAATCAGGCCCCACTTGTTTACATTTGTTTCTATTTCCATTACTCTAGAAGGTGGGTCATAGAAGATCTTGGTTTGATCTATGTCATCAAGTGTTCTGCCTATGTTTTCCTCTAAGAGTTTTATAGTTTCTGGTCTTACATTTGGGTCTTTAATCCATTTTGAGCTTATTGTTGTGTATGGTGTTGGGAAGTGTTATAATTTCATTCTTTTACATGTTGTTGTCCAGTTTTCCCAGCACCATTTATTGAAGAAGGTGTCTTTGCCCCCATTGTATATTCCTGCCTTAAAATTGGAGGCATTTTTTATATATGTAGAAAAGAAAATAAATTAGTAAAATTTTACAAAATCCGTTTACTCTTCTAGTCTGATTAATGACTTAAGAATATTAGCATAAAAACAAGTGAAACCTTTATTCTTTTTTCATAAAGAAGTTTAAAAGTAAGAAAATGCAGAAAGTGAAGAGGAACTAAAAAGCCTCTTGATGAAAGTGAAAGAGGACAGTGAAAAAGTTGGCTTAAAGCCCAGCATTCAGAAAATGAAGATCATGGCATCTGGTCCCATCACTTCATGGGAAATAGATAGGGCAACAGTGGAAACAGTGTCAGACTTTATCTTTTTGGGCTCCAAAATCACTGCAGATGGTGACTGCAGCCATGAAATTAAAAGATGCTTACTCAATGCCATTCTCCCATCTCATGAAACATGTATACTATCAAGTACAGGTAATCTTATTTGTGATAATGTTTTGATTTACAATAAACAGGTACTAGTTTAAAACAATAAATAAATAAATAAAAAATAAAAGACGCTTACTCCTTGGAAGGAACATTATGACCAACCTAGATAGTATATTCAAAAGCAGAGACATTACTTTGCCAACACAGGTCCATCTAGTCAAGGCTATGGTTTTTCCAGTGGTCATGTATGGATGTGACAGTTGGACTGTGAAGAAAGCGGAGTGCTGAAGAGTTGATGCTTTGAACTGTGGTGTTGGAGAAGACTCACTCTTGAGAGTCCCTTGGACTGCAAGGAGATCCTACCAGTCCATTCTGAAGGAGATCAGCCCTGGGATTTCTTTGGAAGGAATGATGCTAAAGCTGAAACTCCAATACATTGGCCTCCTGATGCGAAGAGTTGACTGATTGGAAAAGACTCTGATGCTGGGAGGGACTGAGGGCAGGAGGAGAAAGGGACGACCGAGGATAAGATGGCTGGATGGCATCACTGACTCGATGGACGTGAGTCTGAGTGAACTCTGGGAGATGGTGATGGAGAGGGAGGCCTAGTGTGCTGCGATTCATGGGGTCGCAGAGTCTGACATGACTGAGAGACTGAACTGAACTGAAACCAAAGTTGCGATAAAGCCTCAATAGTCTTCACAGAGTTGGGCTACTCTGTCCTTCTCTTTTGCTGCTTTAACTGGTGGTTATAGCTTCTGATCACCTCATATGCTGCAGTGGCTCTGCAACAGCCATTACAAGACTGGTCCAGGAGAAAGGAAAATGGAACAGTCCAAAAGAAGGACGTTCTACCTGAGTTGCCAGTTATAAAGGCTTGTATCTTCATCTCATTGGCCAGAACTTAGTCACTTAGTTACATCTAGTTAAACACATACAATTTGAAGGGAAAAAAAAAAAATCCAGAACTTCTTACTGATGTAGTGTCACACAGGACAAACATTTCTGAACGTCAATGTAACAAACTTGAATTACTCAATATATTGCTTAAAATCTAATACCCAAGAGAACATTTGAAACTCTACTATGTCCAACTGGTGAATTTGATTATGTCAGTTCTTTTTAAGTTGTTACCTGAACTATCCATATTTCTCCTCAGCTGCCCTTTGTATTACCTTGGAAATGATTTGTTCAGCACTTTTATAAATACCCTTCTTTTTTTCTCTTCCCATCCTCTCCTCCCCATTCCCAGTCTCACCTCTTCCACTTCTCTCTCTCTTTCCCCCACCTCTCCATCTCCCTCTCTTCCTCAGCACTTTGAAGATTTATTATTTCTTGCTCAAGATCTGGATTAGTTTGGTTCACAGTGGGAATTCAATAAATATTTGCTTAGTTACTGAATTAATCATTTTAAAGGAAATATAAATATGCCCACATACAAGTGGGAATGTATATTACATGGAGTCATTCCTCAGTTTCCCAGGGGAATTAGTTCCTGGACACTCAGCAGTACCAAAATCCACAGATGCTGAAGTCTCATATAACATGACTTGTATTTATATATAACCTACACACATCCTCCCTACTCTAAATAATTTCTAGATTCCTTGTAATACCTAAATACAATGTAAATTCTATATATTTGCCAGTGTACTGCAGATTCAAGTTTTGCTTTTTGAAACATTAAAGATTTTTTCTAGTGTCTTACATTAGTGATTGATTGCATCTGTGATTGATTTATTGGGTGGGTACAGAACTCATGGATAGACAGTCCAAGTTGCACTTCTATTTACAAAAATTTTGACATTATATACACAATTTTTTTTTCTGGTGCCATATTTAGTTTATGTACTTGGAATTAAATTCTCTAAAAATAAGCTTTTTTTGGTTCATTTGACTATAAAACAAAAATAGACTTAATTGCTCTATTCTTAAAACAGAACGCTATAAATCTCAGTTAGGTAGTCCCTGAAGGGATTACAAACAACCTTCTCACAATGAAAATGTCCCCAATTAAATAAGGACTTCCTTCATCAAAGCTTAAGGTAATTATAAAAATGAATGTAAAATATAAAATAGAGTAGTACTTTACAAAACACATACATTAAATATAAATGGGAAAAGGGTGGTTCTCCCCAATCCCTTATGAATTTACCTCCGAGGACTGTGTGAATCAATTAAACAACTTGAAAAGACTTCAGCAAGCTACTGTGCTATTTTCTTCACAGAATTAGAAAGTGTAGCTAGTTTTCCAAAAGGAGAATCATCATTCTAGAAATGTCAGCCAACATTATAGTAGAATATTTTATTGGTAAACTGTTAGGTGTCTTAACTAACATACTGAATAATAGAAATGGGTTTTATGTGAAACTAAAGATACTTGAGGTATGTAGATTGGATAATGCATTTTCAAGGCACTACTGGTGTCCAGATGGTAATGAATCTGCCTGCAATGCAGGAGACCTGGGTTCATTCCCTGGGTTGGAAAGATACCTGGAGAAGGGCATCACCACCCACCTCACTATTCTTGGGGAGAATTACTGGACAGAGAAGCATGATGGGCAAAAGTCCATAGGGTTGCAAAGAGTTGGATATGACTGAGTGACTCACACTTTTTCACTTTTTTCACTAAATTTTAAGTAAGGTATAAACCAAGAATTCATTCAGGCCTAGAACTTTTAGGAATGGTGGCCACAGTTGCATTGCTTAAAAAAAAAAAAAAAAAAAAAAAAAAAAGAGCATTGTGTAGGGGGGTTTCTTCTTGCCTTATACTACCTAGAAAGATAATCTAAGTCAGTGTGTAGGATTTTGTCTTATCTGACTCAAGTGAAACTTTTATGTAAGGTGATCTCAGAGCACAGATAAATTGCAGAGAGCTGGACTATATGAAGATTAAAAAACAGACTATTGACTCTTCTGTAGTGTTTTGTTAATATGTGATCAGTAAATGATTATATATGTGGTAGAAAAAGTCTGAGATTTGCTTTCACTGGTAGTGAGTTGAGTCTTAAGGGTGTATCTAAACTTCATCCCACTTAGTGGGCATTGTGAAAGGGAAAATATTAGTTGCTTAGTCGTATTCAACTCTTTGCAACCCCATGGACTGTAGTCCACTAGGCTCCTCTGACCATGGGATTCTCCAGGCAAGAAGACTGGAGTGGGTAGCCATTCCCCCCTCTTGAGGATCTTCCTAACCCAGGGATTGAACCTGGGTCTCCTGCATTGCAGGCAGATTCTTTTATCATCTGAGCCAACCCTCAGTCTACTTTATTGTGTATTATAATGTACTAAAAATAATCACTTAAGTATTGTGCATGATCAAATATCCTTGAGTCCATTTGCAGTCTCAGTTCCACTTCACAGATATTGTGCTTTTCACAGATAAGTTTTGTGGTAATCCTGCATCAAACAAATATATTGATGCCATTTTTCCAACAGTGTTTTCTCATTTCATGTCTCTGTGTCACATTTTGGTAATTCTTAGGCTATTTCAAACTGTTTTGATTCGTATTATATTTTTGGGGATCTTTGATGAATGATCTTTGATGTAACTGTTTTGTTTCAGCTTTATTTAGCAATAAATAAAGTAACTACACTTTTTTTTTTGACAGAATACTCTTATACACTTAATAGACCACAGTACAGTATAAACATAATGTCCATTTGCACTGGCAAACAAAACAATTACTGTGACTTGGATTATTGCAATATTTGCTTTACTGTGTTGATCTGGAACACAACCTACAAAATCTCAGAGGTATGCCTATATATGATATTCACTGCAATTCAGTCTCTTTATTTGAAAATTGAAAGGGCCAACATTTCATTGCAACATGATTAGGAGAACCACAGATTAGACTTCCTTCTTAACTGATATACTCCATGGTTGAGGAACAAATTTGGGTAGAATTACTCAATTTCATTAGAAACCTCTGTGCATTAAGCCCGAGTACACACACCAGAGTAAATGTGAAACGGTGAGTAAGTCTTCTGAAACAAAGTCATCCCTTTGCTCAAATGTGTTCAGATATAAAGTTGAACTTGTTCATTTTTATTTCTATGACATGATTTGATGGAAATGAGTCATTCTATTCACAGTGGTAACATGAAAGTTTAAAATACACTGAACCATGTTGATGTCACCCTTTATTTAAGTCCTAGTTTCTCTTTATGTGCATTCTGCCCACTAATATTACTCACTGAGCCTTTAGAGTAAGGAAAAGATGATTAATTTTTGAGAGAGATATTAATAATGGCTTTTGGAAGAAAATAATTCCATCTGGAAAAGAAAAGTAACAGGTACAATTTTCCATATTTCATGACTTTTATAAAATCAGCATTTGTACCAGTAAATAGAAAGAACATTCACTCTTTCATATACAGCAAATAGACAGCATGTTCCTGGGGCTGTGTCTAAGATCTGGAAAAGAATACAGTGGATACACACAGTCCCTGATTTTTCATTGCTTGGGCTACTGTAAGTAATATGTATACATGATCAAGCAATAGCAACAGCAGCAAGTGATGAATCGACAGGTTCTTCAGAAACATATGACAGAGGAGATAATGCATCCTTTAGAGGTCAGAGAGGACTTCCCTGGTGACTCAGTGGTAAAGAATTCACCTGTCAATGTAGGAGGTGCAGGTTCAATCCCTGATCCGGGAAGGTCCCCTGGAAAAGGAATGGCAGCCCATTCCAGTATTTTGGCCTGGGAAATCCCACAGACAGACAGGACAGAGGAGCCTGATGAACTAGAGTCCATGGGGTTACAAAGTGTTAGATATGGCTTAGCGACTGAAAAACAAGGCTACAGAGAAAAAGTAGCTTCTACATTGAATCATAATGATAGAAAAAGAGTTACCAGTTAAGGTGGTGTAATGACTTGAGAAAGATGGATTAATTTAGACAGAGATTGATGATTTGTAAAAGTCCAGGGGGAAGAAGAAACAGGGTTCATTCTAGGAAGGAAAATAAGGTCAGAATGACAGGAGTGTGAAACATAATGAAGACAAACAAAATGAAGAGAGATAACACTGGACAGATAAGCAGACTCTTGGCCTGTTTAGGGTCTTAAAACTCATGCTAAGGAGATTTGCCTTTATTCCGAGAGCAATGGGGAACTACTTAAGATTAGAAGCAAGTGTATGGTATAATCATATTTTTATTTAGAAATATCACTCTGGTAGCATATAGGAAATGGAATAGTATGTGATTAATAACATTATATAAGAGCATAAACATAAATTATAATGTTCTACAATTTTTTATTTTCTCTGAGAAAAAGGCTAGTCCAGTTTTCTAGAAGTTGTAATTTATTTCTATTGCCTTTTATTTCTTTTCAGTCAAGGTATTTTCCTTTTTAAGTAGGTTTATCTCATAAATAAAATACTCTTCTAAGGTCAAATAAAGGGCTTCTTAAACAAGTGGTTAATATTTGATAGGAACTTTCATTGTTTATACTTCAGGTTATAATAAATATCAAGTAATTTAAAAGTTATTGGACTTTTCTTATGACTTGGTTTGCAGAGATACACAAAAGACACCATTTCAATGCAAAGGATAATTTACAGAACAATTTGTTTTAAGCCTTTCAGAGAGCTGAGGTCTCAAGGCCACCATGATAACTGAATTCCAAATGGTGACAAGTCTCTTTGAAGATGAATGAGATTTGTTATCTCTTCTACTTTGGGCAGACATGGAAAAGGGAAAATAAAAGATGACCTTCACATAAAAGGGTAAAATGAAATCAGCTAAAATTATGGCTAAATCTAAAAGGCTGGGTGTAGACTAATATAATTAGAATAATTAGGAGCCCTGTACAAAAAGAGATTTTGCATTCACATGCAAGCTTCTTCCAGTAGGTTTATAAGAAAGATCTGAAGCAGGGCTGAAGACCAGAAGGAGCCCCTACTAGGGGCATAGGAACATAGGTATAAAGAAAGTGATAGTCTATCAGTGGAATCAAGATAAAATACGTTACCTGTGTTTTGGACCATTTTATGTACAAAGCAAGATCCTCAAACATAAGGTGAGAGGTAACACAACTTCCTTGTTTTAGGTCTCAAGGATATACTGCTTCTGGAGGACAAGTGGAAGCAAACTGCACCTGCCACCGGAGATACCTTGAAGAGCTCTCGGATCCATTGTCCTTCCCTGGAGCAAAACAAGGGTATCACTGGGGAATTGGAAAACTCGATCGTCTCTACAGCCCACTGGACATAAAATTGGCATCTGGATTCCATACAGTGGGAAAAAGCAGCAATGCTAAGGCCCATACTGAAGCTGCTGCTGCTGCTGCTGCTAAGTCGCTTCAGTCGTGTCCGACTCTGTGCGACCCCAGAGACGGCAGCCCACAGGCTCCCCCGTCCCTGGGATTCTCCAGGCAAGAACACTGGAGTGGGTTGCCACTAGGACAGGATAATTGCCCCTATCATACACCTAGCAATTCATAACAAGTTACATCAAGCTACTGTTAAACAGGGTAAGAGTGTGGGGAAATATCCTATCTGTGGCACAAAAGGTAGAGAAACTGTGGAAAGCTGAGATTGGATTAAAAACACTAAGAGAAAACCAGCCAGAAGGAATTTGAAAACTATAGTATACCAAACACAAAAATTGCCAGCACAAATCACAAACCTATCTGAATCACATATTAGACTGCCAACTCCCCACACTAGTGTTTGTGCAGAAGAACTAAGGTGCCCATTATGGGTTATAAGTACTCTTGGCCTCAGTTTCCATTGTCCTTCTATACTTGATGTCTGCTACTGCTGCGGCTTCAGTCATGTCCGACTCTGTGTGATCCCATAGATGGCAGCCTAACAGGCTCCACCGTCCTGGGATTCTCCAGGCAAGAACACTGGAGTGGGGTGCCATTTCCTTCTCCAATGCATGAAAGTGAAAAGTGAAAGTGAAGTCATTCTGTCATGTCCAACTCTTAGCGACCCCATGGACTGCAGCCCACCAGGCTTCTCCATCCATGGGATTTTCCAGGCAAGAATACTGGAGTGGGGTGCTGTTGCCTTCTCTGATACTTGATGTCTAGCATGAAATAAAGTTATGAGATTTATACACACACATACATCCACTCAGGCCTTGATCAAGAGATAAAACAACTCATGGAAGCAGACTCAGAGAAAGCCCAAACATAGTATCTCTTAAACTGAGTCTTGAAGATAACAGTGATTAACATGCTAAAAGATTTAATGAAAACAGGCAAAATACATGTATGAATTGATTTAAAATTATAAGACAGTGACAGAAATTACAAAAAATAAAATATCTCACATTTATGGGGGCAACAAGTCCAAAATCAAAGTGTAGGCAGGGTCATGCTTTCTCTGAAAACACTAGAGGAGGACCCTTCCTTGACTCTTAGATTTTGACTTGTTTGTTTTGTTCACTCAGTCGTGTCTGACTCTTTGCCACCCTATGGACTGCAGTACGCCAGGCTTCCCTGTCCTTCAGCATTTCCCAGGGTTTACTCAAACTCATGGCCATTGAGTTGGTGATGCCATCTAACCATCTCATGCTCTGTCATCCCCTTCTCCTCCTTCCTTCAAGCTTTCCCAGCATCAGGGTCTTTTCCAATGAATCTGCTCTTTGCATTGGGTGGCCAAAGTATTGGAGCTTCAGCTTCAGCATCAGTCCTTCCAATGAATAATCAGGATTGATTTCCTTAGGATTGACTGGTATGATCTCCTTGCTGTCCAAGGGACTCTCAAGAGTTTTCTCCAACACCAAAGTTCAAAGGCATCAGTTCTTTGGTGCTTGGTCTTCTTTATGGTCCAACTCTCATATCCATACATGACTACTGGGAAAACCATAGCTTTGACTAGATGGACCTTTGCCAGTAATGTCTCTGCTTTTTAATATGCTGTCTAGATTGGTCATAGCTTTTCTTCCAAGGAGCAAGAATCTTTTAATTTCAGGGCTGCCCTCACCATCTGCAGTGATTTTGGAGCTCGAGGAAATAAAGTCTGTCACTGTTTCCATTGTTTTCCTGTCTATTTGCCATGAAGTGATGGGACTGGATGCCATGATCTTAGTTTTTGGAATGCTGAGTTTTAAGCCTATTTTCACTCTCCTCCCTCACCTTCACCAAGATGCTCTCTTGGTCCTCTTTGCTTTCTGCCATAAGGGTGGTATCATCTCCATATCTGAGGTTATGGATATTTCTCTCAACAATCTTGATTCCAGAATCCTAGATTCTTAGTGTCTGGTAATCCTTGGTGTTCCTTGCCTTGTATGTGAATCATTCCAACCATACATTCATTTTCACATGGACTTCTATCCTACATGTTTTAATTAACTTGGGAAGTAGCAAGTTCTAAAACGTCAAAATCCAGTTTGGGTGAGACTTTGTGTATCATTCATCCTGGGACAAAATTGCTCCCTATCTGTATATCTGTGAAACTCTGAAAACACACTATCAGCTTCAGAAATGTAATGGTGAGACAAGCATCAGGGAAGCTATCTCATTCTAAATGTGATAAATTTGAAGGAAAATATGAGTCACAAACAGGTTTAAAATTCACAAAAGCAAATTCCATTAGATTTCAGTGCCTGAGAATAATCTCTGTGACAATATGCTCAGTCCTCTGAGCCTAATAAGATTGTAGCTCCACTCTCTCATCCCATGTGGTCAGGGACCTCACCCTCTGAGCCCCCAAAGTAGTGATCTCATTAATTTTCATACCAAAGACTGGAGGAATGGGAATGGGAGAAACAGATGAAGGATACAGTGCTTCTTTTTGAAGTGATGAAAATTTTCTAGAGTTGTGTCACGATGATTGTACAAACTTATGAATTGAATAATAACACTTTAAAGTTATGATTTTCATGGCACATAAATTATATTTCAACTGAAAGAAAAAGAAAACTGGAGAACCCATGCTAGCTTATTTTTTAATTAATTCTAAGTTACACTAATTAACACAGTGGGGATTTTGTGTAACAATAAACTTGGAAAACAATAGAACAGAACATGTTACTGGAAAGGGACCCACAAATACATTACCGATTGATTTCAACAAAGTCACCAAAGTAACTTAATGGAAAAACATTATCTTTTCAACAAATGTTACTGGAATATTTGAATACCCAAAGTCAAAAATAAATTAAAAAATTAAAAAATCTTAATTAACACACTCATATTTCCTGTTGAATATGTGAAGTGATAAAATAACTTGGAAAATAGAATAGTGATTGCTTATAAAATGATATGTACACTTACCATAAAACTGAGAAAGATTAAGATTTATTGAAAATTTTTAAGATCATGATATAAGGTCTAAAATTATAAACACTCTAGTAGAAAACATGAAAGAAAATCTCTGACAATTTTTAGACAAGACACAAAAACAAAAAACAAAACATAGATTTTGACAAATTTGACTTCACCAAAATTAAAATATTCTCTTCTTTGTAGAACACAATAAAAGAAAAAAAATAAATAACTATGACTTGGAAATATATTCACAAATATATTTTTTAAATGATTTAGTAAAGAAAGTACAAAGAACAGTTGTGTTTATGTGCATGCTCAGTCATGTCTGACTCTTTATGGCCTATGCACCTGGAAAACCCAAAAAGAACTCTATGACTCAATGATAAGATGACAAACAGCATAAAAAAATTGTAATGGAGAATTTGCAAAGACACTTCACAAAGAGAAAATACAACTGACAATTATGCATATGAAAGAATGTCCAATATTATTAATATTAGCCTTTTGGGAAATTTAAATTAGGGCCATAATAAGACACCAGAATAAACCTACTAAAGTGGCAAAAATTATCAAATAAACCAAATGCAGATTATATATATTGCTGGTGAGGATGAAAAATAATAAATACATTCTTATTTGCTGTTGAATATGCCAAGTGACAAAATACTTTGGAAAATATAATGGTGATTTCCTATAAAATGATATGTACACTTACCATATAACTGAGAAATCTGACCCAAAAGGATTAATAAGAATGAACATTTCCACATAAAGATCTATATAAAAATGTTTAGAAAGCTTTATTTAGAATAGCAAAAAAGCTGGGAATTATCCAAACTTGCACAAATAAATAATGAATAAAAAAATTGTGTTACATCTGTATAATAGAATAATGATTAGCAATAGAAATGATCAGTTGACCCATGCAACTATATGGATGACTCCCCAAAAACATTATATTTAGTGAAATAAGCTAGATACAAAAGGTTATATATGTATAATTTTATTTTCATGACAAAAGTATTTGTCATGACAAAAAGTATTTTTTGTCAGAACAAAAGTATTTTCATGACAAAACAAATCAGTTGTTGCCAGGCACTTGTATTATAAGAAGGACTGAGTACCAAAAATGGGCTTCCCAGGTGGCACAGTGGTATTGAATCCATCTGCCAATGCAGGAGATGCAGGAGACAAGGGCTCCATCCCTGGGTTGGGAGATGTCCTAGAGGAGCAAATGGAAACCCACTCCAGTATCCTTGCCTGGAAAATTCCATGGACAGAAGAGCCTGGTGGGCTATAGTCCATGGGGTTGCAAAGAGTCAGAGATGATTTAGCACACACGTATCTGACTACTAAATATTACAAAAATATTTGGGAGTGATGAAACTATTCTATAACTTGATTGTAGTGGTGATTACATTTACACATATCAAAAAATGTTTCATTTTACTCCATGTAAATTATCCCTCAATGAGTAGGTTATTGGTTAAATTGTGTTCCCCCACAAAATCAAATGTTGAAGTCTGAATCCTGATATTTCATTAGGTGACCTTACTTGGAGATAAGGCTTTTACAGAGGCAATCAAATTAAAATAAGATAATTAGGATGGACTCTAATCCAACATGACCAGTGTTCTTATAAAAAGGGAAAATTTATACACCAAGACACATATAAAGGGAAGATGATATGAAGAGACATAGGGAGGGGATGGCCATCTGTAAGCCAAGGAGAGAAACACAGAACAGATCCTCCTTCACAACTGTCAGAAGAGATCAACCCTGCCAACATCTTCATTTTGGACTTCTAGTCTCCAGAATTGTGAGACAATACATTATATTGTTTCTGTGCTATTTTGTGATGGCAGTCCAATCAAACTAATATACCTGAATAAAAAATGTTTATTTTTATTCCCACAATTCAAAAATTAAAATCTTGACCATAATAATACAGTCATTTCAAAGACAGCACAGAATTTAATATCTAAGTATGCGTCTACATGATCAATGAAAGAAAACTATGTGATTAAATATCTTTTTATATCTACTTCACTGGTGTCAATAATTTGAATAGATCATTTCTGTAGTATTATGATAATCTCCATTAGTAAATGTTCTCCAGGTATGCCTTTGTTGCTTTGTTCAAATTTCTGTACTTATGTATTACCTAAATTTTTAAATTTTGCTTTAATTGCTAATACTCTGAGTCTGTTATGCAAATATCCAGATATATCTCATCTTGCATCTTCCCTGTGATGAGATCAGCTATACCACTTTTAGTATTTCATGGAGATTTCAAATCCTCTTACAAAAAGATTCTGAAAATGTATAGAAAGGAGATTGTTGCAGCAAGCATCATGGTTCATATACATGGACATACTTGCAAGGTTAACTCTTTAAAATGCAGTTTCCTAGAGAAGAGAAGGATCTCCTCCAACCTTGTGTGCCTATGAACTTTAAATGAAAACATGGCACACTATGTTCCTAACTTGGCAATTAGCTGTGTACATGATGCGTGTGTGTGTGCTAAGTTGCTTTAGTGGAGTCAGACTCTTTGCAACATGATGGACTATAGCCCTCCAGGCTCCTCTGTCCATGGGATTCTCTGGAGTCGGTTGCCATGCCCTCCTCCAGGGGATCTTCCCAATCCAGAGATGGAACCCGTGTCTCTTACGTCTCCTGCACTGGCAGCTGGGTCATTTACCACTAGTGCCACCTGGGAAGCCCCATTGTATATGATGGTGACTCTCAAAAAGTATGTTGATTGCTGATTGTTTGATGTGGTGAAATAAATTTGTGGTTGCACAAATATAGAAGTCAAAACTCAGTGTAATTTTGAAAAGCACTGTATTATGACCTGGTTTGGTATAGTATTCTACTTCTAACACCAATTAGGATGCACTCAAAAACAACAAAAAATCTTCCTCTCAAAACTGAGCAGTTCAGACACATCAGTCATCAATCTGAATCTCAGGGTCAGGCACAGGGAAAGAGATACTGAAAAGTGAAGCTTAGTTATCCATCAATGGAGCAAACTTCAAGTGAAGGTCTGCAGAGAAGTTAAGAATTGTGTTGTGTGTCTAACGTTTATCATATAACTGCACCAAATGTCTTATTTGTTTATGTAATTTTTACTTATTTATTGTTACTAATGTAACCTTCTATTCAGTTTAGTTCAGTTCAGTCTCTCAGTTCAGTTGTATCCGACTCTTTACGACCCCATGAATCACAGAACGCTAGGCCTCCCTGTCCATCACCAACTCCCGGAGTTCACTCAGACTCAATGTCCATCGAGTCTGTGATGCCATCCACCCATCTCATCCTGGGTCGTCCCCTTCTCCTCCTGCCCCCAATCCCTCCCAGCATCAGAGTCTTTTCCAATGAGTCAACTCTTTGCATGAGGTGGCCAAAGTACTGGAGTTTCAGCTTTAGCATCATTCCTTCCAAAGAAATCCCAGGGTTGATCTCCTTCAGAATGGACTGGTAGGATCTCCTTGCAGTCCAAGGGACTCTCAAGAGTCTTCTCCAACACCACAGTTCAAAAGCATCAATTCCTCAGTGCTCAGCCTTCTTCACGGTCCAACTCTCTCATCCATACATGACCACAGGAAAAACCATAGCCTTGACTAGATGGACCTTTGTTGGCAAAGTAATGTCTCTGCTTTTCAATATGCTATCTAGGATGCTCATAACTTTTCTCCCAAGAGGAAGTGTCTTTTAATTTCATGGCTGCAATCACGATCTGCAGTGATTTTGGAGCCCCCCAAAATAAAGTCTGCCACTGTTGCTACTGTTTCCCTATCTATTTCCCATGAAGTAATGGGACCAGTTGCCATGATCTTCATTTTCTGAATGTGGAGCTTCAAGCCAACTTTTTCGCTCTCCTCTTTCACTTTCATCAAGAGGCTTTTTAGCTCCTCTTCACTTTCTGCCATAAGGGTGGTGTCATCTGCATATCTGAGGTTATTGATATTTCTCCCGGCAATCTTGATTCCAGCTTGTGTTTCTTCCAGTCCAGCGTTTCTCATGATGTACTCTACATATAAGTTAAATAAGCAGGGTGACAATATACAGCCTTGACATACTCCTTTTCCTATTTGGAACCAGTCTGTTGTTCCATGTCCAGTTTTAACTGTTGCTTCCTGAGCTGCATACAGATTTCTCAAGAGGCAAGTCAGGCAGTCTGGTATTCCCATCTCTCAGAATTTTCCACATAGTCAATAAAGCAGAAATAGATGGATGTTTTTCTGGAACTCTCTTGCTTTTTCCATGATCCAGCAGATGTTGGCAATTTGATCTCTCAGTCTCTGAGTCATGTCCAACTCTTTACAACCCAACATACCACAGCAAGCGAGGCCTCCCTGTCCATCACCAACTCAAACTCATGTCCATTGAGTCAGTGATACCATCCAACCATCTCACCCTCTGTCCTCCCCTTCTCCTCCTGACTTCAATCTTTCCCAGCATCAGGATCTTTTCAAATGAGTCACCTTCACATCATGTAGCCAAGTATTACAGTTTCAGCTTCAGCATCAGTCCTTCCAATGAACACTCAGGACTGATCTCCTTTAGGGTTGACTGTTTGGATCTCCTTGCAGTTCAAGGGGCTCTCAAGAGTCTTCTCCAACACCACAGTCCAAAAGCATCAATTCTTTTGTGCTCAGCCTTCTTTATAGTCCAACTCTCATATCCATACATGACCACAGGAAAAACTATAGCCCTGCCTAGTAGCACCTTTGTTGGGAGAGTAGTCTCTGCTTTTTAATATGCTGTCTAGGTTGGTCATAATTTTCCTTCCAAGGAGTAAGTGTCTTTTAATTTCATGGCTGCAGTCACCATCTGCAGTGATTTTGGAGCCCCCCAAAATAAAGTCTGACACTGTTTCCACTGTTTCCCCATCTATTTCCCATGAATTGATGGGACTGGATGCCAAGATCTTAGTTTTCTGAATGTTGAGCTTTAAGCCAACGTTTTCACTCTCCTCTTTCACTTTCATCAAGAGGCTCTTTAGTTTTACTTCACTTTCTGCCATAAGGGTGGTGTCATCTGCATATCTGAGGTTATTGATATTTCTCCCGGCAATATTGATTATAGCCTGTGCTTCATCCAGCCCAGCATTTTCATGATGTACTCTGCATATAAGTTAAATAAGCAAGGTGCCAATATACAGCCTTGAAGTACTCCTCTTCCTATTTGGAATCAGTCTGTTGTTCCATGTCCAGTTCTAACTGTTGTTTCCTTACCTTCATACAGATTTCTTAAGAGGCGGGTCAGGTGGTCTGGTATTCCCATGTCTTGAAGAACTTATCGCAGTTTATTGTGATCCACACAGTCAATGGCTTTGGCGTAGTCAATAAAGCAGAAATAAATGTTTCTCTGGAATTCTCTTGCTTTTTGAATGATCCAGCGGATGTTGGAAATTTGGCCTCTTTTTAAAACCAGCTTGAACATCTGGAATTTTATGGTTCACGTATTGCTGAAGCTTGGCTTGGAGAAATTTGAGCATTACTTTACTAGTGTGTGAAAGTGAAAATGAAGATGCTCAGTCATGTCCGACTCTTAACGACCCCATTGAGTGTAACCTACCAGGCTCCTCCATCCATGGGATTTTCCAGGCAAGAATACTGGAGTAGGTCGCCATTTCCTTCTCCAGGGGATCTTCCCAACCCAGGGATTGAACCCAGGTCTCCCAAATTGTAGGCAGACGTTTTACCATCTAAGCCACCAGGGTGAGAAGAGTGCAACGGTGCAGTAGTTTGAGCATTCTTTGGCATTGCCTTTCTTTGGGATTGGAATGAAAACTGACCTTTTCTGGTCCTATGGCCACTGCTGTGTTTTCCAAATTTGCTGGCATATTGAGGGCAGCACTTTCACAGCATCATCTTTCAGGATCGGAAATGGCTCAACTGGAATTCCATCACCTCCACTAGCTGTGTTTGTAGTGATGCTTCTTAAGGCCCACCTGACTTCACATTCCAGGATTTCTGGCTCTAGATGAGTGATCATGCTATGGTGGCTATCTGGGTCATGAAAATCTTTTTTGCACAGTTCTTCTGTGTATTCTTTCCACCTCTTCTTAATATCTTCTGCTTCTGTTAGGTCCATACAATTTCTGTCCTTTATTGAGCCCATCTTTGTATGAAGTGTTCCCTTGGTATCTTTAATTTTCTTGAAGAGATCTCTAGTCTTTGCCATTCTATTGTTTTCCTCTACTTCTTTGCACTGATCACTGAGGAAGACTTCCTTATCTCTCCTTGCCATTCTTTGGAATTCTGAATTCAAATGGATATATCTTTCCTTTTCTCCTTTGCTTTTCACTTCTGTTCTTTTCTCAGCTATTTATAAGGCCTCTTCAGACAGACATTTTGCTTTTTTGCATTTCTTTTCTTGGAGATGGTCTTGATCTCTGTCTCCTATACAATGTCATGAACCTCTGTCCATAGTTCATCAGGCACTCTGTTTATCAGATCTAGTCCCTTAAATTTATTTCTCACTTCCACTGTATCATAAGGGGTTTGATTTAGGTCATACCTGGCTGCAAGAAGATCCAATCAGTCCATTCTGAAGGAGATCAGCCCTGGGATTTCTTTGGAAGGAATGATGCTAAAGCTGAAACTCCAGTACTTTGGCCACATCATGCAAAGAGTTGACTCATTGGAAAAGACTCTGATGCTGGGAGGGATTGGGGGCAGGAGGAGAAGGGGACGACCCAGGATGAGATGGGTGGATGGCATCTCAGACTCAATGGACATTGAGTCTGAGTGAACTCCGGGAGTTGGTGATGGACAGGGAGGCCTAGCGTGCTGCGATTTATGGGGTCGCAAAGAGTTGGACATGACTGAGCGACTGAACTGAACTGAACTGAATGGTCTAGTGGTTTTCCCCACTTTATTCAATTTAAGTCTGAATTTGGCAATAAGGAGTTCATGATCTGAGCTCCCAGTCTTGTTTTTTCTGACTGTATAGAGCTTCTCCATCTTTGGCTGCAAAAGAATATAATCAATCTGTTTTCTGTGTTGGCCATCTGGTGATGTCCATGTGTAGAGTCTTTTGTGTTGTTGGGAGAGGGTGTTTGCTATAACTTGTGTGTTCTCTTGGCAAAACTCTGTTACCCTTTGCCCTGCTTCATTCTGTATTCCAAGGCCAAATTTGCCTGTTCCTCCTGGTGTTTCTTGATTTCCTACTTTTTCATTCCAGTTCCCTGTAATGAAGAGGACGTTTTTTGGGGGGTTGTTAGTTCTAGAAGGTCTTGTAGGTCTTCATAGAACCATTCAACTTCAGCTCCTTCAGCAGTACTGGTCGGGGCATAGACTTGGATTACTGTGATATTGAATGGTTTGCCTTGGAAACGAACAGAGATCATTCTGTCATTTTGGAGACTGTATCCAAGTACTGCATTTTGGACTCTTTTGTTGACTATGATGGCTGCTGCTGCTGCTGCTGCTAAGTCATGTCAGTCGTGTCCAACTCTGTGCAACCCCATAAATGGCAGCCCAACAGGCTCCTCTGTCCCTGGGATTCTCCAGGCAAGGATACTGGAGTGGGTTGCCATTTCCTTCTCCAATGCATGAAAGTAAAAAGTCAAAGTGAAGTCCCTCAGTCAGGTCCGACTCTTAGCAACCCCATGGACTGTAGCCTACTATGGCTACTCCATTTCTTCTAAGGTATTCTTGTCCACAGTAGTAGATATAATGGTCACCTGAGTTAAATTCACCCTTTCCAGGCCATTTTAGTTTGCTGATTCCTAGAATATGGACATTCACTCTTGCCATCTCCTGTTTGACCACTTCCAATTTGCCTTGATTCATGGACCTAACATTCCAGGTTCCTATGCAATATTGCTTGTTACTGAACTATAATCCTCTCCATTGCTGTTCCCTTCTGTAATCTCCTTAATTAATAATATTTCATTATATACCTTCTTTATCAGTTTTATATTGAGTATATCTGGAGGTTATATGCTAGAATGCTAATATTTAACTTCATTTTTGAAAGTAGATTAAATAAATAATTTAAATAAATTTGATTTTCCTATGCCCTACTATGGTTTCATTAATAACTACATAAATAAACTTGGAAGGTTTACCAGATTGGTGTTACAGTATACTGGTTTCTGCTTTTAGGTCTTAAGTTCAAAACCAACCTCATATTATACATAAAGAAAAATAAATATTGTTGTATATTGTGAGTCAATAGTTTTGTTTCCAAGGGGTTTCTAAAATACGTAAACAAAGTAGGAAGAAATGCAGATCTTCTTCAAATCCTGGAAAAATTTTGCCCAAGTAGTATTTTTCTGGCAATTCCAAGTGAAAGAGGGGNGTATATGTATGTATGTATGTATGTGTATATATATATATACATATACACACATATATCTCCTTCCTAAGCTTATTTACCATCCCTTCTGATGGATCTCTTCTGCACACACCAAACGTACTTTACAATTCTTTGCAACCCCCAGACTTCACTTCTACTTTTGTGTATAATGAGTTATGGGGGTAAACAGAGGGCTGTCTTCTCTTCAGGCACATTTGTAAATTAAAATCAGAACATCAGTCAAAAGGTATATATTCTTCTTTCTTTTACCTTCAGGAAAACCTACTGCTAAATTCCCCTTAGTTATTTACAAAATAAGTACTCACTATGTGCCCATCCTGGGCTCACATAAATCTTGTTTTTATGAAGTGTGTATTACTAGGAAATGATTTAAGTTAAATAATTGGTGTCACCAGTGCCAACAATTCAGATAGGCTCTCAGATGTTGCTTTGGTCACTTTTTGGGTCCAGAAAACTGTGTGATGCTAGGAAAAAAAAAAAAAAAAGTAGTTATATGACAACTTGAATTAGGGCAAATAATCCTATTAAATTTTGGAAGAAGAAAGACTTCTGGGAGACATTGGAGTGAGCTTGAATCAATATTAATACCTGGGAAATGACAGCAGCAGATGAGTTACCCTAGTGTGAAACAATTAGGGTTGACAGGGCTCAGTTTGAACAATGTGATTCACTGGTCATAAAGCTAAGAGACAGATCTGCAAACAATGACAAGCCCTGTATACAGTAACTGTCATCATCACTGACTGAGTGGTCAGGACATTTAATTGGTGACCTCAGAATCACTAATTGGGCATTAATATCTCAATCAACCATGTTTGCTTAAAGAAGTGACTTTTTAGTAAGTTTCTTCTTCTTTTTTCTTAAAAGCCAGGTCAGCTTTGACTTCTACATTAGAAGACAAGCCTACTTAAGTAGTTGATCTGGCTTTCCAGGGGACAAAGCCACTGATTCCACAATTAGAAAGATGGCTTAAAATGTCAAGAGCCCTGGTAAAGTAATATCTTTCCATTAATTGACAGTGAAGGATGAACAAGTGAGGCTGAACCCTTTGTTGAGAACAGATTTAATTGGCAGGGGTCAGGGAATTTTACAAAGATGGTGTTCCTTAAGGATGCAAAGAAAAGTACCATGAAAAGGAGAGGAAAATTGCCTAAAGTAGGTCTGGTTATGTCAAGGCCAATCTTTTCGTTCACAATCTTGCCTGGGGCTTGTTCTGCCAAGACTAAAGAAATGATGACATATGTATGGCATATGCGTAGTACTGCAGCATTTTATTTTACATCTTGGTAAAAAAATAAAGAAATTTTGGGAACGTGAGGGAGGAACTAAATTATGTTTAGTTTTTCTAAAATGCATATTGCTGTCTATTCAGTAGGTGCAAATAAAATCTAATTACCTGAAATCTATTCTGAATTTTATTACTAATTCTCATCTATTGAAAACTAAATGTGGGTTGAGACCCAGTTGATGGGATTCCATTGGTTCTTTAAATAGCCTAAATTATTTTTTGCTCTTAATAGCTAACAGCTCTAAGTTTTAGTGAACAGATTTACTTGAATGAAAAAATTTAAAAAAGACTTCAATTCCTGTGTTAGGGAGGGATGTGTTGATTTATATGCATATTTCAAGTTCTCTCATTAAGAAATATTTCCAAACTTCTATGCTGTATTATGAACTGTGTCATGTGTGAACTGTTTTAAGAATGTTTGCAAATGCATTAAAATAAAATGTTCTTATCTGGGCAAAATAAACGCCTTGAAACCAACTCCAGTCTAAAACGTTATACATGTAGCTAGTAAACATAATTATTAATATAATCATATTTTCCACATTGACCTGAATCAGCTGCAAAGATCTTAATAGACTCAACATTGAAAAAAATGGGAAGGATGAAATTTAAAGTATTTTGTTTTTCAGCAAAGACATTTAATATCTCCTATACTAAAGCTCCCATGATATACTATTATCAAATATGATTTTCAGTTTTCTATTCCAATAGGTAATCAGTTAGCAATTTTGTTATTTATAATGAAAACCAGGAGTTTGAAACAAAAGACTTGTGCATAAATTTGTTTTTCAGGTTTTTTTGTCTTTTGGCCATCCAATCTTTTGTGTCATTTGTTTTCTCAATTTCTATAAAGCAATTCAAAAAAAGTTTTACAGAGAGTTTGTTTGTTGCTAAGATTCACTCATGTTAGGGCACATTGTTATAGTTCATTTGTTTTGACTAGAGTAGTATATGCCAATGTGTGAGTAACACATGGTTTATTCATCCAGTCTGCCATGGTGGGTGTTTGGATTATTTCCAGATTTTTGCTGTTATGATATTCTCACATAGGTGTCTGGAAAGTCATGGGCAAGAGTGTCTCTTGGGAGCGTGTGTGTGTGTGTTAGTCGCTCAATCATGTCTGACTCTTTGCAAGCCCATGGACTCCTATATCCTATATCCTGCCAGGCTCCTATATCCAGGGAGTCTCAGGTAAGAATACTGGAGTGCGGGCCATGCACTTCTCCAGGGATCTTCCTGACCCAGGGATCAAGCCTGGGTCTCCTGCATTGCAGGCAGATTTGTTACCCTCTAAACTACAATGGAAACACATACCTAGCCCATATGCTCTTAAGAGCATACCTAGGAGTAAAATTCTGAAACACAGGCATATGAATATTTAAATTTAAAAGAACATAGGCAATGCCAACTTTCTTCTTAGAAGATTTCACCATATTAAATCACTACTTCCCTAGGCTTATCAAATCACCATCTAATTAAGCCTATTATTCTTTTCCTTTATAAACACTTTGATTAACTTAAGCTTCTCTGAATTTAATTTCTCAGAAATTAAAATTTCAATAAAATAGCAATGCAGTTTTTCTGATGAAATACTTTTTTTCTTTTTCATGTGCTGTAACTTTTTGTTCTTTTGGCAAAACTTAAGAGTTTCCTGATTTAGTTCATTTAAGGGACTTTTCTTTGACACTGTACCTTTAGAAATAATGCTTGTTCTTACTGTCATACTGATGAGTCAAACCAGACACTTTATATGAGAAAAAGTTTCACTTTATATTTTCCAACTCAAAGGCATCTGTTAATATGCATTTGAGGAATATCAAAAAAAGAGAGAAAATAAATTCCAGAGAGCATCTGGTAAATTATATGATAAAATAGGTTAAAAAAATTAAAATGCGAATTTAATGTAAGTAATTGAAGTTGAGTGAATTTTATGCTATATTGTATTGGAGCTGTGTGCAGTCACTTCATACATGTCCAGTTTTTCACAGCCTTATGGACTGAAGCCTGCCAGGCTCTTCTGTTCATGGGATTCTCCAAATGGGAATACTGGAGTGGGTTGCCACACCCTCCTTCAGGGGATCTTCCCACCCAGGGATCGAACCCACATCTCTTATGTCTCCAGTATTTGCAGGTGGGTTCTTTACCACTAGTGCCACCTGGGAAGCCCATATTGCATTACTTAACTTACAATAATTTAGTATGAAAAACAAAATTATAGATTAAGAAGCAGAAGATGTAATAAATACATTATGTTGTTTCAGAAAATATGTTTATGCATGTGTTCAATTCTGACATTCAGCTTCTGGGAAATTAAATAAGAATCAGTTCAGTTCAGTCACTCAGTTGTGTCCAGCTCTTTGTGACTTCATTGACTGCAGCACTCCAGGCTTCCCTGTCCATCACCAACTCTTGGAGCTTAGTCAAACTCATGTCCATTGAGTTAGTGATGCCATCCAACCATCTCATCCTCTGTGATCCCTTTCTCCTCCTGCCTTCAATCTTTTCCAGCATCAGGGTCTTTTCAAATGAGTCAGTTCTTCATTAGTCCTACTTTCACATCCATACATGACTACTGGAAAAACCATAGCTTTGACTAGATGGACCTTTGTTGGCAAAGTAAAGTCTTTGCTTTTTAATATGCTGTCTACGTTGGTCATAACTTTCCTTCCAAGGAGTAAGCATCTTTTATTTCAAGCCTGCAGTAAACATCTGCAGTGATTTTGGAGCCCAAATAACAGGAATAACTATTATTTTAATTAGATCACAATCAAAATTTTTCTGTGTATTACATGGAGGAAACAGAATATATAACTGAAGAGTAATCAGTCCAACATTAGCAGTATAATTTTGTGTTAGTAGAAAGTAGAAAATATTTTAATGTGTAATATTTACAGTGAACTAAGATGATGATTTATTGACAATAAATATTTCAATAAAATATTTGATAAACTTTAACTACATTATTGAATAAGGCAAACCACATTCAATTAAATAATTATTTATGTGCAAATTGTATGTATTATAATTGTAAAATTTAGTGTACTCCACACCACTCTAGTTGCATTTTAAAATATTATTAGAGTAATCTGTATTACATTGGGTATCTATAGATTCTTTACTTTCCTCCTAATGATGCATTTTAGGAACAGGGATTGCAAATAACTTCTAGCAGTTGCTTATATGAAGTATGTGAATGAAAGCTATTCTAAAGAGTTTATTATTTCCTCCTAAAGCTCCCTGCTTTCTCTAACCATATGTTTTCTCAAGAACAATACATTCTTTGAAAATAGTAGGGGTTTGATAAAGACGGGGCCATTAAATAAAATTGTCATCAATCACACCACCAATAATCTACCACATATCTACTAAGAACCTTCTACAAGGATGGAAATATACCATTTTAATGTCCTATTTGTTTCTTAACAGAAAGATGCATAGAATGGGGAGAAACAAAAGCTTCCATAATGGGATCGATGTGCCTTAATGAAGGCATGTAAGACAACATTAATTTGCAAAGTCTGATGGTATCAGTGAGTGGGATAATGTCTTTTGTACTTAGTTATTAAATTAAGAAAAGGAATTTTAAAAACTCTATGCCATGCTAGAAAAGAATAGGTGAAAAGCTATAAATTGACTCCATTAAAATTGTATGCACAACTATTCTTGAAAAGAATCCCAATTTGAAGCCCTCAATTTGAAGATTCAGTGATACCCTGGGACAGAGTGGGAGGAGGGATAATCTTAGCTTCTTTCTATCAAAAGAGAAATGAGCATTCAGTACTCTCAGTCAAGCCTGAATCAAGGCTTTATGTCAATATTAAAAGGCAACCTTTGGGAAGCAACTATAAATCAACTGGAATGCAGTTAGTGATGCTCACTTGATCATTTCTTCTCTTCAGGGTGGCCTGAAGCTTTGCTTTGGTTTCCTGATGATAGTCTGTTACACCTAAGGTCTCAGCATCCTACTCAGTTTCCCTTTACTTCTTTGTTTTTTTTCTTCTCTTTTCTTCTCCTTCTCCTTTCCTTCCTCCTTGTTGTTTTTTTTTTTTTAGTTGTAAGCAAAACTGTCCAAATCTAGATGAGAAATTTTGTAATCACTCTGCTCCTATCACAAATCCCTCTATATCATATGAATATTTGATAAAGTATAGGTCAAGGTTAACCAAAAGTTATGTGGAAATGCCCAGAGTCATATAGTTCTAATGTAAGGGGAGGGTGTTCTCACCACTAACATCCATAACCCAGAGGCTGAAGTCTGCTTTTTACAACCAAGGTTTTATGCCTGGGTCTAAAAAGTAAGTTATAAAATAACCAACCTGGGACTATTTTTCAATGAGAAAAAAGGTGGGGAAATTTCATAAAACTGGATGTTGAATTTGCAACATTAAAACTGATGATTAGGTTCCTAGATAAATGAGCTGTGTATCAAATTCTTACACTGATGATTCTTGAGGGCATAAAATAGAGTGGAAATTTCTGAGCTTTTTATGTCTCATTTTAACACAGAGTGTATGCATGAGTTGCATTTATTTTCATTCAATATTCATGATACAATCATTTACTAAATGTTTACAGGTGCTCAGATACTGTCTTTAGTGAGTTCTAAGTTAAGTAAGACAATCAGACAAGCAAACACAGAAATGAGCTGTTACAAAGTGGGAAAACTAAGGGAAAATTCTGGCCATGTCAAAATATTGTAGGAAAAATATTTGATCCTTTTTGACTTCAGAGCAGTAAATAAAGCTCCATACTTTTAGTTCATGAATGGGACTTTCTTAACAAAGGAGAGACATGAATCCCCATTTGCTTCCCCCTCAAAATTTGAATCTTAAAACTAATTATAATTGGTATCTATTTTTGATCTTTTTTGAACTATTTGTGGAAAAGGTTTTGCTTCTTGATACAAAGCCATGGGCAACTGCAATTCATCACAACTGCTCTCCCTGCCTCCTGAATTCTTTGAATAAGGCATTGTGTGAAATTCCAACCTCATTAAATCTGCTGTTTAGCTGTACTCTGTACAGCCACTGAGAATCTGCTCTGGGTCAACCCTTCTGCTTGTGAAACCATTTAAGGCAAACAAGATGCCTGAACCATGAGGTGTAACATAATACCAAAGTCAGACAGCTACATTCTTTACTACTTAAGTAAATTTCTACATTCTTTGCTGATCAAAATAAATTCTTTTTCCATTTTTATTTGGTAGAATCTTTCAGACAAAATGTTTCTTCCTTTATATAATAAATAATATTGAAGGGCCCTATAGTAAAAGAACAAAGAAACTTACTTCAGTTTCTATAGCCTATAAAAGAATAAGAATCAAAGTGTAGATTTCCCCTGATTGAGTTCACCACTTTAATTCTGGGACAGAAATTTCCTAATGGCACTGCTTGGACCAATTAAGCACAATATTTCCTATTTTGCCTTACAATTTTGAAGCAGAAGTATCACCCCAGAATAACTTTATAATTTTATTCTGTTCTGAAGCATGAAGAGTCTGTCTGTGTGTATGGTGTGTTCAGCCTTGCATATGTGAATGTATGATAGGTAAATGGGGAATAATACCTACTAAAATTGAGACAGTATTCTTATTTCACATTATTTGACATTTCTTATATGGTAGCAATCACTGTTTTTCTCCCTACCTTGGTGACAGTCTCAATTCAATCAGAGACCTAGATGGAAAAGATTTTATAGCCCATTACCCAAGCTTTCAGTCATTCCACTTGTGTTGTGACCGAACTAGTCTTTAACTCCAAAAATAGAGTCTATTACTGAACGTACAAGATTTTCCAAATGGGAGACAACAATATGGTCACTTTGCATTGGATTTTTATATTTTTTACAAGTATTTATAAATTTAGTTATTCACAGTGCTTCAAATATGTACACATTTTAAGGTTAAACTTATGTATCTGAACTACATTAATAAGATACATTAATAAGTCACATGAAAGCAAATAATGAATTCTCTGAAAATACATTTTAGTACCTTAAGTTATGTAGATTTCTAAACAGCCAATAATGGCAATGTCTGAGATTGTTTAGTAGAATAACTAGAATAACAGCTATGTACATTTTTGTTTATTTATATTATCACATAAAAGCTGTGGCAAATTAGAATGTGTCAAATGAAGAAAGAAGTAGATCANTTTGACACTTTAATAATAGAAACTAATAAATATTACATATAGAAAAGTTTAAAATTTAATAAACAAAAATTAGATTTTTCTGAGTGAGGAAGCTATCTTTATTCTACTTAATTAACTAACTAACTAACTCATTCACTCAGTCGTGTCTGACTCTTTGTGACCCCATGGACAGAGGCTCCTTTGTCCATAGGACTTTCTAGGCAAGAGTACTGGAGTGGGTTGCCATTTCCTTCTCCAGGGAATCTTCCCAACCCAGGGATCGAACTCAGGTCTCCCGCATTGTAGACAGACGCTTTACCATCTGAGCCACCAGGGAAGTCAAGGCATGAATTCAGATAGATATTAACGAGCTTCAGATAATCATAAAAAAATGAAAAAATACAAAGCAGCACCTTTATGAAAGATATCAATTATGAGAAGATGCTGTGTGAAATGTTATATTTTTGTTAATGTTGAATAAATTCTACATGGCATTGTTTCAATTATGTGATGATTTTGTATCTTCAAATTGTATCTTTGCATTAAGAAATTTCAGAGAATTACATTATCTTTATTATTTCATGAAAATATAAACACTAGCCATCTAAGATTTTATTTTAAAAAGCCAAGTGGAGAAGATCTGGATTTTTTTTTATTACTTTTTCTTACAGTTAAAACCAAATAGACTATTGGCAGAAATAATAATCCACAAATGTTGATTTAATGTCAATCCTTCTGCACCACTATTTTAGGTACTAGAGTTAACAAATCATTAATTCTGTCATTGTCGGTTAATAGCTCATGATCTAGCTTGGGGTTTTTACAAATAAGTCAGTAATCGTCATTCAAATGACTAAATGCAAAGCAGAGTTCCACTGGACATAATTTTTGTAAATAAAATAAATAGGTCAACTTTATGCAGCAGAAATAAATAATGACCTATAAAAGAGGCGACTGTAGAAATAAAAATCTGAACATTAAAGAAAAAGTCATATGGAGATGTCAACACTAGTATTTTAGCATAAGTTGTAATGAGATGGTAATTATTTTTCCATTATTTTCCAGTTTCAAACCCATAAATATCAACTATGAACTTCATAATGCCTAAGGGACAAATGCAAGGAAACAATTCTAACTTCTAGAATATAACAGAAGAAATCTTTAAAATAAATCTCAGATTGTAGACATATTCAAAAAACCTGTAAAACATGAATGGATAATTGCTTCATTTACTTCTGAAACAAATGCTATCTTAGAAAAATAAGAGGAGGGGTAACAGATTTATAGATGATGGATTGATTGATAGATAGATACATTCATGAAACATGAGTAAATAGCTGACAGTGCAGCTCCCAGTGCATAAATTTTAAGCAGCCTCTACAGGGTTCAGATAAAAGCCATGGTGACCACATTCTATAAACAAAAAGAACTAATAAAGGGTTTGGCTTTAACTTAAAAGTTCTCCTGCCATTGAGTAATTTTCCTATGCCATATACTTAGCTCTTGTTATGACCTAATTATGCATAATTCTTTTGGAATAGGATCATGACAACTATGCTTATTACAAGTCAGCAACCATTTAAAGACTTTTGCCAAAGACATGCATGTGGCAAAGCAGGGACTTAGAGTCTGCATCGAATTTTATAACCACAAAGAAAAATCAGAATGAAACAATCTTTTGAAAACAATATTTTGGTTTTCCCTAGACTGAACTAAAATTGACAAAAACACTGCGTTTTTCAGATATTTAAAGAAAGGCAAATAATTGACTTTAAAAGCATGATGCTCAGACACTATAAAAGGTAATACAATACAGGGAAACATTCAAGAGAGATTCACAGTTTTATTGGCTCCTTTGTTGTTGTTCACTCAGTAAGTCATGTTCGAGTCTTTGTGACCCCATGAACTGCAGCGCTCCAGGCTTCTCTGTCCTTCACTATCTCTCTGAGTTTGCTCAAACTCATATCCCTTGAGTGAGGGATGCCATCCAACTATCTCATCCTCTGTCATCCCCTTCTCCTCTTGCCCTCAGTCTTTCCCAGCATCAGGGTCTTTTCCAATGAGTCTGCTCTTCGCATCGGGTGGCCAAAGTATTGGAGCTTTTGCTTCACATCAGTCCTTCTGATCTCTTTGCTGTCACAGGTACTCTCAAGAATCTTCTACAGCACCACAATTCAAAAGCATCAATATTTTGCACCCAGCCTTATTTACGGTCCAACTCTCACATCCGTACATGACTACTGGAAAAGCTATACCTTTGACTCTATAGATCTTTGTTTGCAAAGTGATGTTTCTGCCTTTTAATACTCTATCTAGGTTCGTCATAACTTTTCTTACAAGAAGCAAGCGTCTTTTAACTTTGTGGCTGCAATCACCATACATAGTGATTTTGGAGCCCAAGAAAATAAAACCTTTCACTGTTTTTACTTTTTCCTCATTTATCTGCCATAAAGTGATGGGACTGGATGCCATCCATGATCTTCATTTTTTGAATGTTGAGTTGTAAGCCGGGTTTTTCACTTTTCTCATTCACCTTAATCAAGGGGCTCAGCAATCTTATTTTGGCTTCTGAGTCATTCAGCCCAGCATTTTGCATGTATGTTTGCGTGTATGCATGCTAAGTCACTTCAGTCGTGTCCAACTTTTTGTGACCCTATGGACTGTAGCCCATCAGGCTTCTCTGTCCATGGGATTTTACAAGCAAGAATACTGGCATGGGTTGAGAAGTCCACCTCTGGGGGATCTTCCTGACTTAGGGATCGAAACTATGTCTCCTGGAACTCCTCCATTGCAGTCAGAGTCTTTACTGCTGAGCCATTGGGGAAGCCCTTCACATGATGTACTATGCATATAAATTAAATAAGCATGGTGACAATATATAGACTTGATGTACTCCTTTCCCAATTTTGAACCAGTCTGTTGTTCCATGACTGTTGCTTCTTGTCCTGCATACAGGTTTCTCAGGAGACAGGTAAAGTGATATGGTATTCCCATTTCTAAGAATTTTCAAGTTAGTTATGATTCGCACAGTCAAAGGATTTAGCATAGTCAATGAAGCAGAAGTAGATTTCTTTCTGGAATTCCCTTAATTTTCTGTGACCTAGGGGATATTGGTAATTTGATCTCTGGTGCCTCCTGCTTTTCTAAATCCAGCTTGTACATTTGGAATTTCCTGCTAAAGCCTAGAGGGAAGAATTTTGAGCATAATTTTGCTAGCATATGAAGTGAGTGCAATTGTACAGTAATTTGGCCGTTCTTTGGCATTGAGTTTCTTTGAGATTGGAATGAAAACTGACCTTTTCCAGTCCTGTGGCCACTGCTGAATATTCCAAATTTGCTGGCATATTGAGTGCAGCACTTTAACAGCATCATCTTTTAGGATTTGAAATAGCTCACCTGGAATTCCATCACCTCCATGATCTTTGTTCATAGGGATGCTTCCTAAGGCCCACTTGACTTCACACTCCAAGGTGTCTAGCTATAGGTGAGCGAACACACCATCATTGTTTTCTGGGTCATTAAGACCTTTTTGCCTAGCCCTTCTGCATATCCTTGCCACTTCTTAATATCTTCTAATTCTGTTAGGTCCTTGCCTTTTCTGTCCTTTATTGTGCCCATCTTTTCATGAAATGTTCCATTGGTATCTCTGATTTCCTTGAAGAGATCTCTAGTCTTGCTCATTCTATTATTTTCCTCTAATGTTTTTCATTGTTCACTTAAGAAGGCTTTCTTATCTCTCCTTGCTCTTCTCTGGAACACTGCACTCAGTTGGGTATATCTTTCCCTTTCTCTTCTTTTCTCAGCTACTTGTAAGGCCTCTTCAGACAACCACTTTGCCTTCTTGCACTTTGTTTCCCTCTTAGGGTTAGTTTTGGTCACCACCTCCTATACAATGTTTCAAAACTGTGCATAGTTCTTCAGGCACTCTGTCTACAAGATCTACTCCACTGAATCTATTCGTAAGCTCCACTGTATAATCATAAGGGATATGATTTATGTCATACTCAAATGACTAGTGGTTCTTCAGTTCAGTTCAGTCACTTAGTCGTGTCCAACTCTTTGCGACCCCATGAATTGCAGAATGCCAGGCCTCCCTGTCCATCATCAACTCCCGGAGTTCATTTAAACTCACATCCATCGAGCCAGTGATGCCATCCTGCCATCTCATCCTCTGTCGTCCCCTTCTCTTCCTGCCCCAATCCCTCCCAACATCAGAGTCTTTTCCAATCAACTCTTTGCATGAGGTGGCCAAAGTATTGGAGTTTCAGCTTTAGCATCATTCCTTCCAATGTACACCCAGGACTGATCTTCTTTAGAATGGACTGGCTGGATCTCCTTGCAGTCCAAGGGACTCTCAAGAATCTTCTCCAACACCACAGTTCAAAAGCATCAATTCTTCGGCACTCAGCTTTCTTCACAATCCAACTCTCACATTCATACATGACCACTGGAAAAACCATAGCCTTGACTAGACAGACTTTTGCTGGCAAATAATGTCTCTGCTTTTGAATATGCAATCTAGGTTGGTCAAAACTTTCCTTCCAAGGAGTAGGTGTCTTTTAATTTCATGGCTGCAGTCACCATCTGCAGTGATTTTGGAGGCCAAAAATATAGTCTGACACTGTTTCCACTGTGTCCCCATCTATTTGCCATGAAGTGATGGGACCAGATGCCATGATCTTAGTTTTCTGAATGTTGAGCTTGAAGCCAACTTTTTCACTCTCCTCTTTCACTTCCATCAAGAGGCTTTTTAGCTCCTCTTCACTTTCTGCCATAAGGATGGTGTCATCTGCATGAAGTGAAGTGGAATAGCTCAGTCATGTCCAACTCTTTGCAACCCCATGGACTGTAGCCTATGTAGCCTACCAGGCTCCTCCCTCCATGGGATTTTCCAGGCAAGAATACTGGAGTGGGTTGCCATTTCCTTCTCCAGGGGATCTTCCCGACCCAGTCTCCCGCATTGCAGGCTGACGCTTTAAACTCTGAGCCACCATTCATCTGCATATCTGAGGTGATTGATATTTCTCCTGGCAATCTTGATTCCAGCTTGTGCTTCTTCCAGCCCAGTGTCTCTCTTGATGTACTCTGCGTATAAGTTAAATAAGCAGGGTGACAATATACAGCCTTGATGTACTCCTTTTCTTAGTCCCATCAAATATACCTCAAGAGATTAAAGGGACAGTCTCCCGACAAGGGTTTGGAGGACTATCTGACAACTCAGAGATGAAGGAATCCAATTTTAAGAGTTTCCAACTCTTTTGAAAGACTGCCTAAAGAAGACTGACTATTCTAGTATTTCTTTTAATCAATGATAGTGTGACTTGATCAATATGTAGTCAATAAAGTTAAGTAAAGTAGGAAACTCTTTAATGATTACAGTATATGAACTTTAATCACACTCAGACATTTTACAATTGTGAGCAGTTGAATATTAGTGGGACATCTCATAAAAAGCAACAAGTTTAGTGAGTCTGTGCATCACTAAAGATAGAAGAGTGAGTGAGGGAATGAATGAAGCTTTCATTATTTATTTTATTTTATTGATAAGACCCTTATATACTAATGTCTAACCTTTCAGCTAGTATATTAAGTTATACCTATGCAGAGCCAGTGGCATGTATAAAAGAACTATGTTTTATCTGTATTGTGCCTGTTAATTTCTGATATACTAGTTTTCATTTCTGATTTAATTTGGCATTTTTTTCATGAAGTTTAGAGGTTAATATTAACAGCTAAATATCATGGACTAAGACTGAAGACACCATAATGTTTGAAAAATATGCACACTTGATCCACTTGACTCATGAATGTGTATTAACATGTCACACACACACAAAAATGTTTCTTATAAATAAAAGTGCAATTGAGCTCTAGGATAATTTTCCAGATCAGTAGATTCCAACAAGTTTTTGTACAGAATTCAGAAGTTAGTAGTTAAAAAATATTGGCAGAGAAACCTTATTTTCAATAAAGATATAAATATAAAATAAATATTTTATTGAATATGTTTTTTTTTGCATGATAAATTATAATGGTTTCATTTTCTAAGTCAATTAATGGAAATTTCAGTTGAAGGTATGCCAAAACTTTTGAATTTTGCCCTTGCCTTCCACAAACTTCAATAAAATGGTTAGAAAGAAAATTTTCTAAATCCTTCAATAATTCAGGAGAAGATGATAAGTACATACTTTATAAGCAGATAATATCAAGTATAAAGACAAATTATAACTGATTATCAGACCTATGAAAACACAGTCAACACTGGAGAAATTAAAAAACTCAATTTGAGTCATAAAATCTTCAAAATACTAAGAAATTGGCAACACCAGTTACCACTGAATATAAGGATATGGTTGAGGCTAAAAAGTGGTTTGACTGAAAAACTATGTAAAACATTTTGTATTGAAATATTGGTTGGCTAGAATTGTTACAAAACACTGCAAACTTGGTAGCTTGAACAAAAGAAGTGTACTATCTCTCGTTCTGGAGGCTGCAAATCTAAGACCAAGGTGCAGGCAGAGTAAGTCCTTCTGTTGTCTTTGATACACAATCTGTTCCATTCCTCTCTCCCAGCTTCTAGTGATTTGCTAGCAATTTTATGTGTTCCTGGGCTTTCCTGGTGGCTCAGAGGGTAAGGCAATGCGGGAGACCCAGGTTTGATCCCTGTGTTGGGAGGATCCCTGGTGAAGGAAATGACAACCCATTCCGGTACTCTTGCTTGGAAAATCCCATGTATGGAGAAGCCTGTTAGGCTATAGTCCATGGGGTGTCAAAGAGTTGGACACAAATGAGCGACTTCACTTGTATGTGTTCCTTGGCTCTAGATGCGTCACCCTGACCTCTGTCTTGATATTCACATGACATCTTTCCTATATGCAGTCTATCTTCAAATTTCCCCATTTTCTATGAATACCAATAACACTGGATTAGGAGTCTATCCAAGTGGTATCATCTTAACTTGATTACATCTGTAAAAACACTATCTTCAAATTGGGTCATATTCTGAGTTGGGAGGTGTAGGATTTCAACCTAGGAATTTTGTGGGGACACAGTTCACCCTATAATATCATGGATTCCATATTTCCTCCTTCCCTCCATGCAGCTGGAATACTATCTCTCCAACCTCAGCAAAAGAGGTCTGATACTCTGGATAATATCACAATTCTTCAGTCTAATGAACTGTTCTTAGCCATACTTTGAGGCTCTCTGTGTGCAACAGTTTTACTTCTATGAACTTTCACATCACCAGGTAACTCATTAAATGGGACTTTGTTTTTCTGAGAGTGTGTTGGTATGAATAGTCATAAAACTGGACTCAAACATGTAAGTTACAATGATGTCTTGCACTGCAATCTTAGAATAGTTTCCAATGCATGATGATTTAAAGAGATTTTATTAATCAGTACCACATTAATGTGTTTATTGATGCAAATGATTAAAATTTGGTATGCAACACATCTGTCAGTTTTGTATCATTTCAGCTTTTATGAGAGTTAAAAATAACCATCCAAAGGGAAATTCAAAGAAAACCACTAAATCAGCCTCTCAGCAAAACTGTAAGGATCTACAAAAATTTGAAAGCCCCTTCTACATAAATTTAAAAGCATTTGTTTGTTTGCTTGTTTCAATTGGTATTCCTCATTAATGCCTAAGAAACTTATTACCCAAAAGCCTTTTTTTTTCCCTTTTGTTTCACAGGCCCATTTGAGAACAATATGGGCCAGCTCTTTAGGAAAATACAAGTATGCATTTTAAACAAGATTCTCAAATTTTGCATAGCTTTCTTTCAATTGGAAGACAGAAATAATCGAATTTTTGACTGAAGATAGAGCTGAGTTTGTCAATATTCTGAGCCTTAATGACAGTAATATAGGTCACTTAAGTGATATGATAGCCTTTTAGTTTTCTTTATCTATAAAGCTAGAAAGGTAAGTGAAAGTGAAGTCTCTCAGTCGTGTCCGACTCTGCGACCCCATGGACTGTAGCCTACCAGGCTTTTCCATCCATGGGATTTTCCAGGCAAGAGTACTGGCATGGCTTGCCATTTCTTTCTCCAGAGGATCTTCCCACCCAGGGATTGAACCCAGGTCTCCCTCATTGTAGGCAGACGCTTTTACCATCTGAGCCACCAAGTAAGGTAATTATGTTTGTATTATAAGTTTTTTTAATAATGAAATGACACAGTATACATAAAGTATCAGAAACAATATTTTCTGTCTATATTTCTTTCAAGTGTACCAAGAATTTTGGTTTCTTTTAAGTGGAAACAATTGAGTCAACATTTACATCTTCAAATGACATTAATGTTTGTTGTTATAGGTTAAATTATGTCCCCACAAAAGATGTGCCCATATTGAAATGGGCATCAGTAATAAACAATTTTTTAAAAATTTGTTAGTAACTGATTTATATCATTTATTATTTAATGTATTCTACAAATGATAATGATGGTTGTATAGGTTCAAAATAAAATCATTCAAGGTATTTTTGAGGATATTTTGAAGTCCTAACCCCTTGTAACACTAATTGTGATCTCATATGGAAACTTTCCTGAAAGATGGAGCTCATCAAGTTAAAATAAGGATATTATGATGGGCCCTAATCTAATGTAACTGATATCCTTATAAAAATCAGTAATTTTTAATAAAAAAAGTAAGTCCATGGGTATATAATGTATAGCATGGTAACTATAACTAATTACACTGTATTGTATATTTGTAAGTTGCCAACAGAGTATATCTTAAAAATTATCATTATAGGGAAGAAATTCTTAAATTATGTATAGTGACTTGCTAACTAGATTTTTGGTGGTGACCCTTTTGAAATATATACAAATATCAAATTATTATGTTCTACCACCTGAAACATATAATGTTTTGGTAATTTTTTGTCCTAAGAGAAAACTAATGAATATTAGTCATTTGAGAACTTTTAAAATAAAATCAAATTTTATCCAATGATAAAAATCTATATGGCATTAAACATCCACTTTATTTTATGTGATAGGGTCATTCAGTCATTTCAGTCGCTCAGTTGTGTCCGACTCTGCGACCCCTGGACTGCAGCACGACAGGCTTCCCTGTCAGTCACCAGCTCCCAGAGCTTACTCAAATTCACGTCCATCGAGTCAGTGATGCCATCCAACCATCTCATCCTCTGTCATCCCCTTCTGCCTTCACTCTCTCCCAGCATCAGAGTCTTTTCTAGTGAGTCAATTATCATAACAGGTGGCCAAACTATTGGAGTTTCAACTTCAGCATCAGTCCTTCCAATGAATATTCAGGACTGTTTTCCTTTAGGATAGATTGGTTGTATCTTCTTGCAGACCAAGGGATTCTCAAGAGTCTTCTCCAAACCACAGTTCAAAAGCATCAATTCTTCGGCACTGAGCTTTCTTTATAGTCTAACTCTCACATCCATACATGACTACTGGAAAAACCATAGTTTTGATTAGATGGACTTTTGTTAGCAGAAACTTTTGATAGTGTATCAGACATTTGATCGAGTATCAGAGGCATTTGACAGAGTAAACATTATTTTATTGCAAATTAAAAGCTGAGTGAAAATTAACCAGTTCTTTTTTGGAGATAAAAACCACAATATTATGCATAAATAAGACTGGTGGCACTATGATTTGTACAATTCATAACCTATATTTTTTGAATTAAAGATTTTTAATGAATGCTTTACTAAAAGTGTCTACAGATCATTTACAAAGGAATAGAAAGGCCTCTTTAAGAGGTCTTTGATGTACATTATATCAGACTCCCTATGTTTCTTGAAAAAAATTGTTTGCTTGCAAATAATACTTCCCAACTAATTTGCACTCTTTAGGATGACCCTAAGGCTATGATAAAAGATACATATTTCAAAGTTTTCAGACATATTGGCTCTTTTAATCTTTCATCTTAAAACAGAGCCAATTTGACCTTAGAACTCTATGATTCATTATTCTCATTCATATTTACCAGCAATAGTGGTATCTGAGCTTTGTAACAAAGTTCATCACTAAGTAGGGGAGACATTATGGGATAAATTGTATCTACTCCTTCTTGCCAAGCACACATAAAATCCTGCACATATGATCACAATAACAACAAGAAGAGATTAATATTCATTTAACATTCATTGTTCATTTCTCACTGAGACGAATTTAGTGCTGAAGCACAATTTCCTACCTAACTTGTCCATTTCAATACAGTATCCACTTGAACACACAAGCATACACCATGTGCTTTATGCTTCTTTAAAGGTGTTTCCATAATAGCAAAAAGATTATTCTCTAGCTGAATCATACAAAAAATTATTTTCATTTACCTAGGCTTTATTATGTGTCAGGCACAGTTCTCAGCTCTTCACATGTATTATATCAGTTAATCTTCATAATAACCTTGATGACACGCCAAACACAGAGCAGGAGGAAAACAGCCATCTCACCTCTCACTGGTAAATTTATCTGTAAGCATATGTCATATTCATTCATGTGCTGACTGAGCAATTCAAAGAAAAACACACACAGAGAAAATATGTAACTCCTTATCTGTAGGGAAATCTGCAGCTGGCTATATTTTCTACCATTGCCAAAGAAAGGCTGTGTCAATGTAGAAATGAAATGAATATCTCAGTATGATCAAAGGCTCTGTATTGCTTTCTCCAAAAAGTGTAATGAACATGCAATGGACTGAGTATCTGGAAAAGGAATACATCAAGGCTGTATTGGAGAAGGCAATGGCAACCTACACCTGTCCTCTTGCCTGGAAAATCCCATGGAAGGAGGACCCTGGTAGGCTGCAGTCCATGGGGTCGCTAAGAGTCAGACACGACTGAAGTGTCTTAGCAGCACTAGCAAGGCTGTATATTGTCATGCTGCTTATTTAACTTATATGCAGAGTACATCATGAGAAATGCTGGGCTGGAAGAAGCACAAGCTGAAAATCAAGATTGCTGAGAGAAATATAACCTCAGATATGCAGATGACACCACCCTTATGGCAGAAAGTGAAGAGGAACTAAAAAGCCTCTTGATGAAAGTGAAAGAGGTGAGTGAAAAAGTTGGCTTCAAGCTCAACATTCAGAAAACTAAGATCATGGCATCTGGTCCCATCACTTCATGGCAAATAGATGGGGACACAGTGGAAAGAGTGTCAGACTTTATTTTTTGGGGCTCCAAAGTCACTGCAGATGGTGACTGCCGCCATGAAATTAAAAGACGCTTACTCCTTGGAAAGAAAGTTATGACCAACCTAGACAGCATATTCAAAAGCAGAGATATTACTTTGTCAGCAAAGGTCCATATAGTCAAGGCTATGGTTTCTCCAATGGTTGTGTATGGATGTGAGAGTTGGATTGAGAAGAAAGCTGAGCGCCGAAGAATTGATGCTTTGAACTGTGGTGTTGGAGAAGACTCTTGAGAGTCCCTTGGACTGCAAGGAGATCCAACCAGTCCATCCTAGAGGAGTCAGTCCTGGGTGTTCCTTGGAAGGACTGATGTTGAAGCTGAAACTCTAATATTTTGGCCACTTCATGTGAAGAGGGGACTCATTGGAAAAGTCCCTGATACTGGAAGGGAATGTGGGCAGGAGGAGAAGGGGACGACAGAGGATGAGATGGCTGGATGGCATCACTGACTCAATGCACATGAGTTTGGGTGAACTCTGGGAGTTGGTGACGAACAGGGAGGCCTGGTGTGCCGTGATTCATGGGGTCCCAAAGAGTCACGCAGGACTGAGAGACTGAACTTAACTGAATGGGGAAGTCACAACACCTTGGACAGATCTGCTTCCCAACTTTACAGATGTGGAGAAGGGTAAAAATTTCATTGACATCTAAAATGTATTAAATTCATGCATTTAACATTTATTGTGTGCGAACTGTAATAGATGCACAAAGACAAATAAGATATTTTCATGATGTTTATACTGTAATTTTCAGTTGAACACCATAAGTGCTATGAAAGAGTGTGGTCAGGTTTCTTAGTATAAGAGGCAAAAAAGAAATAACACACATTATGTGAATTATGATAATCTTTGTAAAGGAGATGACACTATAAATCTTAAAATCATCTAAGGCTTAACTATGTTATAGATAAAAAAATAATTCAGGTAGAAGAATCACTTGTATGGTAAGGTACTAAGGAAAGAGATGCTGAATTTATTTGAAGAACACATGTAATCAAGGTGGTTTATGTAGGAGATAACCCAGAAAAAAAGAAAATAGATTGAGAAAACTAGTAGAAATGAGATCATAAATAGATTGATAAGCCATGGAAAAAAATTTGCACATGAAATGAGTATGTGCCATTTCTAGAAGTAATGAGAAATGCTACACTCCTGGAGAGAAAAAACACACTAATATATTTTGTGGCTCAGATGGTAAGGAATTTGCCTGCAATGAGGGAGACCTGGGTTTGATTCCTGAGTTGGGAAGAACCCCTGGGGAGTGGCAACCCACTCCAGTATTCTTACCTGGAGAATCCCCATGGACAGAGAAGCCTGGAGGGCTACAGTCCATGGGGTCGCAAAGAGTCGAAAAGGACTGAGCGACTGAACTGAACTGAACTCCCAAAAGACTCCTAAGTGTTATTCGTTCAGTGGACTCTCTGTGCCCCCATGGACTGGGACTCACCAGGCTCTTCTGTCCATGGGACTCTCCAGGCAAGAATACTGGAGCTGGTTGCCATTTCCTTCCCCAAAAGGACTCCCATTCTGATTGCAAATGTCATATTAGTTTTTCCTGTTTTAAAGATTTATATAAATGTGATTTTGCAATTTTTGTTTATAGCCAGTTTACTTTGGCACAAAATTATATTTAATATTTCATTCATTCCATTATGGGTAGAGATAATTCATTTTCATTATGGTATACTATTCATTTTATAAAACTACCAAAATTTGTCCATTCAACTCTTACTGCCAGTGTGGGGCTATTAAAAATAGCCCTATTAATATTTTTCCTATTGTGTTTTATTACACACATGTACATTATTTTGTTGGGTATAAACTTTCAATTTAATTGCTACAGTAAATACTATGAAATGTCCAATATTAGTAGGGACTAGATTATTTTCCTAAGTAGTTTTCCAATATATTCTCCCACAGGAGTATATTAGAGGGGATATAATTGAACATTTCTGCCAAGAACTGATATTGTCTGTTTTGTTTTGTTTTGTTTTTAAGACCATTGTTATTATTTTGTGGTAACTCAAAGGATTTAATTTTAATTTCTCTGACTGAAGCATCATTTCATATAATTTAGCCATTTGAATATTTTCTTGTAAAATGCCTCTTTATATTTCTTGTCCANTTTTAAATAGACATATTCAATTAATAAAGCACTATTTTATTAAAATTTATCTTTTTCTTTGCTGTAGTACATTTTTATTAGGAATCAATTTTCCATGAATGTATGTTTCTGTTCTATTAGTTTATTTTTCCATCTCTATGTCAGTACCACATTGCTTTAATCTCTGTCAAAATGCTAGGTATATTAAATTTGTATTTATTTATAAAGCTGATAAAATTTAAGGTGAAAGTAATTTCCAAACTGGTCAAAATATTAGGTACACATTCATTTGATTCCTTAGGGGAAACTACAAAGTTGCATTTTAAAGAATTATTTGAATGTAAGCAATTTTCTAGGTTAAACTAAAAGCAGTTTAATCCATTAATAGGCCAGAGCATCAAGTTCTGTCACTAATGCAAATATGAGTTACACAAAGCAACACATTTTCTATGCGAATGCTTCAGTGAGATGCCCTTTTGCGATAAGCCCGCAGCCAGAAGAGCTCTAAAATAACTTTGGATATCCATAAACATAAGTCTTTCCATTCTGTTCTTTTTCAAGATCAGCTAGGTTATGTGTGAACCTTTGCATTTCACACACACACGGACATAGACACAGGCTCATACAAACACATATACTACATAAGATTTTGCTGGAATATAATTAAAATGTTGATTAATGTAAAAATATTTTGAGAAAAATATATGGAGAATGCATTCTCCATGTATGTGCCTTATAATATCACGTCCTCAAACATATACATAGAGTACACTTAGAGTGTACTAAAAATAATACACTTCTTCATTTTCTCTATCATATTCACAATACTATTTATAGAACTTATATTTATGGACCATAAAGAAGGCTGAGCTACGAAGAATCGATGCTTTCTACTTGTGGCGCTGGAGAAGTACCAGCACCTCCTGAGATTTCATGGACAGCAAGGAGAGCAAACCAGTAAATCCTAAAGAAAATCATGCCTGAATATTCATTGGAATAACTGATGCAAATTTGGAAAACTCAGCAGTGGCCACAGTTTTCATTCCAATCCCAATGAAAGGCAATGCCAAAGAATGCTCAGACTACCCACGCAATTGCACTCATCTTACACGCTAGTAAAGTAATGTGCAAAATTCTGCAAGCCATGTAAACTTCCAGATGTTCAAGCTGGTTTTAGAAAAGGCAGAGGAACCAGAGATCAAATTGCCAACATCCACTGGATCATCCAAAAAGCAAGAGAGTTCCAGAAAAACATTTCTGCTTTATTGACTATGCCAAAGCCTTTGACTGTGTAGACTCACAAAACCTGCGGAAAATTCTGAAAGAGATGGGAATGCAAGACCACCTGACCTGCCTCTTGAGAAACCTGTGTGCAGGTCAGGAAGCAACAGTTAGACCTGGACATGGAACAACAGACTGGTTCCAAATAGGAAAAGGAGTATGTCAATGCTGTATATTGTCCCCCTGCTTATTTAACTTATATGCAGAGTACGTCATGAGAAACGCTGGGCTGGAAGAAACACAAGTTGGAATCAAGATTGCTGGGAGAAATATCAATAACCTTAGATATGCAGATGACACCACCCTTATGGCAGAAAGTGAAGAAGAACGAAAGAGCCTCTTGATGAACGTGAAAGAGAAGAGTGAAAAAGTTGGCTTAAAGCTCAATATTCAGAAAACTAAGATCATGATATCCAGTCTCATCACTTCATGGGAAATAGATGGGGAAACAGTGGAAACAGTGTCAGACTTTATTTTGGGGGGCTCCAAAATCTTCTCAGCTGTAAGCAAATATTATTATTTATATATTAAAATGATCTAATATAAATGCATGATAATCATCCATTGATCCCTGTATATCTTTATCTGCCTAACTGTATCTATCCATAATCTATTATTTATCTAATGAGAATCTAATATATAAAGATCTATTGAAGTCTGTATAGAGATACAGGTTGTGTTGTTTAAAACCACAGAAGATAAAGAGTTTGTGGTTAAAACAAAGTGAAAGAATGCTTTTTATAAACTTTTATGAACTCCTTCATGAACTAAGGCAAAACTCCTCAGATTCCTTGTACCATTATTTGGCATCAGAGCAAGCAAAACACGATTTGAAGTCATTGCCAGCAAGGCAAATGTTTGAAATGTATTTGCAAGAGAAAATAACTTTAGTTAAGCATGTTTTCTATAACTATTAAAGATTATTTGGTGAAAATAAAGGGAAAACAGCTATCTTGACAAGAAGCATTGTCAAGCATAGAATTAAAAGAGATAAAAATGGGGTCTTTATCATAAATTTGTAGAATGTGAGGCTCAGAAATCCTGTCATCTTCTCAAGGTCATGAATATATTTGGGGACTGAAAACCAGGACAAGTGAATTACTACTTAGTGGCATTTCAGTAGAAAATATTTGGTCTAAATCAGTTATATTTGTTGAGTCAGAAGTATCAAAATTTCAAAGATATTGATATTTTCTGTTTTAAATGATGTTGTTTAATATCTAGGATCTCTATTTTCCAAGTTTAGACTTGCATTTAATTTGATAGTCTTTGGAGAAGGGTTACTAAAACAGCAATTAGAATGATTAATTTCATCACTATTGTAAGAACATGCTTAATTTGATTTAATTTAATTTCAGCATGACTTTGAATTCTTAATCTAAAAGAACCTTTAAAAATAAAGTGGAAGTATACTAGCTGTATCTTAAAATAAAAATATTCAACTTGGAGCTTCACTAAATTGCTTAGTTCTTTTTTTTTTTTTCCAAAAAAAAATGGAAAATCCTACTGGAACCACAAGCACTCACAGAAAATCATTGTATAATATACAACATGACTTTTAAGTTGTCATAATTCCAAACATAAAGTATTTATACTTATGATCCATTAATGTTTAAAGAAAAATTAATACCCATAATTTGGGATCTACATGCAAATGAATTATCGCTGTAGATTGTTAATTATGAACATTTTATCCAGATTTTCTTTTGTCACAATTCACAGGATATCAAAGTTCTTAACTAAAATATTTCATATTTGACATTTTGATGAACACTTTGGTTAAGATGATTTGTATAATGTGATATTGAATGAAAGAACTTACTGATGTCTCACAAAAAAAGTTTTTGCTTATTAAAGGGATCAACTGTACCAATACAGAGCTAAAAGTTCAAACAGCTCTCTGATGCAATTTCATTTACTGGAAGTCATTGACTTTTTTCTAATCAGGGCAGATTCCATATTAATTGTGTGTAACTTTGCATTTATGGCTCCATTTCCCCTTTTGTATCTCTTACTGCCCTAGCAAGGTCATCACAGTAGCCACCCTGCCTCTTTCTGTTTACCTTGTTTCCACTAAAAGCCCAAGAATGTCTTCCCACCTCTGTGGCTTGCTGCTGTCCTAAGCTATATGGATGCTCCATAAGGATCCATTCAGAATGAAAAGAATATTGAAAAGGAATGAAGGCTCACTTATGTACTTCTCAACACTATTCCTGCACCTGACCTGTATCATACCCCATTTTTATCACTAAATAGTTTTTAATCAAAATGATATGGGAAAACACTGATAAAAAAGCCAATAAAAGTGGAACAGCTGTTGTTACTATAGGTAAGAGTTCTTAGGCCAGCAACTGATCTCTCCCTTGCCCATTAACAGTTGTCCTTGTGTTACCTCCAGAGCTCTGTAGAACATAGTTTGAAAATCACACAGCTATTAAATGTAGAAATATAATGCACAATTGGAAGTAAATTTAAATGTCCTGCTCTCAAACCACAAAAGGGCAGTTAAAACAGTGACCTTCTAGAGAAATCAGCCTCATGTTTGCTGACAATCACGTGATAAAGGGTAGAAGAGGCAGACCAGAGGGAGCAACTTCGAGAATATCCTTGTAAATGCCTATCTGGGAAATGCTTATCCAACCTACTTTTATATGTGGCTATAGTCTTGCTGAATTCAAAAAATAAAAGGCACATGGATGACCTTCTTAGTCCTCCTATTTAGTTATATGTTCTCCTGTCCATGCAGTGTCATATTCCACTGCACCAGAAGGGAGCACAGGATTTCTTTTTATCAAATTCATCCAGATAAGTTCTGTTATTTTCCATTCCCCTAGCCTCAAGCAGAACATATATTTTTCTGTTACTCAGTGACCAACAAGTACCAATGAATACATGTAAATGCATGCACATCTTGCCCCACGCCCTTCCCAACACTCCCTTCCATTCTAAATATAGACAATAATAATACAAAAATAACTTTTCATTTACAGTGAAAGGATTGACAATCATCTGAATTGCTTACCCAGGATTATTCGCGAATTAAGATAGTTATTTTTGTGTATTGATTTGTATTTTGGAGAAGACAGCCTTAGCTGTTGCTTCTTTTTGACCTGCCCAGACCCTCTCAGTTCAATGGCATTTTTCACTAATTACAGTTTACAGCAGGAATCAGATTCCCAGACCAGTTCTGTGTACAGCATAGTCTGACAAGAAAAGAAAAAAATAACAACTTTGTGTAGTTATAACTTGGGTTGTTCTTGTACATTCCCACTTATCACAGCAGCAATATCTTAGCCTTCTCTCATCCCTTTACGAACGTCAAACATGTAATCAACTCAACACTGAGATATTGATTTAGGGGCAGAGCAACTTCATTTCAGGTGAAATCAAAAGATTGAACACACAGATAGACTTTCTTGTCTTGCAGGCTACTGTTACATTGAGGAAGAATACAGAATAAAGCTATTACCAAGAGAGCTAGCTAAAACAATACTGTTCTATTTGTTTCTTTAAGTAAAAATTTATTCAATATCAACAAACATTTTCTAATCCAGAAAATTTGGAAGGCTGCATTTGAAATTTGGAGACTTTATCAGTGTTTCATTTTGAAATTATGCTTACTGTTGAGAAAGAGAGGCATCATTTTTTTTCCAGAGGAATAATGCTATGTATCTGACAAAATAAGTCAATCTTTCCATTTCTGCATTATTTAAAGTTTATGTTGTATAGTTCTTTCAAACGTACAGATAGAATAAGATTCAGTGATTTTGGTTCTGGCCTTAGAGTAGGAAGAAAATATCTAAAGACATGGTGAAAAATAAACTGAGGATCATATAGACTGACAATGTAAGCATGCCATGAATACCCAAAACCAAGAGTATAGCAGTTAGACACCACAAAATAAATCCCTCATATTCTGTCCTAATCCAATAGCAAAATATTGAAATAATTGACTTTACCAATTTATTTAAGTGTATTTCTGTATGTTCCATATATTGTCTCCTTGTGACAGTCTCATAATATGAAAGTATTGCCAATAGAGCTTAATGGTGTTGTGTTAAGACAGCAGATTTTCAAGCCGGTAACATAATCATCTGGAGAAGGCAATGGCACCCCAATCCAGTACTCTTGCCTGGAAAACCCCATGGATGGAGGAGCCAGGTGGGCTGCAGTCCATGGAGTCGCTAAGAGTCGGACACGATTGAACGACTTCACTTTCACTTTTCACTTTCATGCATTGGAGAAGGAAATGGAAACCCACTCCAGTGTTCTTGCCTGGAGAATCCCAGGGACGGGGGAGCCTGGTGGGTCTATGGGGTCGCACAGAGTCGGACACAACTGAAGCGACTTAGCAGCAGCAACAGCAGCAGCAGCAATATAATCATTCATGCAATAAAAATATGTTTACCCATTTACTGCAGCATGTTCATGATTATGAAAAGTATACTGATGAAAATATTATTCAGAATAACATTGACTTAAAAATAGGAAAAGAGTCTGGTATTCATAATAAATAGTGCAAACAGAAGAGCCTTTCTGTTAACCATAGGTTAACATAGAATGGATTCTCAGTCATTACTACTTCCCTCAGTAATATGAAAAGATATAGAAAATTCTGAATGAAACAAGCAATACAGAAGTTTAACTTGTACTCATGTGAATAAATGGCTTAGATAAATAACACAAATTTCCCAGACATAGCTGCATGTGTAGAATATGAAATTCAATGCATATGCATTGATGAATTTCTTTCATGTGCCTGATACATTCCTTGGTGCAGTAAGGCTCAAAAGAAATATTAGTCATGGTCATTTACCAGATGGATTTGTAAGAACAAAATAAACACACACTGATAATTAGTAAACTAGTGTGTATATATATACACATACAGATTCTATTTTATATTCAGCATTTCTTATGAACATAATATCTTAACTTTAAATATTAACAATTAGACTAGCATGTTAAATAATCATTGATTGAGGTAATAATTTTATTTCTATTCTAGAGTCCTTTGTTTTCAATCTCAGAAAAAAAATTAGAAATCAGCTTATAACTTTTTATAAATAAAATTTTGCGTGATCTGCTTAAACCCTCACTTTCATAAGTGTACCAAGATATAAAAATGCTACATACTATTACTTGAAGATATTGTAGGACAGAAAGAAAGAAAATATGAAAGACACACATAATATAATAAAGACAATAATAATAGCAACAGTGTTGACATAGTGAAGTTTAAACAGAATTAGAGATTAGCACAAAACTAGTTCTACAATATTCAGTTACTAAATCTAGACTTAGTTTTCCTCTTCGCTAACTAGAAAAATATTTCTTAATAAACCACAGGTTTCACCATATGTATTCTTTTATCTCAGAAAAGCATTGGTAACTATCAAAATTCACGTAATAAATTCCACTGTGTCCTCTATAGTCCAGTTTTAATACATAGTGATCTTTTTAAAATGCCACTCAGATTCATCCCCACTGCTATTCAATACACTAATGTTTTCCCATTTTTCTTAAATTAAAAATCATGTCTTCCACCAATATCCTCAGAAACTAAGACCGTGTTTAGCATAATAGTCACAAATAAATATTAAATAAAAAATTATTCATTGCTCAGCTTCCAAAATTATGCCTTAATGAATAAAAATCTTTCTGGGGGATTTCTATATAGATATGTATCTTATCTATAGATATCTAGAGATAAATGCACATATATGTTCAAACATATGTTCACATGTAAACAAGCTAAAGATAATATTCAATCACTGTAACTGGCAACTGACCCATCCTTCTTCTTGTAACCATCCTCTAATTTAAGAAAATCACAAATGTAGAGTTGCTTATTGGCTCTTAGGTTCTGAGCAGACTTTTCCCTCCTTGCTTGCATTGAGCTTCATTATATATTTATTGCATCAACTTATTTTTCCCTAACAACTCAGTTGGTAAAGAATCCACCTGCAATGCAGGAGACCTGGGTTGGATTCCTGGGTCGAGAAGATCTGCTGGAGAGGGGATAGGCTAGCACTGCAGTATTCTTGGGCTTCGCTTGTAGCTCAGCTGGTAAAGAATCCACCTGCGATGTGGGAGACCTGGGTTCCATCCCTGAGTTGGGAATATCCCCTGGAGAAGGAAAGGGCTACCCATTCCAGTATTCTGGCCCGGAGAATTCTGTGGACTTTCACATTCGCCTTCATTTGTAATTCTAAAAGTGGGAAGACTAAGTGCTTTAAATGCTTTCTGAAGTGATTTGCTATACAACGTTTTTACCACATGTCCTTCATTGATAAAAATACTCAATTTCAAGTGGTTATATTTAGAGCATAAAAATACCATCTAATATATGTCAGTGGGCTTCCCTGGTGTGCATGCATGCATGCTAAGTCGCTTCAGTCATGTCTGACTCTTTGCGACCCCGTGGACTGCAGTCTGCCAGGCTCCTCTGTCCATGGGATTCTGCAGGCAAGAATACTGGAGTGGATTGCCAGTGACCTTCTCCAGAGAGCCTTCCCAGCCCAGGGATCCAACCCACATCTTTTACATCTAACCTGCACTTGCAGGTGGGATCGTTACCACTAGTGTCACCTGGGAAGCACATCTTCCCTGGTGGCTCAGACAGTAAAATATCTGCCTGCAATACAGGAGACCTGGTTTCATCTCTGGGTTGGGAAGATCCTCTGGAGAAGGGAACAGCAACTCACTCCAGTATTCTTGCCTGAAGAATTCCATGGGTTCACAAAGTGTCAGAGATGACTGAGCAACTAAAACTAACACTTTCACTTCAAATTTCAAATACATGTGACCCTAAATAAATACTAAAACTTTAATTATCATGAGATGTAATACTGTTAGAAGCTCTATTTTTTACTTACATTGATTTTGCTTTATCTATATTGAAGAACAATTTATATAGTGTCCAGAGCACAGATTTTAAGTGTATGCTTGAGTGAGTTAAAAACTATGTAATCCATGCCACCACCACATGAATCAGAGTATAAAACACTTCCATCACAATACCTTAGGGCCCCTTCCAGTCACTGCCACTCCACATCATTCTTATTTCCATCACCAAACACTGATCTTGACTGTTCTTACACATTATGTTAATTATTCAGTATCCACAATTTTGGTCTCACTTCTGTTCAACATCATATTTGGTTTTCATCCATATGGTCTGTGTTTCTGTAATTTATTCTATTTTATTGAAAATACTATTCTGTGCTAAGAATATATCTCCTTTATTATCTCTTCTATTGATGAATGTTTGCTTTGTTTCTTCCAGTCTTATCTGTTATTTGGAAAGCTATTATAAAATATTCTTACCAGTTTTGTGGATATTTCTCTTGAGTAAAAACAGAAATTGAATTCTTTGGTCAAATAGATAGAGATATGAATATAGACATAGAGTAATTACAGATATAATTTTACATATAGATATATAGTAAACATATGTTTCCCAAAGTGATTGTGGTATATTACATATCCAATAGCACTGTGTAAGAGTTCACAGTGGTCTGAGTGTTCAACATTTGGCATGTTATACTTTCTAAGTTTTGGAGAAAGGCATGGCAACACACTCCAGTATTCTGGCCTGGAGAATCCCATGGACAGAAGAGTAGGGCAGGCTAAAATCCATGGGGCTTCAAAGAGTTGGAAACGACTGAAATGACTTAGAATACACTTTCTAAGTTTAGGCATCAAATGGCTCAAATGGTATTAAATTATACTTCAAAAACAAACAAACTTTCAGAAGACAAGGATCATATTTGTGATTATCAGAGGCAAGGGTTGAGAAAGGAGTGAATTAAAAGAAGGCAGTCAAAAAGTACAACTTCCAGTTATACGGTAAATTCCAATGCTTAGAAATTTAAAATGGTACAACCATTTTGGAAAACAGTCTGTCAGCTTTTTTTAATAAGTTAAATATACACTTAACATATGTCCAGTTATTCCACTCCTAGGCATTTGATCAAGAGAAAGAAATGTACATATTTATGCTGTGTTATATTTTAAATATTTATAGCAGCTTTATTTAGTAGCCCCCAAGCTGGAGGCGATGAAATCCCAGGTGAGCTATTTCAAATTCTAAAAGATGATGCTGGCTCTGGACTCTGTTGGCTTGCTATGGGTTGCGATGGAGGAACAATCCCTAAGAGGCATGAACTAGTGAAGAGGCCGAAGAAGGTTGAGAAGGTCGACAAGGATGCTGAATTAGTGGCCCAGTGGAACTACTGTACTCTAAGTCAGGAAATACTAAGACGACCAATAGTTGCCTGTGAACTTGGCAGACTCTACAACAAAGATGCAGTCATTGAGTTTTTATTGGACAAATCTTCCGAAAATGCTCTTGGGAAGGCAGCCTCTCACATTAAAAGCATTAAGAATGTGACAGAACTGAGGCTCTCTGACAACCCTCCCTGGGAAGGTGATAAAGGAAACAAGAAAGGCGACAAGCATGATGACCTCCACCGGGCGGGTTTCATCTGCCCTGTCATGGGCTTGGAGATGAACGGCCAACACAGAGTACATTATGAGAAACGCTGGGCTGGAGGAAGCACAAGCTGGAATCAAGATTGCTGGGAGAAATATCAATAACCTCAGATATGCAGATGACACCACCCTTATGGCAGAAAGTGAAGAAGAACTAAAGAGCCCTCTGGATGAAAGTGAAAGAGGAGAGTGAAAAAGTTGGCTTAAAGCTCAACATTCAGAAAACTAAGATCATGGCATCCAATCCCATCACTTCACGGAAAATAGATGGGGAAACAGTGGCTGTCTGGGCTCCAAAATCACTGAAGATAGTGATTGCAGCAATGAAATTAAACAATGCTTACTCCTTGGAAGAAAAGTTATGACCAAACTAGACAGCATATTAAAAAGCAGAGACATTACTTTGTCAACAAAGGTCCATCTAGTCAAGGCTATAGTTTTTCCAGTAGTCATGTATGGACATGAGAGTTGGACTGTGAAGAAAGCTGAGCACTGAAGAATTGATGCTTTTGAACTGTGGTGTTGGAGAAGACTCTTGAGAGTCCCTTGGACTGCAAGAAGATCCAACCAGTCCATCCTCAAGGAATCAGTCCTGAATATTCATTGGAAGGACTGCTGCTGAAGCTGAAACTCCAATACTGATGCGAAAAACTGACTCATTTGGAAAGATCCTGATGCTGGGAAAGATTGAAGGTGGGAGGAGAAGGGGATGATAGAGGATGACATGGGTAGATGGCATCACTGACTCGATGGACATGAGTTTGAGCAAGCTCTGGGAGTTGGTGATGGACAGGGAAGCCTGATGTGCTGCAGTCTGTGGGGTCACAGAGAGTCAGACACAACTGAGTGACTTCAACTGATGTTGCATCTGAAACTCCGATACTCTGGCCACCTGATACAAAGAGCTGACTCATTGGAAAAGACCCTGATGCTGGGAAAGATTGAGGGCAGGAGGAGAAGGGGACAAGAGAGGATGAGATGGTTGGATGACATCACTGACTCGATGGACATGGGTTTGGGTGGACTCCGGGAGCTGGTGATGGACAGGGAGGCCTGGCATGTTGCGGATCATATGGTCTCAAAGTGTCGGACACGACTGAGCGACTGAACTGAACTGAACTGAGGTGATGGGTATGTTAATAAGCTTGATTGCAAGGATTATCTTAGCAGTTTATACATATAGCAGATCATCAAGTTGTACACAAATATATACAATTCCTGTTTGTCAGTTATACCTAAATAAAGCTGAAAAAAAAAGAAAAATGAGTAAAATGAAAGGCTAAACTTCACGAGAAAAAAAAATATATATAAAAAAAAAAAAGATGATGCTGTGAAAGTGCTACACTCGATATGCCAGAAAATTTGGAAAACTCAACAGTGGCCACAGGACTGGCAAAGGTCAGTTTTCATTCTAATCCCAAAGAAAGGTAATGCCAAAGAATGATCAAACTACCACACGACTGCACTCATCTCACACGCTAGTAAAGTAACGCGCAAAATTCTCCAAGCCAGGCTTTAGCAATATGTGAACCGTGAACTTCCTGATGTTAAAGCTGGTTTTAGAAAAGGCAGATGACCCAGAGATCAAATTGCCAACATCTGTTGTATCATCAAAAAAGCAAGAGAGTTCCAGAAAAACATCTCTTTCTGCTTTATTGACTATGCCAAAGCCTTTGACTGTGTGGATCACAATAAACTATGGAAAATTCTGAAAGAGATAGGAATACCAGACCACCTGACCTGCCTCTTGAGAAATCTGTATGCAGCTCAGGAAGCAACAGTTAGAACTGGACATGGAACAACAGACTGGTTCCAAATAGGAAAAGCAGTACGTCAAGGCTGTATATTGTCACCCTGCTTATTTAACTTATATGCAGAGTACATCATGAGAAACGCTGGGCTGGAGGAAGCACAAGCTGGAATCAAGATTGCTGGGAAAAATATCAATAACCTCAGATATGCAGATGACACCACCCTTATGGCAGAAAGTGAAAAGGAGCTAAAAAGAATCTTGATGAACGTGAAATAGGAGAGTGAAAATGTTGGCTTAAAGCTCAACATTAAGAAAACGAAGATCATGGTATCTTGTCCCATCACTTCATGGGAAATAGATGGGTAAATGGTAGAAATAGTGGCTGACTTTATTTTTCTGGGCTCCAAAATCCCTGCAGATGGTGACTGCAGCCATGAAATTAAAAAATGCTTACTCCTTGGAAGGAAAGTTATGACCAACCTAGACAGCATATTCAAAAGCAGAGACATTACTTTGCCAACAAAGATCCTACTAGTCAAGGCTATGGTTTTTCCAGTAGTCATGTTTGTATGTGAGAGTTGGACTATAAAGAAAGCTGAGTGCCAAAGAATTGATGTTTTTGAACTGTGGTGTTGGAGAAGACTCTTGAGAGTCCCTTGGACTGCAAGAAGATCCAACCAGTTCATCCTAAAGATCTGTCCTGGGTGTTCATTGGAGGGACTGATGTTGAAGCTGAAACTCCAATACTTTGGCCACCTGATGTGGAGAGCTGACTCATTTGAAAAGAGCCTGATGCTGGGAAAGATTGAGGGTAGGAGCAGAAGGGGAAGACAGAGGATGAGATGGCTGGATGGCATCACTGCAGACTCAATGTATATGGGTTTGGGTGGACTCTGGGAGTTAGTGATGGACAGGGAGGTCTGGCATACTGAGGTTAATGGGGTCTCAAAGAGTCAGACATGACTAAGCGACTGAACTGAATTGAAACTGGAAACAAACAAACAGTAATGGAAAGTTACATGAATAAGAAAATTATGGGTTATCTACATAGTAGAAAAATAGTCAGAAATAAAAGGCATTGAGCTATTGATATATTCTACAATATCAGTGATTTTCAAAATATTTTTTTCTGGCAAACAGTAGACAAAACAGGAGTATCAACTACATGACTTCATGTAGAGAAAATCATAGAAAATATCAGTATAGTAATAAAAAGCAGATCTGTGATTCCCTATAGATGGGGTAGGCAATGTGCTGTGGGAAGGACAAGCAAAGTAATGTGAGCTAAGTTTTGATTTTTGGGAGTGATTGTTCATTATTTTTTGATGACAGTTTTTTGATGACCGTTTTATGGATTCATACATATGTCAAGATTCATCAAAATGTATACTTTAAATATGTGCTGTTTATCACATGTCAATTATCCTTCATTCACCCTGTTAAACCAAATCCTAGTGTTTTAAAGCAACAATCATTTATTCTCATACATGCACAATTTTGTGAAGCTCAGCCAATTTAAGTAGGGGTCAACTGGGTGGATCTGTGTCACATGCACTTGCTAGAACTGATATGATTCTCATTAAAGATCTATAAGCAACACTGGATGACTCTGCTTCATCTGTCTCTTGTCCACTTTGGACTGGCAGCCTAATCAGCACAGAATTCTTCTCATGATGATGGAAGAAGCATAAAAAAAAAAAGTGAAAAACAGAAAAGCAAAATCAAAAACATGCAAGACATCTTAAATCCTTGATTCGGAAGGAAGCAGCATACAGTTACTCCTGACTCTATTTGTTGAAGCAAGTCACATAATCAATTCCAAAGTTAAGGGTAGGAAATAGACTTCCCCCATTATTAGGCCATAAGTTAGGGTATTGTTGCAAGGATCGTTGAAGAATTGGGCCAGTCAAGCAATCTAACACACACAAAAGATATAGGATTTTGTTCAAAAGAAGCAATAAATTCTGAAAAGTACTTCAAAGAAACAGGAAATCAGATTGCTCTTTACCTCAGTAACTTTCCATTATATTGTAAGCTCTCATCTCCTGAAACCTTGTATATCAACCACAATTATTAGCCTTCAAAACTAAATTGATAGTCAAATGTCAAATAAATTGTAATAAAATTAATTCCTGAGCATATTATTTAAAAATAATGAAGTTCTTGATTATACAAGAAACAAAAATAAATTATATACCCTCCCAAACCCCTCAGTTAGCTCTACAATCACATTGAATTAGCCCTCAGCTATTATTGTTGAAATGCAAAACTGTTCAGACAATGAAATATATATATATATGTATACATATATGTATACATATATGTATTTGTATACATGGACTTCCCTGGTGGCTCAGATGGCGAAATCCCCCTGAAATGTGGGAGACCTGTGTTTGATACCTAGGTTGGAACCCACTCCAGTATTCTTGCCTGGAGAATTCCCACGGACAGATGAGCCTGACGGACTATAGTCTATGGGGTCGCAAAGAGTCAGACAGCACTATGTCTATAGCATGCGTGCACGCATGCACACACGCACACACACACACACACATAGTTATTCATAAATATATATAGTACATATATATAGTTATTTACAAATATATATACTTACTGTTCTGAGTGTGTGCATGCTAAGTCGCTTTAGTCCTGTCTGACTCTGTGTGACCCTATGGACTGTAGGCTGCCAGGCTCCTCTGTCTATGGGATTCTCCAGGTGAGAATACTGTAGTGGATTGCCACACTCTCCTCCAGGGGATCTTCCTGACCCAGAGATTGAAACAATGTCTCTTACTTCTCTTCCATTGGCGGGCGTGTTCTTTTACTACTAGTGCCACCCAGGAAGCCCCATTTACTGTTATACGTATACAGAAGGCCTCCAGACAGGGTCCTCTCTCCACGGAATTCTCCAGGCAAGCACACTGGAGTGGGTAGCCATTCCCTTCTGCAGGGGATAGTCTTGACCCAGAGATTGAACCCAGGATCAATCTCCTGCATTGAAGGTGTATTGTTTACCGTCTGAGCCACCAGAGAAGTCTCATATATATTTACATATATACATATATGTATATACATTGTGTGTGTGTGTATATATATATACATAAATATATAAAATTTTCAGCTATTAGGTCTTTTCCAGATTGAAATCTCCATGTCGTTCATTATACTATTTTAAAACTACTTAGAACTAATTCTTGTTCTAAATATTCTTCATGATTTCAGATTTTACCTATCTATCTAAAAAAATGTAAGAGAATATTAAGGAAATATGTGTGTACCTAAGTTTTATAAAATGTTAAGAGGTGTTACTCATCCCCATGGATTGGTAATTCTGCTGACTAACATAGCTGCCCACACAGAGTTCTGGTTAGTATAGAGGAAGTGCAGATCCCTTGGCCAGATATACTTTATAAACAAGTAATTCTGGGGAAAGTAGTTACATTTGTTAAAGTGATTCAATAATTGTTGTATCATCTACTTATAAGTATTTCTTCAAGGTGAAACAGTGAGTCTTCAGGTGAGATAAAATTCCTATTTTTATCTGACTGTAAAACATTGCAGCAGTGTTCCTCATAAGCCATAACATTCCAACTGAAAAGGCAAGACTCTCTCAGGACATTTTCTTTCTCTGACATTTATAATAAGTATTTGTTCACAGCAAGAGAAAGAAAGAGCCAAGAAAAAAATACTTAATCATATCCTTTTTAAAATGTGCATGATTTGTCTCTATTAACTGTTCTTTAAAACTAGCTGTCTCAAGAATAATTGTATACAAAACCAAGTCTGTACATATACTACTAGGAACCCACTGTCAAAACAATATTTGTTTTTCTGGCCTTTAATGTTGAAGAAAAGTGGAGAAGGAAAACATGAGCATTTAAAAGACATCTATTACTTGGTCCACAGGCACAACTCAAAAGAACGTAAACGTAAAATAATAATAGATTTAACCTTGGAGACTGAACTACAGTGGAGGAGACCAGGCTCTGAACACCCCACGTCTACCCTTTTGATCTTGTTATTATGTGACACAGAAGGAGAGGAAGGCCCTGCTGCTAGGCAAAAACAGATCATGGATAGAAAGGTAAATGTCAAGGAGAAAATAAGATTAAAATATAAAACCATAATCCAGGGTAACAATGTTGGTTTGCATGGAATGCCGGCTTTAAAAAAAACAAAAAAAAACTATAGCTGGAAAACAGAGTAAGAGTAAAACAGGAGGAAAGAAAATGAAAGGATTTAAGGTCATTTATCTAAGGTACACAGAAGTGCCAACTTGCCAGTCCCCTTCTCAGTCAAAATATATTTTTAGGAACAAGTGTATCACATGCACAGATTCATGCTTTTCATAAAAATTAAGTGGGTATGCAGGGTTTTTTTCCCCCCTTTGTTGTTTTTAATTGAACCAACTGAACTGCACTTATTGACTCATTTTTCACAAGATCTTTTTCACATTGATATAACCATAGAAGACATTTTCACATAGATATTTCTGCAACTATCAATTGTTAGTGAGGTCTGAACAGAGAAGTTCAGAAACACAAATTATCTGCTAGTTCAGGATAATAATAGCAACATAAAGTTTTCTCACTCCTCTAGCCTCCTAGAGATGACTACATTAGAAGAAAGGCTTGTTTGCAGGCCACACTGTTGCTTTTAATCCATTTATGTGTTTAATTAATAACAATGACAAAATCAGAGTGGTTCAATTATCAAAGAGTATGCTGATAGAGATTTTATTCAATCTATTTACATTATTGGCCTTGTCATTTGCTGAATAATCATTACTAGTTTTGACAGTTCAAAATGATGAACTGTCTTTGATGATGTGAAATGTGTCTTTCCTTTGAATTCTTGAAAGTAAATTCCACACAAACTAGGAATTTGGAGACCGAAAGTGTAGCAAGGCATCTACATGTAATTTTTTATCTATGTGTATGTTTAAAACCTTAAGTTCACATTGCTATATTCAATTCCAACCTAATGTCACAGATTTTATTTTCTCCCTTCCCATATTTTTAAAACTCTTCTGTGACAATAAGAAACTTTGTCACTATAATCTCCATTATATTTACTTATTGAATCAACCACCACAAGTGCAATTATTATTTTGTGTTGTCAACACCCATCCATGTGGAGTTCCTCCTCATTCCACTGAAGCTTCTATATACACCGCATCATCCTTCTGTCACTGTCTTGAATGTAAACCCTCTCTGCTTCCCCACTCAGACCCAGATTTCTACACCAAGCCAGTATCATGCCTTCCTTCTCTTTGCCAGGTGTGTATGCTATTTTGCTTTTTAATCATAATGGTTTTTGGGTTTAATCATTCAGAAAAGAAGGAAGGGGGAAGGAAGGAAAGAGAGAAGAAAAGAAAGGAGGGAAGAAAGAAAGGATTCTCATTGATGTTTCAACATTTGTTGCTTGCTTAGAATATTAATTAACCAAAAAAAAGATATTTTTAAACATCTTGGAAGAAGGGAAAATATAAACATACTAACCAAGTCACAAAATTTTTAAACAATTTTGACATAAAAGAATTACATATCAAAATATGAACTGCCATAGAATGCATTTAAAGCAGTTATCAGAGGAAAACTNAAAAACTAGACAACATAATTTTTTTTTAAAATAAGATTATAAGTATGTGAATTCATAAATAAAGCCATAATAAAATTATAAAGAATATTTTGCAAAGTTTAATAATAATGTTGTAATACCTAGATAAAATACAGGCTTTTCTATGGAAAATTTATCAAAATTGACTCCATTAGAAGTATAAATCTTAAAGTGATCAGTTTCCAAGAAAGTAGAGAAATGAATGGGTTTCCCTGGTGGCTCAGATGGTAAAGAATCTGCCTGCAATACGGGAGACCTGTGTTCTGTCCCTGGGTTGGGAAGATCCCCTAGAGGAGGGCATGGCAACCCACTCCAGTATCCTTGCCTGGAGAATCCCCATGGACAGAGGAGCCTGGCAGGCTACAGCCCATGGGGTCGCAAATATTTGGACATGACTAAGCACAGCCCAGAGAAATGAGACAAGGTTTGCGTAATTTTATACAGAAATTATTTTACAGTTTAAAGGTCAAATAATTTCAATGTCATTTTAGTAACAATGCAATATCTGATTGTGATAAGCAGAATTCTAAGCCAGTCCCAAGAGTTTCACTTTCTAATGTAAATGCCCTATAAAATCACCTTCCCTTTGCATGACTGTTCTCTCTGAACATATCACTGCAGAAATCTTGTTATATTTTATGGCAGAAGAGGATTATCCTGGGCAGGCCAGACCCAAACAGTACTTTTACCTAGCTATATTTTGACTTAAATGCTCTTTAATTCTAAATTTACTCTAGATGAACTTATATTTTACTTGATAATTCAGGTTAAAAAAACCACAACTTCCTGCAATTCTTCCAATATCCCTATGAAGTAAGTGAAGTGAAGTGAAGTTGCTCAGTCGTGTCCAAGTCTGCAACCTGTGGACTGTGGCCCATGAAGCTCCTCCGTCCATGGGACTCTCCAGGCAAGAATACTGGAGTGGGTTGCCATTTCCTCCTCCAGGGGATTTTCCCGACCCAGGGATCGAAGCCAGGTCTCCCACACTGCAGGCAGACACTTTAACCTCTGCACCACCAGGGAAGCCCTATGAAGTAAGCAAGGCTGAAATAATTAGCTCCATTTTAGGCTGAAATAATTAGCTCCGTAGGTTATACAATTGAGATAAAGAAATTAAGATATTTGACAAAGACAGTGAAGAACCAAATTTACAGCCAGGCTCCTATAATTTTGGAATTTGTATTGCTTTCTGCTGTTATGGGTTGCACTGTGTTCCTCCCAGTCCCACATTCATATGTTAAAGTCCTAAGCCCCATACCTCAATATAGGACCTTAATTGGAAATAAAGTGATTATATATAACTGATTAAAATGAAGTCATATTGGAGTAAGATAAGCATTTTATATCAAATCTAGTGTCTTTATAAAAAAAGGGAAATTTGGACAGACACATACTCACAGGGGGAGCTTATGAAATGCAAGAGACAATAAATTTTGTCATTTAAACCACTCAATTTGTGGTACTTTGTAGCAACAGCTCTAGCAAACTAATATAAATATCTTACTACATTTTCAGGTAGGAAATTATAATGATCAAAATTAAATACATGTGTTTCATATTTCCTCCTTCTACTTCACCAAAATGTCATTTATGTTATGATTATTTTAATCTAATTTCATAGGCTGGAATGATGTAAATAGTGTGTGACTTCAGTCGTGTCCAACTCATCAAAACCTCAGTAGCTGTAGCTTCCCAGGCTCCTCTGACCATGGGATTTTACAGACAAGAATATTGGAGTAGGTTGCCATTTCCTCCTCCAAGGGATCTGGCTGACCCAGGGAATCACATAAATAGTATGCTGCTGCTAAGTCGGCGTCAGTCGTGTCGACTCTGTGCGACCCCATAGGGCAGCCTAACAGGCTCCTCTGTCCCTAGGATTCTCCAGGCAAGAATACTGAAGTGGGTTGCCATTTCCTTCTCCAGTGCATGAAAGTGAAAGTGAAACAATGAGTCGTGTCTGACTCTTAGCGACCCCATGGACTGTAGCCTACCAGGCTCCTCCATCCCTGGGATTTCCCGGGCAAGAGTAATGGAGTGGGGTGCCATTGCCTTCTCTGCATAAATAGTATAGAGAAGCAATTTAACTTAAATTTTACCTCTGATTCAGTTAGACAAAATTTACTGAGGAAAAAAAATCACAATTGATCATGTCTTTTATACAGCTATACTTTAGGTAAAACCCAACATTTTCTTTATATATAATTAAAACAGATCATGAATCCTTAAGGTTTCCATTTATCATGCAGGTTTTTGACATTAAAATATATTGGTAAAGTTATTCTATTACGTTCTTTAGACAGAATTAACATTTTGCAAATTTTTCAGCGTAAGTAGGTTGCATGCAATATTTGGGAAATGCTTATATTGAGCAATGATTCTTTGTTTATGTGAAATTTAAATTTAGCCATATTTCTCTTATTTTGTCTGGTATCTGTAGACTGTCTCAGCTAATTTTTGGCTATAAGTGGATAAAACCAGAAAAATCAGCAAAGCCACAATATATGTGTGTGCTCAGTTACTCAGTTGTGTCTGCCTCTTTTGTGACCCTATAAACTGTAGCCCACCAGGCTCTGTCCATGAAATTTTCCAGGCAAGAAGTATTGGAACATGTTGCCATTTTATACCTCCTGGGATCTTCTCAATTCAGGGATCAAACCTGTGTCTCTTACATCTCCTACATTGGTGGGCAAATTCTTTACCGCTGTGCCACCCTGGAAGCACAAAGCCATGATGAGGCCTCCAGAAATTCCATTTTGCGGTTTCCAGATGGTAGGGAGAGTTTAGTAAGTAATACCATTGGAAAAGCAATACATTTTAATGTATCAACAGTTGTTTTGGTGCATCAAAAGTTGCATTGATATCAAAGTCATATATTGTTGTGAATCAGCTGATTCAAATGAAGCAATTTCATTTCTATCCAGGAAAGACATAATATATTGAAATACCTTCAAGTACCATGGATAAAAACCAATAGAGATAAGTTGGTTATTTAAATTAAGTATTTTCAATTTTTATAATAAAAATATAATATTCCAGTTCCTTACAATAAGCAGGAGTAATCATCAAAAGAAATTATTACTTTATATATGATAATAAGAGCCCATTTGCTTTTGATAGTTTAAACATTTATTTTCAATTTTAAGTGTGTATTTAGGATATCTTACTGCTCTTAATAAAGTAGAATACTTTAATTTCAATCAACACAGTTCCTTGCTTGTGTTTCTTCTTGCTATTCTCTGGGGTTAGCACATTCTTTTCCCAGATTTTCAGATGACTAGCTCTTTCATGTTGCTCTACTCTCAGTTTACAAAACGTCTTCACAAAGAAGCTTTCATTGGCCAGTTTCTAAAGTAGATATGGGCGTATTCATGCTATGTATTATATTCCCTTGTTGTATTTTCTTCTTAATGCTTAACAATATTAGAGCTTGCCTTTTCAGTATACTTTCTGTGTATTTCTGATGTATTTTTATTTACTTTTCAAAATTATATTAGCCTATTGTTGTTCAGTCACTAAGTCATGTATGACTCTTTGGGACCCCATGGACTGCAGCACACCAGGCTTGCCTCTTCTTCACTATCTCACAGTTTGCTAAAATTCATGTCCATTGAGTCAGTGATAATATCTAATAATTTCATCCTCTGCTTCCCTCTTCTAAATCTAAATTCTATAAAGTCCAGTGTTTTGTCTATGTATCTCACAATGATAATCTCTACACTGGGAACAATGCTTGCCAAAACTTTAACGTGGTGTCTTACATAGAAAATGACAACCTCTTGGGTTTGGCCACACCTGTAGGGTTGAACCAGAAATGATCAGCTTTTGGGTTTCAGAGACCACAGCCCACGCTTGGCCAGCTCTAGCATTGGTACTCTTATAATTTATTCAAAGTCATCATTTGGCCAAAGAATGGGGTTTTGGAAGCACTTGGAATAGACTCTTGATAAATACACGTAGAGTGAAATTCTTATTTTGCAATATGCAAAGTGCCAAATCTTATGCTTCAGACTCTTGACCAGTGGAAAGAAATGATGAAAATATTGATAAAAGCCAGATTGTAAAGATTCGATGAAGTAAAGCATATGCCTTATATCACAGATTATGATTTTTTAATGATTCTGTACTTGTAGCTACTCTCAAATCATTAATATTTTATAAAAGAAGAATTAAGAGGTATTTTTAAGAAAGTAGGGAGGGGCACTTAACATTAATTGACCTTAGTGATTGAACTAGCCAAAAGAAAACAGTGAGGGTAGTTTCTATAGAAAAATATGAAATAATCATAGTATAAACAGTTGAGAACATTTGCTAGAGCTTGGTATGCAGAATCAGAGAGACTAGGTTTTCATTTTTTTAAACAAATGAAAGTAATTTTTTTATGTCATACCCTAGTGGAAAATTGAAAAGTACTTTTTATCTTTGAGAAAAAAAAAGTTAACCTAGAGACTAGATATAAAAAGTTATCTTTAAATTCTGTTTATTTAATAATTGGTATATTTAATAAAATAGCTGGGAGACTTTTGGACAAGATGGGAATCAAAGTTATTGATTTTAACTTCATTAATGCTATTACATTTTCAGTTTTGTCTCATGTTAAGTTTTGTCTACTATTCAAATAGTAGCTCATATTTAGTAAAGTCCCCTCCTATTGTCTGAAGATTTTTTCTATTAATGTTTTTATTAGGATATTGATGAGAAACTTGTAAGAAAATTTTTGCCCTTCCTTACTAAATTAATTTTAATTATTTCCATCCACTTTGAATATTCCCCTTTGATCTACATTATATGGCACTAAGTGTTTTGCTGCAAACAACATGAATATGTTTTTCATATTCCTTCAGCAACTGTAAATGCTAAAAGCAAATCTATGTGAAAAATGTCAATATGATAAACTTAGATTAAGTACAGTGCTAAGTATGGTATGGAACACCTATATTTAATTAATGAGTAATATTATCTATCATTAATGGTTTGAATATTCAACAGAAATGAAACATTTACAGTATATTTATAAACTGTGGTTACAGAAAGTATCCAGATATCCAGTCACTAAACTTGCATAGGGGGTTCCCTGGTGACTCAGCAGAAAAGAATCCTCCTGCCAATGCAAGAAACACAGGTTCTATCCCTGGTTGGGGAAGGATGGCAACCCACTCCAGTATTCTTGCCTGGGAAATCCCATGGACAGAGGAGCCTGATGGGCTATATTCCACGGGGTCACAAAAGTGTCGCACATGACTTAGCAACGAAACAGTTCCAGACCTGCATAGGTGTGGAGGAAAGAGACCAAACTTATCTTATTAATCAGTATGCCAGTAAGTTCTGTAGCTAGATTCTGTGCCTAAATATTTTGATAGTATGTGTAACTGAAAATTGCTTAGTCATGTCCGACTCTTTGCGACCTCACGGACTATACAGTCCAGGGACTTCTCCAGGCCAGAATAATGGAGTGGGTAGTCTTTCCTTCTCCAGGGGATCTTCCCAACTCAGGGATCGAATCCAGGTCTCCTGCATTGCAGGTGGATTCTTTACCAGTTAAGCTATAAGGAAAGCCCTGTTAATATGTACAGCTAAACGCTTTTCTTTGTGCATGAAAAGGCCCTAGAATATTTCTTGTTCTCTTTTGTTTTACATTTGCCTCTATTTGTTCCTTCTAATTCAAGTCTGTCTTCTCAAAACTTTGGTTATATATATTTTTTTAATTTATTTTACTTTACAATACTGTATTGGTTTTGCCATACACACAGCCTTCAGAATGGGAGAAAGTAATAGCAAATGAAGCAACTGACAAACAACTAATCTCAAAAATAGACAAGCAACCCATGGTTATATTTCTTAATATCTCCAGAAAGTCTGTGGTAGACAGACTTCTAAGCTAAACCCCATGTGAGTTAAATTCCTGTATTATTCTCCCTCCTTGTTTGTGGGCAGAGCCTATGATTAGTGTCCAGCCAATAAAATATGAAAAAGGTAATGGGATGCCATTCTAATGATTAGCAGCAAAAAGCAAGAGATTCTTCTACAGAGTTAGAAGTCAGGTTCCAAACTGTAAGTGAGGCTCTGTGGGAAGGCCATGCAACAATGAATTGGGGGGCTCCTAGCTTCTTTTTGCATGAAATATTCCCTTGGTATCTCTAATTTTCTTGAAGAGACCTCTAGTCTTTCCCATTTTCCTCTATTTCTTTGCACTGATCACTGAGGAAAGGTTTCTTATCTCGCCTTCCTATTCTTTGGAACTCTACATTCAAATGGGTATACCTTTCTTTTCTCTTTGTTTTTTGCTTCTCTTCTTTTCACAGCTATTTGTAAGGCCTCATCAGACAGCCATTTTGCTTTTTTGCATTTCTTTTTCTTGGGGATGGTCTTGATGCCTGTCTCCTATACAATGTCATGAACCTCCATCCATAGTTCATCAGGCACTCTGTCTATCAGATCTAGTCCCTTAAATCCATTTCCCACTTCCACTATATAACCATAAGGGATTTGATTTAGGTCTTCAACATTTGATTTAAGTCTTCAAGAAAATTAGACATACCTAGGGAACATTTCATGCAAAGATGGGCTCAACAAAGGATAGAAATGATATGACCTAACAGAAGCAGAAGATATTAAGAAAAGGTGGCAATAATACACAGAAGAACTGTACAAAAAAGATCTTCACTACCCAGATAATCACAAAGGTATGATAACTCACCTAGAGCCAGATATCCAGGAATGTGAAGTCAAGTGGGCCCTAGAAAGCATCACTAAAAACAAAGCTAGTGGAGGTGATGGAATTCCAGTTGAGCTATTTCAAATATTAAAAGATGATGCTGTGAAAGTGCTGCACTCAATATATCAACAATTTTGAAAAACTCAGCAGTGGCCATAGACTGGGAAAAGTCCATTTTCATTCCAATATCAAAGAAAGGCAATGCCAAATAATGCCCAAACTACCGCACAGTTGCACTCATCTCACATGCTAGTTAAAGTAATGCTCAAAATTCTCCAAGCCAGTCTTCAGCAACATGTGAACTGTGAACTTCTGTATGTTCAAGCTGGTTTTAGAAAAGGCAGAGGAACCAGAGATCAAATTGCCGACATCTGATGGATCATCGTAAAAGCAAGAGTTCCAGAAAAACATCTATTTTTGCTTTATTGACTATGCCAAATCCTTTGACTGTGTGGATCACAACAAACTGGAAAATTCTGAGATGGGAATACAAGACCACCTGACCTGCCCCTTGAGAAATCTGTATGCAGGTCAGGAAGCAACAGTTAGAACTGAACATGGAACAACAGACTGGTTTCAAGTAGGAAAAGGAGTGCGTCAAGGCTGTGTATTGCCACCCTGCTTATTTAACTTATATGCACAGTACATCATGAGAAATGCTGGGCTGGAGGAAGCACAAGCTAGAATCAGTATTGCTGGGAGAAATATCAATAACCTCAGATATGCAGAGGACACCACCCTTATGGCAGAAAGTGAGGAGGAACTAAAGAGCCTCTAGATGAAAGTGAAAGAGGAGAGTGAAAAAGCTGGCTTAAAACTCAACATTTAGAAAACTAAGATCATGGCATCCAGTCCCATCACTTCATGGCAAATAGATGGAGAAACAGTAGAAGCAGTGGCTGACTTTATTTTTGGGGGCTCCAAAATCACTGCAGATGGTGACTGCAGCCATGAAATTAAAATATGCTGTCTATGACCAACATAGACAGCATATTAAAAAGCAGAGACATTACTTTGCCAACAAAAGTCCATCTAGAGAAAGCTATGATTTTTCCAGTAGTCGTGTATGGATGTGAGAGTTGGACTATAAAGATAGCCAAGTGCCAAAGAATGGATGTTTTTGAACTGTGGTGTTGGAGAAGACTCTTGAGAGTCCTTTGGACTGCAAGGAGATCCAACCAGTCCATCCTAAAGGAGGTCAGTCCTGAATGTTCATTGGAAGGACTGATGTTGAAGCTGATTCTCCAATACTTTGGCCACCTGATGCAAAGAACTGACTTCTTGGAAAAAACCCTGATGCTGGGGAAGATTGAAGGAGGAAGTAGTCGGAAACAACAGAGGATGGGGTTGTTGGATGACATCATCGACTCAATGGCATGAGTGGGTAAACTCCGGGAGTTGGTGATGGACAGGGAGGCCTGGTGTGCTGCAGTTCATGGGGTCGCATAGAGTCAGACATGACTGAGTGACTGAACTGACCTGAACTAGCTTCTCTAGTGGCTGAGATGATAAAGAATCCAAGTGTAATACAGATACCCTGGTTCAATCCCTGAGTAAGGAACCTCCTCTGGAAAAGCAAATGGCATCCCACTTCAGTATTCTTGGCTGGAGAATTCATGGACAGGAGACTCATGGGCTGCTGTCCATGGGATCACAAAGAATCAGAGACTACTGAGCTTGTAACACTTGACTTTCAGTTTAGAAGCCAAGACCCCTGGTTGACAGTCAACAGAAAACAGGTATCTCACACCTATAACTGAAAGGAAATGAATTCTGCCAACAACCAAATGTGTTTGGAAGAGATCCTTGAGCTCTGAAAGGAATGCTCCACTCAAGATTTACCCTGTAGCCTTGTGGTACACAGAACAGAAGTCTCAGCTGAATGATGCCTAGACCTTTGACCCCTAAAAACTGGGATAATATGTGTTGTTTTAAGTCATCTAACTGTGGCAATTAGAAAACTAAGGCATGCTACCTCACCTACAAAATGTCTACCTTTTCTCACATTGCTGTTTCTACTTACAATGACTCCATATCCTATCCCTTTCTTCTGCCTCACTGACTTTTACTTATCCTATGGACTCACATCATGTATTGCTTCTCAGAAGACGACTGTGACTTCCACCGCAAAATAAATTAGGTTGCATGTCTGTCTGTTCCCATGATAATTGTATACGCTTTCTTATATTTTATATTAATGAGTTTCCATATGAGATTCTTAAATGAAAGAATTATTCTTATTTTAACACATTCTCTGAGTTTCCATAACAAATAGGAGTGGTTCCTATGTTTCGAATTTCAAGCAGTCCTTAAACTCCTAGCTGTATTTGAATCATACAATTTCTGAACCCAGTTCTAGGCCTAATGTGTTCATATTTGCATGGGTAGGGATGTTCTGCCCAGCTAATCATTTTAATCTTGTATTCTTAGCAATCACATTCTCCAGAAATTACAGAGGCATGGAATTAGCTGTAATTTGTGAAATTGTCATACTCTCTCATTCCTTGGTGCCTTTTCAGTTTTTTCCTTATCTTCTTAAGGTATGTATTGTGCTGGGTTTTATTATTATTATTATTATTAAGTCACTCCTTGTTTAAAGTTCAGCTTAAAAGTTGCTTCCTCTGCAAAGCCTTCCTCAATCCCTGCTGCTGCTGCTCCTCAATCCCTGGACCTTCTGATTACCACTCTACAAAACACAGCATTAATTATTCATTTACAAGTATCACTTTCCTACAGTCTGTAAGGTGCATCTTGTGTTAGTCTTTTTGTTCCAAATTGATAGTATGGTACTTGAAACATAAGATACTAACTTTTTTTTTGAATGAATAAATAAATATCAGAGTCACATAAGTAGAAATTCCTTAGAAGAATAACTTCAAGAATCCTCTTGATTTGTAACATCAGGGATATTTCTAGAAATAGTGATGCTATAAAATGAAATGACATATGAGGCAATCTTACTCCCACTTACAAATGATTTTGATATGTGCCACATTCCCAATCTCACTTGAGCATTATTGCTTAGTGAACACCAACTGTCAAATGGGGCTTCCAAATCTTCGAGGTATTTTTGGGTATAAAACAAGTTTGGAAACTTACTATGAAGTAGTGAAGCTAATATTCATGTATGGTTCATGGAAATTCATTACATCACTGTGGTTATGATCCCAATCACAGCCACTGGCAAATTTCTTCATAGAAGATAATTACTAGTAAATTAATTAATTAGAGAACTTTTCATGTTCTTAATGCCAGGAAGTACATTGAAAAGGATTTATATTTTAATGTGTTTTATACTTTGTACCAAGATCATGTTGGAACAATTAGAAGATGTAAGATTGAAGGGATAAGAAAGAAATTTTTTAAATGTGAAATAAAATCAAAATAATAAACTTTATTTATGCTTTCTATTCACAAATATTAAACAAAGTCTCTCTCTAAATTCTAGCTGAAAATTTCTAGAAAGACCTGTAATTGTAACCCTAGCTTAAATTACATTTTTGTCATAGGACTAGTTTCAGATCTAATAAGCATTATTTTGCCATTGTTTATATTTAAGATCACAAAACATGTTGAAGAGATATGTATATAAAGTTATCAATAACTTCACTGCTCTCTTTAGTGTCATTATATTTACTATATTTGGCCTTTAACTCCATGGTATCATATTACAGTCAGGATGGTCAAAGAAAATATGCTCGTATCTCCCCAAATATGCTTATATCACAGGATATTTAAGTGTCTAATACATTCTAACCTGATATTTACATCACACAAAACTATCTCACATTACATACTAATTAACAATATTTATTGATCTTTTAGAGAGTAATGTGGATGATCATGAGTAGATATAAAATGAGCTACTTGGTCAATATAAAGTACTTTGTAGCCCTCTGTTCAATAGTACTAGGTCTCATAATACAGTCATTTCATTTGGAAAATCATAAGATGGTACCCTATTAATGTTGCCTAGATTTCAACCAAATGACTATGTAGATGTGAAAGACTTAATATCCTATTAGCAACCTCATGATTTATCTACTCCCCCAGGCTTGTTTCTAATCATAGCTTCTAATATTACTTGTAATATTGGAATGTTGGAATGTACACATAAAAAATTTAACAAATTGAATCTTGAATGGTTGAAATATGTACTAGATAAAAGCTCTCTTGCAGATGCTTATTTTATTTTCTGTACCTATGAAATCCATTTATTACATTCAGCTTAAAAATATACACACCTATTTTATAGCTGGCAAATCGACCAATGAACAATTATGTTTGCCAGTAAAGTATGTTATCTGAGCATAAACACAAATTGGCTTGTAAAAAATACAGTCTGTTAGCTAAGTTTGACTTGAAGGATTAGTATACATTTATATTACCTCTAAATGTTCTTATTTTGGAGGAGATTATTCAAGTATGATAATCAAGAAGATAGGGGAGTGGGAATAAATTATGAAGGGTTCCCATCCTAGCAAAAGCAGAGCTTTATGAATATAAAGGTGGGAATATCTTTATTAATATTTAAATAACATGAATTAACATTTGAAGAATCTTTCAAAATAGTCTTAAAAAGAGTGTCCATATATCTTAAAAAAATCTTACCAGTAGATTCAGATATTTGAAATAAAATCTCAGAATTGTAAAAATGCAAAATTTTTCTCATCTTTATCCACCCACAGTCAGTCTTGCTAAATGTGAAACATAATAGGGAATATAAAAAGAATAATTAATATAAGCTGTTATCTTAAGCTGAGTGGATAAAATGCTCCAGTTTGACAAAGAGAGTGGTGGTTTAAAAGCTTGTATTTTAGCAACAGACTTTGCAATTGTTTCTTCCTGCTAACACCTGGAAATTAAAATGATTTATCCTATATATGTCTAACTCTATGGTCACACCACTGAGACTTCAGTTCACTTCAGTCACTCAGTCGTGTATGACTCTTTGCAACCCTGTGAACCGTAGCACACCAGGCCTCCCTGTCCATCACCAGCTCCCAGAATTTGCCCAAACCGATGTCCATTGAGTCAATGATGCCATCCAACCATCTCATCCTCTATTGTCCCCTTTTCCTCTTGCCCTCAATCTTCTCCAGCATCAGGGTCTTTTCAAATGAGTCAACTCTTCGCATGAGGTGGCCAAAGTATTTGAGTTTCAGCTTTAGCATCATTTCTTCCAAAGTAATCCCAGGGTTGATCTCCTTCAGGATGGACTGGTTGGATCTCCTTGCAGTCCAAGGGACCCTCAAGAGTCTTCTCCAACACCACAGTTCAAAAGCATCAATTCTTCACCTCTCAGTTTTTCTCACAGTCTAACTCTCACATCCATACATGACTACTGGAAAAACCATAGCCTTGACTAATAGGACCTTTGTTGGCAAGTAATGTCTCTGCTTTTTAATATGCTGTCTAGGTTGGTCATAACTTTCCTTTCAAGGAGTAAGCGACTTTTAATTTCATGGCTGCAATCACCATCTTCAGCAATTTTGGAACACAGAAAAATAAAGTCAGCCACTGTTTCCACTGTTTCCCCATCTATTTCCCATGAAGTAACAGGACCAGATGCCATGATCTTAGTTTTCTGATTGTTGAGCTTTAAACCAACTTTTTCACTCTCCTCTTTCACTTTCATCAAGAGGCTCTTTAGTTCTTTTTCACTTTCTGCCATAAGGCTGATGTCATCTGCATATCTGAGGTTATTGATATTTCTCTTGGCAATCTTGATTCCAGCTTGTGATTATGGAAAAATAATTTTTTAAATAAACATATATAACAATTTATAGGAAAATATTTGGTAAATCATGATTGATTTACATTCCATAAAATCAGTTTATCGTTATTATTAAAGATTCTATCTATGGTGTCTTCTCAGGTATAAGTCATGTTGAAATTTTTATGTTGCTTATACTACCAAAATCTCTGTGTATAAAATGTATTTTTGAATTTAGAACAATCAGAAAAATGGAAATCTAGAAACTGTTATTTTAAAAAGCTTTATTTGAGGGAAATAATAAGTGATTAATGTGTAAGATGAGTAAACTAGTACGTAGGAAGTTTCACAATTAGAAATGAAAATGACCCATGGCTTAGATAATGTGGGTGGGCAGACTTTAACTTATGCAGATGACCACTAATATCAAATGAAGTCTGAGCATAAATACTGAATCGCAATGAAAAAAGAGTAACCCAATATTTAATATTTTTATGCCTTTTGACAGTTTCATGAATGTCTTTTGAATAACATCTAACTGGGTTAATCATAAAGATTATATGGGAAAATTAAACACTGACTTGGTAAAATAGGGTATGTAAACTCTTAGATAAATAATATGTAATCGTCACAATTTATTATGGTCAAAATATTATTCTAACAGACATACTTTTTAAGTACAATGAATAGCATACTTACCTTAGCCAGAAGTTATCAGTTGAAAGATATATGCTCTTTAAAACAATGACCCCATGGCCAATAAAAAATGTTCCATAGAATTAATTTCCATTATTTTGAAAGTGAACAAGTGAACTTGTCAGTCTCCTTACCATCTGAGCCACCAGGAAAGCCTGTATATATTCTTCTATATAAGTATATATGGAGAATTATTCTCAGAATCCAAGTAATGAAAATTATTTTTTACATTTATTTTAAAAATGGAGTTTTTGCCCCTTTACAGTGATAATGGTTCAGTGACTGTCAGTCGCTCAGTCGTGTCTGACTCTTTGTGACCTCACAGACGGCAGTGCACCAGGCTCCTCTGTCCATATGATTCCACGGGCAAGAAGAGTAGAATGGGTAGCCATTCCCTTCTCCAGGGGATCTTCCTGACCCAGAGATCAAACTCGGATCTCCTGTATTGGCAGGCAGATTCCTTACCGTTTGTGTCACCATGGAAGCCCTTACCATAGTAACAGTTGATCACTAAAGTGTGTTGATCCAATTAACTATGTGCAAAGATAGTATTTTAATGTACCTATTATGAAAGAGGCTTTAACATTTAGTTTTCTTTATGATTTTATAAATTCTCCTTATTCTATTAAGCTTCTATGGAACGAAACAAGACATCCTATTTATCAATTACATTGTTTATTGTTTAAGTGTCTTTTTTTATTAGTTAAATGAAAAATGGCTCAGTCAGTACACAAAACTGCTGAAGAGACACTAATCTGGATATAAAACAAAGAGAGGCAAAATTAACGAATAACAAAATATTCAAAGTGTAATATATAGGAACTATGATTCAACAGCCATTATTCTCTGTGTTCTGTAATAATGATAGCTACATGATAGCTCTAAGTTCTGTAATAATGATAGCTACATGTACAACTTTCTAATTGGAGTCTGATATTACTCCTGGCACTTTCCAGAAACAGTGTGTTCCGAAGAATGGCATACTGGTGTACCTTTTTGTATTTCTTCCAGTGTCTTCAACTTTATTCCCAAATTCTTTAAATTTCCTCTTCATTTTCTCTTTGCTTTCTGAGTATGTTTTGGAAATGGTTTCAGGTATAGGTAAGAGAAAACCCATCTCACTTATACGCTCCTAAATTTCTTTTTAGCAAAGCATATGCTTGGCATATTCCAGTTCAACAAACTTAGAACGTGTCATATCATATATCAAGCAAACTGCAAAGAATTTCTAGCAGGATTAATATGTTTGTGAAAATCAGCAGTGAAACCTTTAAAAAGTCAGACACTGAGCAAGTGTACAGAACTGGAATTTCTATGTGAAGGGCCCGAACACTTTTATTAAGAAAAAAGCTCTCTGAAGAAGATTAATATGTAAGGACAGAACTGAGAAGGTCTACTATGACTGACAAAACCAATATTTCTTCCTTTGTGGATTTATTGCAAATGAAACTACTGAGGAATTATAAAGAGTTTTATTTCTATGGCTCAACAGTGAACCAATCTTGTCATTAGTATTCTCATTAGCCACTACATCTCATTGATTCCACCACTGTATTTTCTGCTAACTTGTCACTTACTAAGATAATCACTTGCCACTTAGATAATAAATCTATTCCTTTTAGGAAATTCAGATAGATTCAGATTATTTCCTCATATCCTAAGGACCAATTTCTTTAGAAGGAGAACATATTATCATAAATGGTATACTGATAGCTGTCATAAGATGTCATAAAATGTCACATAATGCCATAAAATGTCATAAAATCTTTAGATAAACAACATAATGACAATAAGAAGAGGACATTTCCAAAGGAAAAGAATGACAGTGGCTCTTCTCCCATGACGATGGCCCTTATTTGCAACCTCTCTTACAGAGTCTCCTTAGACAACCAGTCACATTCTTCAAAAAACCAGACTTTATGACTTATCTACTTGAAAAGGAATTAGAAGTCCGTCTTATAATTTATGGCAGTAGAGTGTGCAAATTCAATTTCAGAGAAATTATTTTTAAAAAGTTTAAAGATATTGGCTTATTCTTTTTTTTCCTAATCCTCATAAAAACATTACCTATAGGATTATATTAACATCAATAAAATGTCTAAAACTAGATTTAAATTCTTATAAAAGCATGACAGAATTTTATGATAATTTACTTCTTTATCTAATTTAATCTAGAAGTAATACTGTTTATCTTGAATGACCACAAAGGTCTCACTTTGAAAGTAAACATTTTGATAGAAGTCAGAGTAAACTAGGTCAGGCCATGGCAATAGTTATCACCTGAAACTAGGGAACTCAATTCAGCAAAACTGTATTCCTAGCTTATAGAAAGTCTGCTGCATATCCAGTCCAGTCTATAAGGCACTTGGTATTTATATGTTCAGCATCTCCATGATAAAGTCAACTCAAGTTGATAAAGTCCCCAACAATTTGGACTTGTACCATCTAAAAGATTCCACCCCTTCTATTTGATATGATAGGGAAAGAGTACTTGAAAGCTTTTTATTAGAAACTGCATATTCTCTGTCATGAGTGACAAAATTCTTCTAGAATTTCGACTCTTGACAGTCATCATCCCTAAAAATGAATAAGGCAAAAAGAAGGACAGTTAACAGCTTTAGCAAACAAATATATTGCATGGAATATACCTATGCTAAAAATTACTTGTTATTTTTCCTGAGTTTCAGATTTAAGTGGAATCTTGTATTTTATTTGGAAATTCTACAGAGGGTTCAGTAATATAGAATGTAGATAGATTGTTTGTTTTGTTTTCTTATTGTCATAAGATGTAAAAAACCCACAGTATATTTTGCTATGATCTTTTCTTCTATAATGAACTCTAATTAAGCTTGGTATTTATTTTTTCAAGGTCAAAGATAGAATACTACATTATTTTGATAAGTTTAGATGTGGAGAACACAACAGTGGCCATAATTTGTGGTTCAAATGCTTGTTTTTCTCAATAATGTGATTTCAGGAAAATTTCCAAATTCTAGTGAAGGACTATATATACCAACAGGTACATTTTCATTTTTTTCATGAGCTGTAACAGTATTAAGTAAAATAATAGAGCGGTCAGATTACTCAGGTTGTAACAATGCAATTTTTAAGCAAAATTTGGTTTTATTTCATAAAAACTGAGGTAACTTAAATGAGAAAAAGTGCTATTCTTTTTTTTTTTTTTTGGACTTATAAGAAGCTCTGTAAAGTATTTGACTCATTAACCAATAGGACAGAGTCACGGCTCATAGATGATTAAGCATTCACACATTAAAGAGTATAGAAGATATTTATTCCAGTTGATTATTCTGTTAGTATCACAATCCAATACTGCTACCACCACCACTAGTCTAATACACAGACATATGAACCCTAGAGCACAGCAACTCAAAATGTGAATTATGGACCTGCGCCACTATACATTGAGATTCCCTGGTAGCTCAGCTGGTAAAGAATACACCTGCAGTGTGGAAGACCCTGGTTTGATCCCTGGGTTGGAAGATCCCCTAGAGAAGGGAGAGGCTACCCACTCCAGTGTTCATGGGCTTTCCTGGTGGCTCAGACGGTAAAGAAACTGCCTGCAATGTGGAAGACCTGGTTTCAATTCCTGGTTTGGGAAGATCCCCTGAAAGAGGGCATGGCAACCCACTCCAGCATTCTTACCTGGAGAATTCCATGGACAGAAGAGACTGGCAGGCTACAGTCCATGGGGTCACAAAGAGTTGGACACGACTGAGTGACTAAGCACTGCATGGCATGGCCACTATACATTGTGTAAATATTTCATTGTAAGATACATATAGAAATTGAAAGTAAATGCTTAGAAAAATTTTAAGAATTTTTTCTAACCAAATACCTGTAATATTATAGTATATAACATTTTTAAATGAATCTTACAATTTTGTCTTTTTGAAAATAATTTTATTTTTCAGCATTTTGAATGGTATTGAGTCATGATAAATTAGACACTAGATGAATATTAATTTTTAAAAAGACCACTATGTTATGATTTTGGACAATGATGTAGTCATTCCCTTCTCCAGGGAATGTTCCTGATCCAGGGATCTAACCCAGGTCTTCTGCATCACAGGCAGATTCTTCACTGTCTGAGCCATCAGGGAAGCCCCTAAAGATTTAACAAGTAATAATATATCAATAGAAATTTCACTGGTGAATGATAACCTAAGTTTGTAGACATAGTGTGGAACAGTGAGGTTGGTAATAAAATCAACAAATTAAAACCTTCTTTTGCAATAAGTAATGTTGGCAAGTTTTTATAGTAAAATTAAATTTGATGATTAAGAAAAATGAAAATTCANTCTAACCCATGGAAAATCAAGTAGAATTTTCAGAGAATATAGTTACTAGTGAATCTAAAGTATCATAGAATAAACACTTTCCTAAGAAACCTTGGTGGTGGTGGTTTAGGCACTAAGTCATGTCCAACTCTTGCAACCCCATGGACTGTAGCATGTCAGGCTCCCCTGTCCATGGGAATTTTCCAGGCAAGAATACTGGAGTAGCTTGCCATTTCCTTCTCCATAAGAAAGCTTAAAAGCAAGACAAATAATCTCAAGAAATTTAAATTTGAGCCATAAGCTATCTAAAATTATTTAAAGAAATATAACAAAATCCAGAACCCAAACATAAAATTCTTATGTTAGGAGTCCAATTTTAAAAAAATAAAAAATCTTGTAAAAAAAGGAGGAAAATCAATAAATAGAAATAGACCAAGGAAATTCAGAGATGATGACATTCACAGCCAAGTATTAATATTGTTGTTGTAAATATGCCTGCTATTTTCTAGAAGATATAGAAGAACCATGTTAAGGAGAGAAAGGGAAGATATTAAAAAGGTCTTAATTAAACTTCTAGAGATGAAAGTTAGAATGACTTAAATAAAATATAACCTGAATGAAATTAACTGTAGACTGTATCTGGAGTAGAAAAATTCAATGAGGGTAAACCTCTCAATAGAAAATTTCTAAAATAAAGCAGAGAGATTTCTTAAAAACAAATTTTAAAAAATGTAAATAACTCTAGCGACACCTGGAGCAATATACAGTTGTCTAAAACACATGTAACTTGATTCCTAAAGTGGATAAAAGAGAGAGGAAGGGAAAGTATATTTGAAAAATTATGGCTGTAGAGTTTTCAGATGTGTTGAATTCTATAAATCATCAGCTTTAAAATTCATAAAGCATGTTTTAATATGATTATTTAAAACAATAATAAATAGAAAAATGTTGCACAGAGACAGATTCATTATATATAGAGGAAAAAGTAAAGAATATCAGGAGACATCTTATCTGAATCTTTGAATTCGGAGACTGTGGAGCAGCCTCTTTATAGTCTGGGGGTGTGGAGGAATGAAAGTGAAAATGAAGTCATTCAGTCCTGTCTGACTCTTTGCGACCCCATGGACTGTAGCATATACCAAGCTTCTCCCTCCATGGGATTTTCCAAGCAAGATTACAGGAGTGGGTTGCCATTTCCTTCTTCAGGGAATCTTCCCAACCCAGGGATCGAACCCAGGCCTCCCTCATTGTAGGCAGAGGCTGGTACTGTCTGAGCCACCAGGGAATACTCAAATAATATATCCAAATAAAACATGTTAAAAATGAGAACTAATTTTTTTCAGGAACAACCAATGACAATATTATTCACTATAATCATGTCTGCATTATAAAAATATTTATAGAAGTCCTTCAGACAGAGCAAAAATGATCTTATGGAAACTATAATACATACAGTTAGTTACTATACATTTTTACTCATTATTTTCATTAAATGATATTGAATATTCAATGTGAAGTATTGTAAGTTATTGTGGACTTTGAAGCACATAGAATTATAATGGCTAGCAACACTAAATCAACAGGGGAGAAAATTAAGCCATATAATGTTTCTTATATTATATATAAAGTTGTACAATATTTGAAGATTGCTAACATTTAAAAAAATATAATGAACTCTAGGAAACCATAAAAATTAACAAACAGAATCCAATTGTACGAAATTTAGGAAAATTCACAATTACCATGTTGATTTTATATTAGGAATGCATAGACAGTTTAACATTTAATAAAAGAATGCAACTTATCACATTTATCAGGAAAAGGCAGAAAAATAATAAAGTTATCTCATGATTAAATCATGTTATATAAGTTAAAACTTATTTATGGTTAAAATGCATATTAGCAAATGAGGAATAGTATGAAATTATTTAATCTGATGTGTTTATCAAAAATTATTGTATTCCATAGAATATTTAGCAGTGAGACATAGGAAGTTTTCCCTTGAAACTGAGTCAAGATAACTATTCTTGCTACCACTTTTATTCAACATTGTACTGAGGGTTGTAGCTCATACAATATGGCAATAAAAAGAAATGGTATGTTAATTGTCAAAGAAGAAATTAAGACTGTCAATATTTGCAGACAACTTGATTTTGATCATGAAGTATGTGTACAATAATATAATGGGAATGTAACACAACATTCAGATTGTTTAGAAGTGTGTTTGCCAAATGTTTAAAAAATAATATTTTTGAAAATAATTTAGAAATATAGGAATATACAAAAACTCTCAGTTCATTTTACTTCTTGTAATAACTCACCAAATATTGTAATACTCATCAAATATTATAATACTCATCAAATAAGATGAGTAACAGCAAATGAAAAAATATAAAGGCAAAAAAGGCAAGGAAATTACTTCACTTTACATTTATTCATTAATTTAACAAATGCTTAATTCTTACTTTGCTCAAGGAACATTTCAAGACTAGTGTTTGATAATCGGTCACTATCGTGATAATTTAAAAATATTTTATTTTTAAAATCAGAGAATTGGCTAACATGGGAGTAAGAGATCAAATGTGGTTAACATTTAGAGAAAAATCTGTAGACATACTAGATTCTCACTAAATGTTCTATGGGAAATTTAATGGAAATCAGTCTCTGAGTTCAGAACAGAATATAATTTAAGGTGGTTCAGTAACATTTCACCATTAGTCAACAGGAATGAAGAAAATGTATGCAGAAAAAATCAATGTAATCCTCCCATTATACACAAACTTATTCACACCATTAAGCAACATTCTCTTCCATGACTTAACATGCATGCATGCAACTTGAACAGGGTATACAGGAAAGCAGTGAAATTGATTAAAAGCTTTGATCGCAAGGTTTATCTAAGAAAGGTTATAAGAATGATTTGGCCTCAGGTGAGATTTCAGAAGATGATGATAGCAGATTTTAATGATACATAGTTCAAGTGCTTATGGCTATTTCTGCTGAAATGAATGAATGAAGGATAAAAGTTCAAGGGTACAACAGGAAGAACTTAATTTAAATGTAGAATAATGACTTCTCATGAAATATGTTTCTCTAAGTTATGTTAAATTAATGTATATTATGATACCTATATTAAATTGTTTATATACTGATACGGTCATGGAGCAAAAGGGATAGAGTTAATTATCTTCTGAGGTCTCTTAAGTTCTGAAAATGTGTGTGTACGTGTGTGTTCATAAATATATTGATTGTATATTGTACACATACTATATATATGCTTATTAAAATCCTTATTTAACCTAGAAATATTATTCTAAAATTTTAAGGTAATGAATGTTATAATTAAAAATTAAAACTTAGTTCTCAAAAGTAGGTGAACATATTTATAAGATATGTTTTAAGTTGTTATTTCCCTAATGACAAAAAGGAAGAAAAAATGTCCTCATGTACCCTAAAGAGATTATGTTCATTGTCAGTGTCTGCCCAAAAGAGAGTAACCATATCTGATTTTGCTTTCTCTTCCATTGTATTATCCATTTCAAATAATGCTTGTTACATATAAATATCTTATTCTGTTACAATCCTTTTGAATTATTTTGAGATCTTAAATCATTACACTATAATTCCTTAGTTTATCTTAAGCAGAATGTTTCTGCATATTATTCTTTATTCACAATAAACTAGTGAATACATTCAAATTCAAAAAAAAATTAAAGTAGTCATTTTCTGAAATTTTAAAATGTTGTATATTCTCCCTCCCCTCCACCCCCAAGGGGAAAGTATGGATGACACCAATGTTAACCACATTCTTGCAATCTGAAAAATTTGATCATCTTTCTATGTTACCTCAAAACTGAAGCCTACATGTTTCAATCACTAGGTAATAAATATGTGAGGAAATTCATTCCATTGTTGAAGACATAATGCAATCAGTGTAATGATTTTTGAGAAAGAAGAGAGCTGGAGGTGTTTCCATCTCACTTCTGTAAAGAACGAGATAACACAGGACTTGCCTGGCAGCTGAGCGCCCTACAGGTACCATAGTGGCTGCAGCACATAAGACAGGCAAGGTTCATTGCATCAAGAGAAAAATCCGTCTTAATTTGTACTTTCCCCTCAGGCTTCAAATCCATTTAAAAATGGACTGAAGCAATAACTAAAGGGATTTATACCCCAAGAAAATCACCCTTTTGAATGACAGCTTTGCTGCTTGGGGAGAATTTATCATAATTCAACTGTTTCTATAATGAGGGGGAAGCAAATGTAAACTCAGCTACCTGGACCCAGCCATTGAACTTAGAATTGAATTATTTCCCAATCAAAAAAAGAACATCCTGTGGTTGTTTTATTTATTTATTTATTTGGCATGCTCTGGTATATGTAAGCTTTGCTTTTTATAGATTTAACAAATTTCATAATCACAGAGTTCAAATACAGAACAGATTTGAGTCAGTACTCTGAAACAATGCCATTCCCTTAAACTCTCCCTGTTGAAAAAGAAAATATATATATTTTCCTTTATATATATATATATATTCCCATGTTTTTATTAGACTTTTGCTTCTCTTGACTCTCTGTATAAAACTCTGTGCTCTAAGGATACATGCTATTAAAGAAAAGCCTGAGGCAAAACTCAAAGGAGAAGTGAGGCAGGTGAGCTCACCTAGATTATGGGTTTTAAGTTTATTGGAGAATTTAAACAGGGGGAAAAAATAGAAGGAAAAACACTTGGGATTCAGCAAAAGCCAAAATGAATTTGGACCAAATCTGTCGTGAAACGATGTGTATTTTTAAAAGAAATGTAATCTGTGTTTCTGACTCATTTACAATGACCTTATCAAAATGTCATGTAGTGAAAGTTATTCAGGGTCCAATAATTCTTTTAAGCTTCTAAATAGCATTTCAAAACATTTTTTCCTAGTTTGATTATAAATGAACTCAAATTCCAAAAGGTCTGCCAAGGTCAATAAAATTCTCAGGAGTCAACATATTGAAACAGAATTTCAACTCTGCAATTTTTCCTTTCTGTCCTGAATCACTAAAATGGTTCTAGGATGTTTAATTCAGTTGGTGACTTTGGATTGCATAAATTATAGGCAAATGAAAGTCATGGTAAAGCTTCTAGGAATAGACTTAAAAAATAAGATATTTGCACATGTGTTATCCACTGCAAAAAAAAAAAAAAAAACTACCAAACCCACCTCCTAACCTTTTTATTCTACAGTGTAATAGCAGTTTCTTAATGTTTCCTTGGGAATTATGAAGATGTCATGGGACACTTCAGTGCTATAGTAGACTCCTGGCATTCACACATTTTCCATGTCCTATGTCCTGTGTAACAGTCTGCAGAGAAAAAGAGACAGTTGGAGACTATTGTGATCATTTGGTTCAAACCCTGGGAGTTAAAATGGGAAGTTACATTAGGAAACTTAAATTTTTTGCCCAAAGAAATATTAGTTAGTGGCAGAACTAGTCTAGATCCCCAAATTTATGTGTTAACTTTCTGTACCTTGCTTACCTCTCTTTCTAAAGATTGTGGAAACCCACCATTCATATGGCTGATAATCGAAAAACATTGTCTAGCCCAAGGCATTACTATTATAATTTCCTCATACCTGGTTCTTTGCATCACTCTTGACTCTCTAAAGTCCTTGCCTACCCAGTAGTGAGACTAATCCTGTTACCTCTTATTTAAAATGCCCTATTCACTATTACTTTCTTTTCTATTCCTTTTTGACTAAAGCCCTTATTCTTTCCTATAGGACCCTATGATGGTCTGGTACACTAATAAAGCTGACTGTACTTTCATCATTTTGCACCCTCCCCTACTGTCCCAACCAGCAAAGACACTGCTGCCCCAGAGATCTTGAACCTGGTGCCTAATTTGCATAAAAGTATTCCCACCTCCATCCCATCCCCAATTACCCCTGTGGCTCACTCTCCCATTCAGTTCTCTGCTCACTGTCAGCTCCTCAGAGAGACTTTTCCTCCATTCCCCACATAAAAAGCATCTCCCTTTCCCCACTGCCTAGTTTTGTTTAGTTAACTTCCTGGAACTCAACACCAGCTGAAGTGTATCTGTGTCATTTTGATGATTAGTCTTCATCTGTCTCAACCACTAGAATATAAATTCCATGAGGAAAGAGACATTTTTCCAAAGCACACTGAACAGTGTCTAGCAGATACATGCACTCATTTAGCTATGTGTGGGCCTCTGGGAAAGCATACCTCAGTGAAGACCCATAGGATATTTACAAATGTGATTAAATACCCATTTCTCTCTTTGAGCCAATGCATGCCCAATATTTGCTCACATAACTATTGAGGCAATGTACTGAAGTACTAGAAGATGATTGATGAAATTACTTCTGCTTCTACTCTTCAAAACCATTGGAGAATTCATCCTGTACGTGACTGTCAGTGACTCCCAGACAGATTTTTCTCTCCTAATCTCTACTCTTTTTCATGCTTCATGCTGTTCATGGGGTTCTCAAGGCAACAATGCTGAAGTGGTTTTCCATTCCCTTCTCCAGTGGACCACATTCTGTCAGACTTCTCCACTATGACCCATCCATCTTGGGTGGCCCCACACAGCATGGCTTAGTTTCATTGAGTTAGACGAGGCTGTGGTCTGTGTGATCAGATTGGCTAGTTGTCTGTGATTGTGGTTTCCGTCTGTCTGCCCTCTGATGCCCTCTCTCATTGCCTACTGTCTTACTGGCGTGCTGCGGTTCATGGGGTCGCAAAGAGTCAGACACGACTGAGCGACTGAAATGAACTGAACTGAATGCCTACTCACTTATGAAGGAATTAATTCCTGGTCTTTTCGCCTCTAAACTATTTGGATCAAATTTCCCTCTTTGTGGGTTTGCCAATCTAAAAGCAATGATTACAGATATCTGTCATAAACCAAAAAAAGATATATGTTGTTTTTATGGAAATGGGAATGTGTTTTAGTAGCTACTGTGCAAATGAGAAAAGTAAAGTCTCTGAGAGTTGGGAGTTCAGCCTCATCCAAAACTGAGGCCCATTTTTTGTTCACACTTGCTTGCTCTACCATCATCTATGGTTCTGTCATCAAGCCTAGCAAGATTGGTTCCATCTCTAGAGGTGCATGAGTCCAGTCTCAGTACCACCATCATCATGTTCCTTTGGTTTGGTTTCATAATTTTACCAAATTTGGAATTCTGTTACACAAAGTATCTTGTAGCCACTTATTGATTAGTCATTTCCAAAGAGCTACAATTGCTGGCCAAATCACCAGCAATCAGAGAAAATGCAGTTAATCTTGAAGAAAACTGAGCACAGAAGAATTTATGCTTTTGAAGTGTGTTGTTGGAGAAGACTCTTGAGAGTTCCTCGGACAGCAAGGAGATCAAACCAGTCAATCCTAAAAGAGATCACTCCTGAATATTCATTGGAAGGACTGATGCTGAAGCCGAAGCTCCAATACTTTGATCACCTGATGCAAAGAGCTGACTTATTAGAAAAGACCCTGATAATGGGAAAGATTGAAGGCAGGAAGAGAAGGGGACGACAGAGAATGAGATGGTTGGATGGCATCACCGACTTGATGGACATGAGTTGAGCAAGTTCTAGGAGTTGGTGATGAACAGGGAAGTCTGGCGTACCACAGTCCATAGAGTTGCAAAGAGTTAGACACGACTGAACTGAAATGAATCTTGAAGAGCAGAGAAATTCTGGAAGCTGCTTCCATAATTGTAATGACAAAAGATTAGGAAGGAAAAGTGGGAGTGAAGATGGAGATATCACATCATGAACAAAAGATTTATGTACTCATGCATTCCTATTTGGTTTTGTTTTTTTTTCTCAGTAACTTGTCTAATATCTCTTTGGATTGAGAACCAGTCTAAGCCTGGTTATAAATTCACTATAATAGGGTCAAAAAGGCTAGATGCTTTCAAAGATGAATAAGGACTAGTTACTGGTCTTGTTTAAATGATAATGATCTAATAATATATTTTTGAAAGAGGTATTCATAGGTTATTTAAATTTAATAATTCTATTAATAAGGACTAAAAATTATGGGATATTTCAGATTATTAGCCAAAATATATACCCACAAATTGCTTGATATTATCATTGCATTATCTTAGGATTTCATTTTCTCATCATTTCCTATTACTTATATATCAATAACTTTTGTTTTCTAGTTTGACAATGATGACAAAAATACTAAAGTAGCTATAAGCTGGTATCTCAAGACTTCTCTAGGGTCAAAAGTGGTTTATGAGATTGGGGAAGGATGCAGGTGATGTCCATCTCATGTAGATACACATGATAATGAAAAAAGAGAACTCAATAGTAATTAGTTCGACTGTTTATCCGCATTCAGAAGTTGTATAGCTGTATTCTTTACAAGACCTTATTTTTCCCTAGAAAGAACAATACTTGAAGTTGTCTCTGCACTGGTCATATTGGGAGCTTAAATTTTCCAGTCTTCCCTTAAGCCATAAGACATGTGGAGAAAAAACTACAAGGATGCTTCTTAACCAGTTTCAATGGCATTTACCTATGGGATATTGGCATACAAAATCACCAAAAAGAGCAGCTGGATGTCAGCCAGCTACCAGTTTAGAGGCAATGCTGACAGCTATTCACTTTTGTTAGTTTCAACATGTGGAGTTGATGGATGATAGCGGTACACTTGAGCAGCTGGCCATGTAGGAAACTGAAATAAGTCTGGTCAAAAAACCAGAATATCTGCCTTAAGAATACCCAGAAGCATAATTTGCAGCCTAACTCCAGACTTCTGGAAAACAGAAAAAGCAAAACAAATTAATTTTAGGAAAATAATCACAAAGAAGTCTGTGCAAGCCAAGTTCTACGTAGCTAAATATCAAACATGGGACATTACTAACTTAAAACAGAGCAAAGGCCTACCATCCATGCCAAACCAATGAAGTCAATGAAAACTCATCATACAGGTGGATAAATTTGTCAAAGTCTTTCAGATCTTCCTGGTAGCAGACAAGACTGACTGACTGTTACATATGGAAGCATAAAGCTAATAGCTTTAGTGGGAAAATATAAGACACTATTTCTTTTTGGTTTGTGTTTATTTAGGAATCAACCTTTGTTACACTTAAGATGCTGCTGCTAAGTCGCTTCAGTCGTATCTGACTCTGTGTGACTCCATAGATGGCAGCCTAGATTGCATTTAATAAGTTAAACTTGTCATGTAAATGTTAGGGTCCAGATTTCCAAAGTAAGCGTTATTTTCTGAACAAAGCCAAAGAAGGTGTTTGAGGTATGAACCACGTTTGGAAGCTATATTCTTAATAATGATATTTTAAAAGTCAAGATGGTGATGATGACCCTGTATGCGAGACAACAAAAGAGACTCAGATCTGTAGAGTGAACTTTTGGACTCTGGGGGAGAGGGAGAGGGTGGGATGAGATGGGAGAATGGCATTGAAACATGTATACTATCATGTAAGAAACGAATTGCCAGTCTATGTCCGATGCAGGATGCTTGGGACTGGTGCGTGGGGAGGATCCAGAGAGATGTTATGGGGTGGGAGGTGGGAGGGGATTCATGTTTGGGAATGCATGTACACTCGTGGTGAATTCATGTCAATGTTTGGCAAAACCAATACAGTATTGTAAAGTAAACTAAAGTTAAAATAAAAATTAAAAAAAATAATAATAAAAGTCAAATGTTCTTTAGAACATCAAGAGAAATATGCCAGTACTGTACACGAGGTTATAAAAATAAACTCTATAGAACATGTTGAAAGTTGCTTTGGAAACTGGGGTTATAAGAAAGAAAAACTGAAATTTCAAATATGAATAAATCTATATTAAATCAGAACTTGAAATAAATGACATGCTCAAATGAGGCAACAGAGCATTTTATTAAAGGGGCAGTTTTGTGGTGAAGTTTAAGAGAAAGCAGTAAGAAATGGAGCTAACAACAACAGGAAGCACTTGGTAGCCTTGAGGGGGGCAAGGAAGGAACAGTTCTTGGAAACCAGCAAAAGTGCCTACAAAGAAAAGCCCCTGAAGCCCAAGCAAACTGAGCTATGATATTAGGTACAGAAATACACTCTACAAAATTAAACAGATATTGAAGTATTAAGAAAATAACATGCAAACAAAGTGTTCCAGAAAAATATAAGATTAACAAGTAATAAAATTGTAAATGAAAGTTTTAGCAGGAAAGTATTGTATCTGACTATAAATTGATTATACTGCAGTTCCACATCTGGAAATTTAGAGTGTAATTATTTTCTCTACTATTCCCACTAAATAAAACTACAAACCTTGGGCATTACATTTAAAATAAACGTAAGATCACTGAAAGTTAGAGAGAAGAACCACTTACTGTGGACCATGGGACCTGAGGAAAAACATAATGTGAGTTTCCTGAATTTTCTTTTAGCCCCAAATGTACCAGAATTTGTTTTGGAAAAAGGAATGATTAAAAAGCAACAGGTATTAACAAAAGAGCATTCCAGCAAAAGTCACTTCTTATAAACCAAAAGGCCAGGAAAGACCTAACAAGACAAAAAACTATTAGATGATAAAAGTTCCACTTTAGTGAAACATCACAGAAAAAATTAGTCTCCAACCCTAGTGCCACTAGGAAAGGCTAAGTAGAAAGCCTAGACTCTATTTCTAGCCAGGCTATCACAAGGCATACGAACGTCCACGCTGGCTGGTTTCAGAGAAGCCAAGAGGCCCTGGTGTTATATGGACTGAGTTGTTTCTCTTCCAGTTTTCATGTTAAAGCCCTAACCTTCAGTACCTCAGAATGTGGTTACATTTGGAAATAGATCCTTTAAGGTGGTAATTATGTTAAAATGGGGCCCTAGAGTGAACACTAATCTAATAACACTGGTGTCTTATGAGGAGGGGCTTCCCTGAGAGCTCAGTTGGTAAAGAATCCACCTGCAGTGCAGGAGACCCCAGTGTGATTCCTGGGTCGGGAAGATCCCCTGGAGAAGGGAAAGGCTACCCACTCCAGTATTCCGACTGAGAGACTTTCACTTCCCTTATAAGGAGAGTGAAACACAGTACCTGGGATCAGACCCGGGTCTCCTGCATTGCAGGCAGATTCTTTACCATCTGAGCCACCCGGGTCTCATCCCTGGGTCAGGAAGATCCCCTATGGAAGGGAATGACTACCTACTCCAGTATTCTTGCCTGGAGAATGCCATGGACAGAGGAGCCTGGCAGGCTATAGTCCACGGGGATCACAAAGAGCGACTGACACTCTCACTTTCACAAAAGGAAAACCATGTGAAAATATAGTTAGAAGGCAGCCATCCACAAGTAAAGGAGAAAGGTCTCGGGAGAAACAACCCTACTGACATCTTGAGCTAAGGCTTCTAACCTCTAGAACTGTGAGAAAATAAATTTCTCCTGTTTGGACAACCTAGTATATTTTGCTATGGCAGCCCTAGGGAACTAATACTAATAAAGGATTTTACTCCTTGCTAAGAAATGAGGAATCACCCCTGCCTCCTGGTGAAAGTGGAAAGAATGCAAACAAATCCCTCCCCATGGTAATAAGCTACCCACCTTAGCCTTCCTTTTGCCATGGGATGGAGTCCAGGAGGCCAAGGGAAGAGTCAGGATTTTCATTAACAACCAGCATTAAAAGTAACCCCAATCACAGAGGCCACATAGGGTGCAGAAATGAGGTACTTTTCTTACTTCCAGACAGCGTGATATCAACAATCACCTGGTGGAAGCTGGAACTCCCCTGTCCCCTCTAGCAATAACTAGGTGTCAGTTGATGTAGAGTGGAGAATTTGGAGATGGGCAGAATTAAAAAGGTTGACCAAACTATGTGGAATTTAGTTAAAACAAAACAATATAAGAAGGTTGAAAATAAAAGGAAAGAAAAAGACAGGCCATAATATAATAATCAATAGAAACAGTGGCTATACTAATATCAGATAGATTTCGGAGTGAAAATTGCCAGAGACAGAAAGAGACATTGAATCCTGCAAGATCGTAAATGCTCAGGCACCAAACAACATTAGTGAAAGATAGGTGAAACTAAAAACTGAAAGAAGTAAATTCACTAGTGTAATTGGAGATTTCAACACCTTTCTCTAAATAATTGACAGAACAATTATACAAAAAAAAAAAAATCAGCAAGATATAGAATTTCAAAAGTTCACCATAAGCTAACAGGATCTAATTAACATTCATAGATAGAATACTCCAACAAAGAACAGCAGAAAACATTTTTTTCAGAGGCCTATGGAATATACAGGATTTCCAGGTGGCACAGTTGGTAAAGAATCAGCCTGCCAATGCAGGAGACTCAAGGGATTTGTGTAGTTTAGTCACTGAGTTGTGTCCAACTCTTGTGCAACCCCATGGACTGTAAATCGCTAGGCTCCTCTGTCCATGGAGTTTCCCAGGAAATGGAGTGGGTTGCCATTTCCTTCTTCAGGGTTTCTTCCTGACTCAGGGATCTTCCTAACCAGGGATCAAACCTGCGTCTTCTACATTGGCAGACAGGTTCTTTACCACTGAGCCACATCCCCCAGAAACTCACAGTCCATTAAGAAAGACAGCTATTAACTATGTTCCCTTCATTGAACTCAATGTATTTTTTATTTCACTTGAGATTCCTTTTGACACATGGCTTATTTAGGGGTGAATGGCTTAGTTACAAGTATTTGCAGATTTTCTTTTCACCTTTCTATTGATTTCTAGTTTGATTACTCTGTGATAATGGAATATACTCTGAATCATTTATTTACTCTGAATGTATTGAGATTTTCCTCTTGGCCCAGAATATGGTTTACTTTGATATATATTTTATGTGTGCATGCGTGTGCGTGCTCAGTTGTGTCCACCTCTTTGCAACTCCATGGACTATAGCCTGCCAGGAATTCCATGGACAGAGGAGGCTAATAGGATATAGTTCATGGGGTCACAAAGTCAGACATGAGTGAGCATCTAACACACACACAATAGCAAAAGTGAAAAGAAAAACATGCAAGGGTGGAGAAAATTTAATATTGTATATTAAATTGTGTCCAACAAATTTTTATTGAGAGTCTATTACATGCAAGCCAATACTTTTGCCTTTTGTAATTAGGAACAATAGAAATGGTTGGATGGTATCACCAACTCAATGGACATGAGTTTGTGTAAACTCCGGGAATTGGTGATGGACAGAGGAAGGCCTGGCATGCTGCCATCCATGGGGTTGCAAGGAATTGGACACAACTGAGCAACTGAACTGAACTGAAATGTTAACTGATAGGAACCACACCAGAAACAGAACTATTCCTGATTTCTACTACATGAAAACTTGAGCAAAAGGGATGGTTTTAGAGTTGACATTTAAATAAAAACAAATTCTGTGTATTTCTGATGTCTCTTACTTCTGTTAAGAAAAAGAAAAAAGCATCACATGACCTTGTCTTTCTTTAATAAGTTAGAGAACTACACATAAAAAGTAGTTTTCTAATATAATTTTAAACCTAATTAGTTAAAAATTCAATGTGCCCTACCTAGGATCTGGTAAATAAATTTATACCTTTAAAATGAAGGTGCATATTAGGAAGTTAAAGGAAATTTTATTAGACACTGAATGTTATATCCTCTAAAGAAATCAACTATGTATCCTGATTCTCTTACATAAAACAGACAAAAATTTCAAAGTCTAAGTGAAAATTGAGATGCTTGAATATGAATTTAAACAATGCAACTCAGCAAAAAGAACCCTGCACATAGAATCAGAGATCTAAATTCTCTTCTGTCATTCTCAAGGTCACAAAGAAAGTTCCATCGCAAATGTAATTTGGCTTCTCCAGAGCTTCTAGATTCTCAATTGCACAGTGATGCAATTCTCACTTGATCTCTCCTGTCTGAATCCATAGTGCTTAATGAGGCACAGGGGAGATGAGGAAGTAAATTACTCTTCATTCATCATTCATTTATTCACTAACTCACATATTCCTTCATTTTTTTTTTTTTTTTACCAAACATTACTGAGCAAAGTATATTTGTTTAAAGATTAATAATACACTTTCCAGAGACACATATGCAAATAGATAAATCCCATTAAAACTGTACAAAGGACAGAACAAACTAAGTCTGAAGCAATTAGAGGTTTCTACTAGGTAACTTAACCCAATATCTGGAATACAGTATTTATTTGTTCTTTAATTTCACAAGTAAAGCAAGTATCTATTGAGCAAGAAATTCATGATAGGCACTGGGTCATGTGAAAGTGAAAATGAAGTCGTTCAGTTGTGTCCAACTCTTTGTGACCCCATGGACTGTAGCCCACCAGGATCCTCCATCCATGAATTTTCTAGGCAAGAGTACTGGAGTGGGTTGCCATTTCCTTCTCCAGGGGATCTTTCCAACCCGGGGATCAAACACGGGTCTCCTGCATTGTGGGCAAATGCTTTACTGTCTGAGCCAAAATGACTGTGAGCAGACTTCTGTCATTAAGAGTTTATGGGCTATCACTAACAACAGCACATTATATATTTTGGCACAGATTGCCAACTGGGACACAGTTGATTGTCCAACCCAAACTAGAATTTAGGGTTTGGGAAAGACATCACAAACATGTGCAATTTATGTTTGGCCAGTCAAGATTAGGATTGAATGTAGAGATTCCATTTCCCCCATAATAACACTTACACTTTCCTCAGAGACTCTTTTTCGGTCTTATATGGTCCAAGGAGTGTTCCACCCAAAACTCCACTGATTAGATATAATGCTTTCAGTTCAGTGAGTTGCTCAGTAATGTCAGACTCTTCGCAACCCCATGGACTGCAGAATGCCAGGCTTCCCTGTCCAACACCAACTCCTGGAGCTTGCTCAAATACATATCCATAGAGTCAGTGATGTCATCCAACCTTCTCATCCTCTGTGGTCCCCTTCTCCTCCTGCCTTCAATTTTTCCCAGAATCAGGGCCTTTCAAATGAGTCAGTTCTTTGCATAAGGTGGCCAAAATATTGGAGCTTCAGCTTCAGCATCAGTCCTTCCAATGGATATTCGGACTGATTTCCTTTAGGATTGACTGCTTTGATCTCTTTGCTGTCCAAGGGACTTGAGAGAGACTTCTCCAACACCACAGTTCAAAAGCATCAGTTCATTGGCACTCAGCTTTCTTTATGGTCCAACTCTTACATCCATACATGACTACTGGAAAAACCATAGCTTTGACTAGATGGACCTTTGTTAGCAAAGTAATGTCTATGCTTTTTAATATGCTGTCTAGGGTGGTCATAGCTTTTCTTCCAAGAGGCAAGCATCTTTTAATATCATGGCTAAATCACCATCTGCAGTGATTTTGGAGCCCCCAAAAATAAAGTCTGCCACTGTTTCCCCATCTATTTACCATGAAGTGATGAGGCCAGATGCCATGATCTTAGTTTTCTGAACGTAAAGTTTTCCGTCAACTTTTTCACTCCCTTCTTTCATTTTCATCAAGAGGCTCTTTAGTTCTTCCTCACTTTCTGCCATAAGGATGGTGTCATCTGCATATATGAGGTTATTGATATTTTTCCCGGCAATCTTGATTCAGGCTTGTGCTTCATCCATAGCTTGGCATACAGCATGGCATTTCAAGTAATGTACTCTGCATAGAAGTTAAATAAGCACGGTGACAATAGACAGCCTTGACATACTCCTTTCCCAATTTGGAACCAGTCTGTAGTTTCATGTCTGGTTCTAACTGTTACTTCCTGACCTGCATACAGATTTCTCAGGAGGCAGGTAAGGCAGTCTGGTAGTCCCATCTCTTATAGAATTTCCCACAGTCTGTTGTGATCTACACAGTCAAAGGATTTGACGTGGTCATTAAAACATAAGTAGATATTTTTCTGGAACTATCTTGTTTTTTCTATGATCCAACAGATGTTGGCAATTTGATCTCTGTTTCCTCTGCCTTTTCTAAATCCAGCTTGAACATCTGGAAGTTCACGGTTCACGTACTGTTGAAGCCTGGCATGGAGAACTTTGAGCATTACTTTGCTAGTGTGTGAAATGAGTGCAATTTTGTGGTAGTTTGAATGTTCTTTGGCATTGCCTTTCTTTGGGATTGGAATGAAAGCTACTCTTTTCAGTTCTGTGGCCACTGCTGTGTTTTCTAAATTTGCTGGCATTTTGAGTGCAGCACTTTCATAGCATCATCTTTTAGGATTTGAAATAGCTCAACTGAAATTCCATCACATCCGCTAGCTTTGTTCATAGTGATGCTTCCTAAGGCCCACTTGATTTTACATCCCAGGATGTCAGGCTCTAGGTAAGTGATCATACCATTGTGGTTAACTGGGTCCTGAAGGTCTCTTTTTATATAGTTCTGTATAATTCTGGGACCTCCTCTTAATATCTTCTGAAGCCTATTAGTGCATGAGACCCTCCGTGCCACAGTGACTTTTCAAAATTAAGCATAATATGCCAATATGTGCTTCAGCAGCCAAGTTTACTTATTGAATCTATGATTTGCCAAGAACAAAATTAATTCACATAGAATGGCCCTCAAGATTTGCACAGATGTTACCAAATAGAAACTGGGCTTGAATCTATTTTACTGCAGACTAGGAACTGCTGGAACTAACCCTGTTCCTTCATTTGACCTTGTGAAGGTCAAATGGATGAAAGTAGAACCAGGAGATGGAGTGGGCCAGGGCGTAGGTGAAAGCAACCCACAAGAAGTACTTGATAAATAAGGTGTAGATTCATGGAGATCAGGAGGGTGCATAAGGCACTTCTTTCTTTCCACAAATATTAGGGGAAAATGACATCAGAGGATAAAAACAAGATTGTGGTGCAGAAAAATTTTTGGTAGGAGAGTGACAATGTGATTTTTGAAACAGAACTATTCTTTGACCATGTATGGTGTGATCACTCACCTAGAGCCAGTCATCCTGGAATGTGAAGTCAAGTGAGCCTTAGGAAGCATCACTACCAACAAAGCTAGTGGAGGTGATGGAATTCCAGTTGAGCTATTTCAAATCCTGAAAGATGATGCTGTAAAAGTGCTGCACTCAATATGCAAGCAAAGTTGGAAAACTCAGCAGTGGCCACAGGACTGGAAAAGGTCAGTTTTCGTTCCAATCTCCAAGAAAGGCAATGCCAAAGAATGCTGAAACTACCGCACAATTGCACTCATCTCACACGCTAGTAAAGTAACGCTCAAAATTCTCCAAGCCAAGCTTCAGCAATATGTGAACTGTGAACTTCCTGATGTTCAAGCTGGTTTTAGAAAAGGCAGAGGAACCAGAGATCAAATTGTCAACATCTGCTGGATCGTAGAAAAAGCAAGAGAGTTCCAGAAAAACATCTTTTTCTGCTTTATTGACTATGCCAAAGCCTTTGACTGTGTGGATCACAATAAACTGGAAAATTCTGAGAGAGATGGGAATACCAGACCACCTGACCTGCCTCTTGAGAAACCTGTATACAGGTCAGGAAGCAACAGTAAGAACTGGACATGGAACAACAGACTGGTTCCAAATAAGAAAAGGAGTACATCAAGGCTGTATATTTTCATCCTGCTTATATAACTCATATGCAGAGTACATCATGAGAAATGCTGGGCTGGATGAAGCACAAACTGGAATCAGGATTGCTGGGAGAAATATCAATAACTTCAGATATGCAGATGACACCACGCTTACTGCAGAAAGTGAAGAAGAACTAAAGAGCCTCTTGGTGAAAGTAAAAGAGGAGAGTGAAAAAGTTGGCTTTAAGGCTCAACATTCAGAAAAGTAAGATCATGACATCTGGTCCTGTTACTTTGTGCTAAATAGATGGGGAAACAGTGGCCGACTTTATTTTTTGGGGCTCCAAAATCACTGAAGATGGTGATTGCAGCCATGAAATTAAAAGATGCTTATTCCTTGGAAGGAAAGTAATGACCAACCTAGACAACATATTAAGAAGCAGAGACATTACTTTGTCAACAAAGGTCCACCTAGTCAAGGCTATGGTTTTTCCAGTAGTCATGTATGGATGTGAGTTGGATTATAAAGAAAGCTGAGTGCCAAAGAATTGATGCTTTTGAACTATGGTATTGAAGAAGACTCTTGAGAGTCCCTTGGACTGTAAGGAGATCCAACCAGTCCATCCTAAAGGAGATTAGTCTTGGTTGTCCATTGGAAGGACTGATGTTGAAGCTGAAACTCCAATACTTTGGCCACCTGATGTGAAGAGCTGACTCATTGGAAAAGACGCTGATGCTGGGAAAGATTGAGGGCAGGAGGAGAAAGGGACGACCCAGGATGAGATGGCTGGATGGCATCACTGATTCAATGGACATGGGTTTGTGTGGACTCCAGAGTTTACGATGGACAGTGAGGCCTGGCATGCTGTGGTTCATGGGGTCACAAAAAGTGAGATATGACTGAGCAACTGAACTGAACTGAATGAATGAAGTGAAAGAAGACTGAAGACAGGTAAATGAGTTAAGGTGCTGCTGATGTCTTCCAGGAAAGAAAGATGAGAGTCAAAACTGAAGTGGAAAGAAAGAGAAGAAAAGAGAACTGGCCAATATCACTGAGACAGAATTAGTAAGATATGGGAATTGAGAATGATAGTGATACAGGCTGCATTCCAAGTTGTCTCTTGAGAGGAAGAATGAATAATGAGATCAGTCACCAAAATAGGAAGTACAAGAAAAGGAGCAAGCTTGGGTGAAAAAGATATTGAGTTCTGTTTCAATTACAGTAAACTTTAAGTACTTGACTTATGCTTGTGAAAAGACTCAATAGGTAGTTTAAAAGTTGTTGCAGATGAGGTTTTGAAATCTTTTACAAATCAGCCGTAAATAGCCATGTATATACATGAGTTAAAGAGAGTGAATACTATAGGATAAATGTTAACAAGGTGACTCAAGAAAAAAGAATAATAAAATATAATCACAAAGGTAAGAGAACCTTGAATCCTGAAAACCAAGGGTAATTGAGAATGAGTCAAGGAGGGTATACGTAACACTATTAAAAACAGTAGAATTTTTTTAAAAGATAAATAATTTCCCATTATTGTATTTTCAATAATGACCTTTTTGGCACTCCAGATGAACACTGTTTTAATGAAGAGACTTTTTTTCTCACTACATTCAGAACTACAAGTGAGGTAAGGGAAATGGAATATTTGAAAATAGAACAATAGTTCAATAAAGTTGGCAGTAAAATGGCAAAACTGGATGGTAGTGTCTTGAGGGTATAGGACAGAATGCTTTGGTTTAGGATTTTTGCTTATTTGCCAGTTAATGTGGGAGATAATTATGCTTTTATACTGCCTGGGAAGATCCAGTAGGAAAAAATATGGCTTGAAATATGGGGAAAAAAGGAAGTAGCTGATATAGTAAAGTCCCTGTTGAAGCAAGAGAGAATGAATTCTAAAACCAGAGATTAGAGGGAGGAAGTAACAATGGAAAGCAGGGATGGAGCTGGGTTTAACTGAGTACCTGGGCCTGGAGATGGTGGTGGGGATGGTGTTGTGATGATATGGACTTGATAAAGATATGGGGAGTTGGAGAGGTATACAAAAACAGGGAACTGAAGATAGTTCCTGTCCAATGAATGAATTTAATGAGTGAATAAATGAAAAAAATAAAGAAGTTCTATTTGAACTAGAAACCTAGGGACAACAAGTGTCCTGCAGGTGAATGAAGAGCATTTTAGGCAAATGTTAAGAGTGTATGCAAAGATGCAGAAGAGTAACAGACTTTGCCTATTTCTACCCAACAGCGGGGTGTACAAAGAGTTGAGTGTGCTTTAGGATAATGATGGAAAATAAGACTGAGGAAAGTTTTTAGACATAGATTGTTTGCATTCAGAATGAGATAATGCTTATTTTCATCTGTTCTAAAGAATCTTTATGTAGAGGAGGGATTGTGTCAGATTTCTTTTTAGAAATGTAGCACTAGCAGCTAGGCAAAAACTGATTAGTTGGGTTGGAGGGAAAAAAAGCTAGATTCCCAAGGTATTTTTGAGTTAGAATCTACATTTGATAACTGAACAAATGTGTCATGAAGAAAGGGAACAGCAGAGCATGACTATAACAGAAGAAAGAGAGCATACTGAAGGTATGTATTAAACCAAGGCTCTCTCTAAAGCCCACCTGGCTTTTCACTTCTCTGTTCAAGTGAAAATATGCTTATTATAGTCAATTCATTATGGGAAACTAGTGTGTATATACCACATATTTTTAATGCTTCTTTCTTTTTTTTTTTTTTTTTTTTGAGGACAATTGCTTTACATTGTTGTGGTAGTTTCCGCTGTATAACAACATGAATCAGCTGTAAGTGTACATATACTCTCTCCTACATAAACCTCCCTCCCACATATTTAAAAATAATTTTGTGTCCATGATCTTCCAGATACTCTAGAAAGCACTGAATATATGAATAAATCTCAATTCCTGCCCCCCAACATTTTCATAAGCTTCTAGGAAAAACAGTGAATACATACAAATGAAATGATGCAATATTAGAAATATGCATATCATGGTGTGAAAGCAAAAAGAGAGTGCCTGGTTGCTCTGTGCATAAGGAAAGATTTCACAAAGGTGAATTTGAAGGATGGCTTAGAGAATAAATTGTCATTTTTATAGGCAGATGAAGAGAAGATATGCTAAGAAGAACGGCAAGGAGAGTAGACATCTCATTAGAACAGAAAAATTCCTTCAAAGGCAGAAGAGAGCAAGCTTTTGGAAGATTTATTTATAAGGAAATATCAGGGTGTGAACCTGAATGAGCAAAATGTATAAACATAAAAAGTTTTAAATGCCGTATCATTGTCTTTTTTCCCTATGATGATTAAAATGATGATATTGCATGTACAGCTGCTTTGTCGTGTCTGACTCTTTGCAACCCATAGACTAGCCTGCCAGGCTCTTCTGTCCATGAAATTTTTTTCAGGCAAGAATACCGAAGTGGGTTGTGATTTCCTCCTGTAGGGGATCTTCCTAATCCAGGGATCAAACCTGTATCTCCTGCTTGGCAGGTAGATTCTTCACCTCTGAGTGCATCTGGAATCCTGGTGATGGTATTAGGGCTAAAATTAATAATTATCATGTACTTACCATGTGCCAACTGTTGTGAGAGTTTAGATTTATAGAGATTAATTCATTTCTTTCTCCCAGTCAATCTATAAGTCCAGTATTAATACTGTTTTGCATATTAGGAAAAGGAGGGTCAGAGAGGTTAAATAGATTGCCCAAATTCACCAACTAATAAGTGGAGAAGCCAGCATTCAAATCCAAGTTGTCTCTCTCTGTAATGTTAACCACTCAATCAGACTGCCCCTGACAGATTGGGGAAAACTTTAAGGATGATGAAATTGACTTGCTTATTTCAAATAATATCTCTGAAGTTGGGAAGATGGCTTAAATATCAGGAACTGATTATTAGAAAGCTGCTGTAGTGTTTCAGGCAGCCAAAGTAAGTATGGTTATGACAGTCAGGATAAAGGATGAGATAAAGGACAGATTTGAGACCAGAATTGTCAGAACCTGCCAATTGATTGGCACACTGAGGGGAAAAAAAGGATGATAAAAATAAGGTGTCAAAGAAGAGAAAAAAATAAATATGGTTAAGTAGAAGCATATGGATAATTTGAAACGTATTATCTGTGACTGGTCTGTTAGATACCCAAGCAAAACTCAGTAGTTCACAAGTATACTTACAGGGTGAATCTCTTTGATGTAAGAGAATGGATAGGGCTTTAAGTGGAGATTCAGTAGTCATCAAGGTAGAAAAGATATTTAATGATATGATTGCAGACAATCTTATACACAAGTGTGAAGAATTTTAAAAAGAGCTAAATATAGATCACTTGGGGGATAGCTAACAGAATGATGTGTGAATTAGACTTGTAAGAAAAATAAAAGTATTAGAAAGAAAATCAGAGGAGAGTGACATCCCAGAAACAGAATAGTAAGAGGAAAAGTTTGATGGATTGTGAGGTCTAAGGTTATAGGATTCCTGAATAGTATCCTGTAAAATTGACAATTGTGGTATCACCAATTAAGAGGTCTCCTGAAAGGCACTAGCTGGAGATCCCTGTGGCCCTGAGCTACCAAACTGTCTTCCATGAGCAGCTCAGTGCTGGTGATGCTGGTAGTTGGCTGAGAGATGCACAAAGATGACAGCTCTGTGGCCAAGATACCAAGAGACTCTCAGACAACATTCCCTTCTGACCTTGCCCCCAGATGGAGCTATGCGCTCATCAGTAGAGCTATAAAAATTGTGGGGAAAGATAAATTCTCTTTAACTAAGACCATTCAAAAATTTGTCAAGGCAACATTTTTCTTCAGAGGTAAAGTGTCTCCTTTCTATCATAAGTTGACAAATATTGGGTTAGCTAAAAGTTTGTTCAAGTTTTTCTGTAAGAAAAAACCCAAACGAACTTTTCATTCAAACCAATGCAAAGTAAATGAAAGCCTACTCTGTGCCTTATACTGAGAAACACCTTCTAGAATCACATTCTGGGTAAGAAGTTCTCAAAAGGTATTGATAACCTGTTCAATATTTTCCCATATTTAAATTACTTAAAATAAAGCCAATAGAATTTCCCATCTAACATTTAATCAATGTTGAATATACAACTTCATGGGATGTTTTTGAGATGCCTTTTTTTTTTTTTTTTTTTAACTGCAATGGAAGACAGACAGTGCAATTGTAAAATGACATTTGTTCCTACAAACCAAACAAGAAATCGGTCTTCTTTGTTCAAGGTCATATATATCACTCAGTTAGGTATTTGGATTAAGGAAGGTATACCAACACACTCATGTTTGATATTTGCAGACCCACACATGTATATTTAAAAAACTGAAGAATTCAAAAAACATGATGTATATATGAATTTTTAAGAGCTATTAATGTTTCATGTGAAATTTTGATCTTAGACTATTTCTTTTATAATCGGTACTATCAGATCTCATATTTATGTCTTTCACTCCCTTTTTCTTACTTTGAAATAGTTGATATATTTACATGAAAATGACATCTTTGTTCCTTAGAACATCATCTGTGGCTTATTCTCTGCCCAGAATTACAATAATCCTATATTTGTGACATCTTAATCACCTCCACAGCAACCAATTGTGAGGACAGAAGCAGAGGATTAAAGCTTCAAGTGGAAAATAAAAAGACGGAATTGATGAGCTCCTAAAAAACAGTGCTTTTTTTAAAAAATAAATATCCTGAGGAATAAGAAAAGATTTTCAAACAAGAACTATAAAAAATATAGGAAAATACAGCAGAGCCCTTTATCAAAGTTTCCCTTGGTATGTCAGCAGGTCCTTTAGAACTGACAGTGCTGATCTAAATGTTTTGATAATAATGGAAGTGTTAACAGTGACAGGAGCAAATAATATTAAACACTGTCTACTATAACATTTCATTTTTACTGGCATGATTTCGCAAAGAAGAAAATGAGGAGAAAGAGGCTTAACTATTGAGACACTGGAAATAAGGCTCTAATAGCTGTATTGGCAAAGGTATTGTGGACATTAAAAAGAAAGAAAAAGGAAAAAAAAGACAGAACCAAAGGGGAGAAGGAAAGTAAGGAGGAAGAGAAAAAAGAAGAAAAGGAATTCAATTATGACCCCTGACTGCAATAGTGACTGCAATATTATTTTGTGGGATATATAGAAATAAATGTGTAGTAAAGACACTATTTTTAATATTATTTAAAAAGAAAATCTTACCAATGCTAGGAACTAGATGTTGATCTTTTAATGTTGGTCCTATCTCTTCCTATCATGAACTAACCAAAAAGAAAAAAAAAAGCCAGTCTATTTACTGAAGAGAAATATGAGGCCTTGGAACTAGATTTCTTACCCTTGTCCTAGGGGAACAGGCCTTATTCACATAAACTTAACAAAATTGATTGATCAAGAACAATATATTTGCTCATTAAATATTTAAGTAAATTATGATATTACATTCCACTGTAATATCCATTATGAAAGTATATACTGTTACAAAGTCCACACATAGTTCAATTTAATATTTGTTTTGATGTCTTTATTATATTCTACAATTAAAGTAGAATATAAAATATATATNTTTATTATATTCTACAATTAAAGTAGAATATAAAATATATATAGTATCAAGAATCCAAGATATGTTCCCAAATTTATGAATATAAAATTTTCACTAATTTTCCAATGTGATACTCAAATAAGTGATGTTTTGTGCCACTTTCAATATGTGAACTTCTAGAATATAGTTTAAACTGTAAAATGTTATATATATGCATTAATTTTAAAATCATGAAACTTACATGCAGCTATTTGTAATCTGATTCAAACATATATTTCCCACCCTTAAAATTTCAAACACCTTGTTTCTGTTTCCTAAATTTGCAAAGTCACCATCATTCCATGCATCCATTGAGTCATCTAGCATGTCATTTGTATTGATATAATACTTTTTGAATTCAAGTATGATGTTCTAGAAATTTTATCCTAAACCACAAGCACATAATTATAAGCATTAAATAATTATTAAAATGTTTGCCCTATAGGTTTTATTTATGATCTCATTATAATTATTTAGTTCCATTTTTATGATGAAGAAACCACGGTGAAGCTTTCCACACTGAATTACAACCATATATATTAATCTATCACATGGAGTAAGACAGTTTCAGCCATAAATTTTAAATTTAAAAAAAAAGTCGAGAGAAAAACAAATCCATACTTCCTGAAGAGTGTTTGGAGAAAAGCACTTTTGAATTTTCAGAGAAGATATAAATTCTTTAATAAGCTATCAGGGGTGCCTATCTTAGAATATGACAGCTTCATTATAACCTTGCATTGTATTCCTATATACCACTCCCTTTAATTGTATACATATTGATTGAGGTCTTGCCACATTCTTAACACTTCTTTGAGCTCTGAACTCTAGTAAGGGTGCCTTTATGAGATTCAGAGCTCCAGCTTTGGGGTCAGGAGGACAGGAGCATATCACTTAACCTCAGGGGCGTAGAATGATCTCATTCTCCACCTCTTCTCTTCTTAACTAAGCCCTCCTGTGCCTGGCAGGGGTGGTGGGTCACTTGCTGTTCCCAGAAATTTTTTCCTTTAAGTGTCACTCTGAAGATATCCACTAGCACAGAATGTGCTCTTAAGGAAAATGGCGCAACTTTCCCCAGCTGATAACATGATGAAGTTGAATCTGGTTCTGATAGAGTCTTATTCTGTCTAAATTTGGTTGAACCCAGGAGGACTAGCACAAATAATACCCCAGTGTTTACTAACTCTCTAAAACTCCAACCTCCTTGAGAAATTCCAAGCTTTCCACAATTATGCCTTCTATGAGTGCAGCTCTCTGCACTCAACCCCAGAGCCCTGACCCTGTCATGGCTTATTAGAGGTCATGTACCAGATGCTGCTCATCAAGCAGCTGAAATGTGATGGTGAATTGAATGTCACACCATGTAGCGTGTTCCCTCTAAACCCACAACCTCACTTGCAAGCCCTTCAACTTTTAGGGCAGCCTTTGTTTTTTCTACTTAAATGGCCATTTATGCACCACTGCACTTTTATGTTTTTGACATAATAAAATGATTCCTCTGAAGAAAATTGATAGGAAGAATATAGCACAAAATATAGGACGTTTCCATGAATTTCTGCATCCAAATGATGTGAAAGAAGAGATCTACCTCTCTACTGCTCCAACAAAGCTGGAGCTAGAATCTGGGTGATGCTGTAAGCTATCATTATTAACAGGGGAGTATAGCTTAACCAAAGGATGAAAGAAGTCATTTTTGTAGCCCAATGAAAGATAGGCAAAAATGTTGAAATTTTGATGTGGTAGGGGATAGAGTGGGAGGAGAAGCAGAGGAATTAAACCTTTCAGAGTATCCTCCACAAGGTGCTATTTTTCCAAAGAGAAAATGTGCACTGGAGAAACTTTGCAGATACAATCTTAACCAAGAGATCAATGCTAACAGCAGCAAAAATAGAACAAAGCAATTGATAGGATGCACTGGAAAGGAAAAAATAATAGAGGCAGAATGCGAGGCGTTCCACAAAATAAGCAGACTCTACTGTTTAAACTGCCAAGATCATAAAAGACAAAGAATGGGGAACTGTTGCAGATTAAAGAAGACTAAAGAGCAGGAAAGAAAATGCTGCACAGTTATGGGCCGGTTTCTGGGAGATAAAAATTGACTAAGTTTATGAGTTGTATCATAATACTGTATCCATGTAAATTTCTCAATAGTGATAATTGTGGAGATGCATAGTGTTGCTTTTGTTTTGAAGAAATACATAACTGAAGTATCTAGGAGTGCATGGGCCACAGTTCTGCAGCATAATCTCAAATAATTCTGAAAAGTAATAACCTTTATATGAGAGTGAGAAAGAATAAATAAGCATTTTAAAATGTTAATGTTGAATATGAGCATATGATATGATTTTGAAAGTTAAAAAGGATTACTAAGAAATGTGATAGATTGTATTAGAAATGTTGCTTTGGACCACTGAAAGGGAATATTGCAAGGCTATAGTTTATTATTTTTTATTTCCATTGGCTTCCTTGATCTCTCTTTATATGAATATAATATTTTTAAATTTGCAGGTTCCATAGACTTTAGGAAAAAATAAGTTGAAGTAAAAATCTGCACTCCCCACCCCCCAAAAAACTATCCAAGAAAAGTTAAGAAATTTAAATCTGTGAGCATCTAGAGATTCTTCTCTCTGGCCTCCAGAAAAATTATCCTTCAGAATTAAAAAAGATAAAATGACCCTCTCAAACACAAAGTGAGAGAATCTACCAGTAGACATACCCTGCAAGACATGTTAGAAGATATTTTCTAAGCAGAAGAAAAATAATATAGGTAATAAACTTAAATCTACATTAAAAAAGAAAAATAAATGAAAGTAAAATAAAATCTTCTATTTTTCTTGTTTTTAGTTTTGCTCTAAAATATAACCATTCATTTAAAACAATAACAGTGACAGTGTATTTGTTCATTTATAATCATATGGATATGTGAAATGAATAACAGAAATGTCATAGGGAGTAGGAGAGAGGAATTAGGAATACTCTGATATAAGATGTTTGAACTATATATAAAGCAGAATACAATTACCTAAATATAAACAGGTTAGAAAAGAATAATATTAGTAAATGAATATTGTAAACTCTGGAGAAAGTATTTTTAAAAAAGGTAAAATTAATATATTAAATTAGGAGATAAAATGGAATAACAAAATCTCAATTAAAATAAGAGCAGGCAGAAAACAAAGTCTCTGGCAATGAATATAAAACAGTTAAAACATTGGTTACATTAAACCAAATATAACAATAATTATTTAAAGGTGACTAGTCAATGTACACCAGTTGAAAAACAGAGATGGGAAAAAATCAGATTAGATAAATGCCCAAAGTATACATTGTCCATAAAAATATAGTTTAAATATAAAAACTCTGATAGTTAAATAGAGAGAGAGAGAAAAAGATAGGTGATGCTAACACAAATCAACAGAAAGCTGGAATAACTAGACAAAGTACACTTCAGAGTAACTAAAATCATCAGATATAACAATGCTAAATGTGTTTTCACTCACTCATCAAAACACATTAAGAAAAATAGATAAAACTGAAAGGGAAAATATATAAATATGCTCTCTTAGTTAATATCAGTTAACATTACCCTTAGTGACCACTAGATCAAACAGGTACAAAATAAGCATATAGTTGACCTGAACAAAACTGTCAATTAACTTTATCTAACTAATACTTATAGTAGGCGCCATTCAAAAACAGCAGAAGACACATACTTCTTAAACTTACATGGAATGTTCACTGAGAAGGACAATATTCTAGACATTAGACACATATGAACAGATTAAAAAGCGTAGAAATCATATAATCATGTCCTCATACTACAGTGAAATTCAGTTGGAAATCAATGATGGAAAAATTGCTGAAAAATCTCCAATATTTAAAAATTAAACAACTTACTTCTAAGTCACATATGGGTCAAAAAAGTCTCAAGGGAAATTTCAAAATACTTTTAACTAAATTAAAATAAAAATGCAACTTGTCAAGACACAGCAAAGCACTATTTAGAAGGAAAATTATAGCACTGAATGTGTATGTGAGAATGAAATACCTAAAATTAATAAATGAAGCTTCCAACTTAAACTGGAGCAAGAAGAGAAATTTGAACTTAAACAGTAAGTAAATAATAAAAATTAGAATGGAAAAAATAAAATTATAAATACTAAAAAAAGAGAAAGCAAAAGTGTAAGATTGTAAGATGAGTCTCTGCAAAGATTCATAAAATTGTTAAACCTCTAATGCTACTGCTGCTAAGTCGCTTCAGTCATGTCCGACTCTTTGCGACCCCATAGACGGCAGCCCACCAGGCTCCCCCGTCCCTGGGATTCTCCAGGCAAGAACACTGGAGTGGGTTGCCATTTCCTTCTCCAGTGCAGGAAAGTGAAAAGTGAAAGTGAAGTCGCTCGGTCATGTCCGACTCTTTGCGACCCCATGGACTGCAGCCCACCAGGCTCCTCCGCCCATGGGATTCTCCAGGCAAGAGTACTGGAGTGGGGTGCCATTGGCAAAGGAAAAAGATGACACAAATTATTAATACAACCAATGAATGAGAAGTAATTCTCAGTCTATGGACACTGAAAGGACAATCAAGGCATGTCATGAACAACTTTGAGACAAACTTGAGAATTTATGTGAATTGGATGTTTTTTGAAAGATAAATTGCAAAATTTCACAAAAGAAGAAAAAGGTATTTTGAATAGTTTTATGGTTGTTATATAAATAGTCAATTTTCCCCCAATACCCACCAAACACAAATGGTAGCACTGTAAATTCTACCAAACATCTAATGTTAGAAATGATGCCAAATCTTCACAATCTCTTGCAGATATTAGAAGCCAAAGGAATACTTTCTAATTCATCCTGAGTCTAGTATTATCCTAATACCAAACCACATAACTAGAGGCTTATATCTCTTTTTACAATTGTCAGGAAAACTTTCATCAAAATATTAGCAAAGCAAATCCAAAAAGGTATAAAATAATTATATACAGGTCTTTGGCCCATTTTTTGATTGAGACCTAAATAGACATTTCTCCAAAGAAGACATATGGATGGCTAACAAACACATGAAAAGATGCTCAACATCACTCATTATCAGAGAAATGCAAATCAAAACCACAATGAGGTACCACTTCACACCAGTCAGAATGGCTGCGATCCAGGAGTCTGCAAGCAATAAATGCTGGAGAGGGTGTGGAGAAAAGGGAACCTTTTTACATTGTTGGTGGGAATGCAAACTAGTACAGCCACTATGGAGAACAGTGTGGAGATTCCTTAAAAAACTGCAAATAGAATTGCCTTATGACCCAGCAATCCCACTCCCGGGCATACACACCGAGGAAACCAGAATAGAAAGAGACACATGTACCCCAATGTTCATCACAGCACTGTTTATAATAGCCAGAACATGGA
>SJYQ01002565.1:964252-1000589 GCA_006410935.1 Redunca redunca | reverse complement strand
AGGCCTTTCATTTTAAAGGTACAGGACAAAATACACCTTACGTCCTAGGAGTGAGACCCCCCAAGAGTTGTTCCGGGAAGGTGATTGTCTCGAACAGCTCAAGGAAATAACTTTTCTGAAAAATAGCTGTACAATGTGATTGTTAACTAGTAATTCGTCTCGGGCTAATAACTAAGACCTATCACTGAAAAGGTTAAGATTTAACCACCAATCAAGCAGCTGCACTCCAGCTACACCTGTTTGTGGTTTTTGTGCTTATAAGCTGACTTTTATCTTAATAAAGTGGCACTTGGCCATTTCTGCATCCTGACTCTGTGTCAAGTGTCCATCATTCTTATCTCTCTCTATCTCTTTCTTAATCGCCAACGCCGCCCATCTTGAGGGTATCCCTGGACCAGCGGAGGCTGGACCCCCACAGTTTAGTATCCAAAAAGTGAATCAAGGAGGATACATCTAACAAAATGTCTATATAACACACATAAGGAAAACTAAAGACACTGATTTTTTTTTTTTTAAGCCTCAAAGACATACATGAATTGAGAGAGATTCTGCATTCATTGACTGGAAAATTCAATATTGTTAAGATGTCAAATTTTCCAAAACTTGATGTTTGGAAAATCGTGTATTCAACACAATTCCAATGAAAATCCCACAAAGTCGTTTTTCAGATATTGACAACTATACCATCTTAATAAAGGATGTGAGCTTCCCTAGTGGCTCAGACAGTCAAGAATCTGCCTGCTATGCAGGAGACCTGGGTTTGATCCCTGGGTTGGGAAGATCCCCTGGAGGAGGGCATGGCAACTCACTCCAGTATTCTTGCCTGGAGAATCCCCATGGACAGAGGAGCCTGGTGAGCTACAGTCCATGGGGTCACAAAGAGTCGGACACAACTGAGAAACTAAGCACAGCACAATATGGTATGTAGGATGTTCGTAGAACAATAAACTGGATATTTTAGTTTCCTAGGGTGCCCATGATCCTAGGTGTCTTAAAACAACAAAATCTACTCTTCCATTTCAAAAAGCCAGAAGTCCACCATCAAGGGGTCAACAAAGCCATGCTTCATCTTCTTAGCTTCTAGTGCTTCTTCTTGGTATTCCTTGACTTGGGTATATATCACTCCAATCTCTGTCTTCATCTTCATATGATGTGCTTACCTCCATGGCTGTACCTCTGTGTCTTCACATGGTCTTCTTATAAGGTCACCGATGATCATAAATCTAGTATGATCTTATCACAAGTATCAATGTTAAGATTTTAACATATTTTGGGGAGGAAATAATTTAACCCACAATACTGGATGGACAGAATACGGGAACTCACTGTGATGGCTCCAAAATGATTATTTAAATCTAAACAGTGTTAAAATAAAAAGTCATTTTAAACAGAAATAATGTTAATGAAAATTACTGGAAATTCTAATAAGAATACTAATTTTCTCCAGAAAAAATTACTTTCATACTATGAGAGTAATCTAAGAGGCTTACTTAATTCTCAGGAAAAAAATACCTTAAGTTCAAACGACTGTCTGATTCAAATTTGATACTAAAGAGGTTGAATTAAGTTCTTTATTACATCTCTATAACCTTTGTCATGTCACTGAGGTACTCAAGCAGTGAAATAAATTTATTAAAGCTTTGTATATAAATATGCTGCTGCTGCTGCTAAATCACTTCAGTCATGTCCAACTCTATGCGACCCCATAGACAGCAGCCCACCAGGCTCCCCTGTCCTTGGGATTCTCCAAGCAAGAACACTGGAGTGGGTTGCCATTTCCTTCTCCAGTGCAGGAAAGTGAAAAGTGAAAGTGAAGTCGCTCAGTCATGTCTGACTCTTAATGGCCCCATGGACTGCCTCCCACCAGGCTCCTCCATCCATGAGATTTTCCAGGCAAGAGTACTGAAGTGGGGTGCCATTGCCATCTCCGGTATATAACTGAATTTTTAACACTATATATTGTGGATAAAAAGGTTTAGAAATATTTTACTGTCTCTATGAAGTTAAAAATGTTAATATAAAACCATTTGAAAAGATAAGTGCCCTTTCAAAGAAGGCAAGATAGGCATGGAAACATTAAAGAAATTTAATTGTAATGTTTACTACCATGAAATGAAGAGAGATGCAATTGGACAGGACTAAATAAACATGGTGCTTCAGTTGTATTCATGATATGAAAGCCTTTGTGAATTTTTCAAAACTAAGACTCTAACACTGGCATATTGCTAATAACTGAAGACTTCATTTTGATTTCACCAGTTTTCCCATAATGGTCTCTTTCTGTTTGGGGATAGAATTCAAAATGCTTCATAATATTTAGTTGTTATCTCTCTGTGGTCTCCCTTGGTCTCAGTTGTCCTTGATTTTCATGAATTTGACAGTTTAAAGGAGTATGGACCAGGTATTCCCTGCAATGCATTACCATCTGGGTTTGTTTGGTGTTTTTCCTATGATTAATCCAGGGTTATAGGGGTTTGGGGAAGAATAGTATAGAGGTTAAATACCCTTCTCTTCACATCTTATCAGGGCTACATGCTGTATGGCATCACTGATTCATCTAGTCATTTCATCACTTAGGGTATTTTTTCATAGATTTTTCCACTGTACAGTTTTTTTTTTTTTTTTCCTTTCCCTCTCCTATTCTTTGGAAGTGAGGAGTCAATAAATCTTACCTCCAGTGTGATGATGGTGACCTCAAGGGAGGACATTGTCCCTCCCCAAGATATTAAGTTGCAGGGAATTAAGTTCCATCTCCTGGAAAGGAGAGTATCTATGCACATACATAATTCATTTTGAGAGACAAGTACAGTTAAAGCAACACAGCTTTTGTAGGGTTGTATTGAATAGTTTGTTTTCATTAATTAAACTTTGTTATAATAAAAAAATGGTATTAATATATGCATTTTTTGGCCACTCTGGGACTTCACTTTCACTTCTCACTTTCATGCATTGGAGAAGGAAATGGCAACCCACTCCAGTGTTCTTGCCTGGAGAATCCCAGGGATGGGGGAGCCTGGTGGGCTACCATCTATGGGGTCGCACAGAGTCGGACACGACTGAAGCGACTTAGCAGCAGCAGCAGCAGCAGCAGCAGCAGCAGGGTCTTCATTGCTGTGCCGGCTTTTCTCTAGTTGCAGTGAATAGGGGCTACTCATTAGTTGAGGGGCGCTGGTTTCTCATTGAGGTGGCTTCCCTTGTTGTACCGGCTCTAGGCTCAGTGGCTGTGGCATATGGCCTCAGGTGTTGCAGTTCCCGGGCTCTAGAGCACAGGCTCCATGATTATGGCACATGGGCTTAGCTGCTCCTCGGTGTGTGGGATCCTCCTGGATCAAGGATTGAACCCCTGTCTCCTGCATGGACTGGCAGATTCTTTATTACTGAATCACAGGGAAAGTTCCAGTATTAATGTACTTAGTTAATAATATTTATTCAACTTTAGTCCTATGGAGCAATTAAAGTGGTATTTAATACTTTACCACTTTAATTGGTCCATAAGACTAAAGAAAATCCCATGGACAGAGGAGCCTGGTGGGCTGCAGTCCATGGGGTCGCGAAGAGTCGGACATGACTGAGTGACTTCACTTTCACTTTTCGCTTTCATGCACTGGAGAAGGAAATGGCAACCCACTCCAGTGTTCTTGCCTGGAAATCTCAGGGACGGCGGAGCCTGGTGGGCTGCCGTCTATGGGGTCGCACAGAGTCAGACACGACTGAAGCGACTTAGCAGAAGCAGCAGCAACATAACCCTGTGAAAAGTCGCTCAGTCATGGCCGACTCTTTGTGACCCCACGGACTGTAGCCCACAAAGCTCCTTTCTTTGACCATGGAATTCTCCAGGCAAGGATATTGGAGTGGGTAGCCTGTCCCTTCTCCAGGAGATCTTTCTGACCCAGGGATCGAACCCCAGTCTCCTGCGTGGCAGGGAGATTCTTTACCATCTGAGTCACCATGAAAGCCCAAACCTAAGTAAGAATAATTGATTTAAGTCAGTGTAAAAGTTTTTGAGCGAAAACATATTTAAATTAACTTATTGTTGTTCCATTTATTTCTGTTGCTAATGATGTGTATACTTAATTTGGTCCTCCAGGAAGTTTTTTTTTTTTTTTTTTTTTTAATCCTTTCCATTCAGAGTAACCTAGGAGGCAATTCGTAATTCACTGTATCTAGCTACTTTTGCTGTTTACTGCATTTTTTTTCCTGATGACTATTTCATGTAAGCTTGTGTTTATGAGAATATTGGCAAAAACTAGATGAAATACTGCCCTCTCAAAGTGAAGCATTCTTTGAGGCCTAATGGGAAAAGAACTCAAACCTGTATCCTGTTTTAGTAGCAGTCATTCCAGGGCTCAACAGTCTTTAGCTGCTCTATGCACTGGTTTTATTCTATTGCCTTAACAAAGTAATTTATATCCTGTGCATTGTTTATATTTCCGTTTATGTATCCAGCAATCTGCGGGTCTGTCGGTGGAAGGAGTACAAACATTGAAGTCAGTCATTTGACTTCCCTCTCTGCCAGTTATTAGCCTTGGGATTTCAGGCAATTTAAGTTAATTTGTATCTTTTTCCTCATTTATAAAATGAGGTGAATAGTTACAAACTTTATAGCACTGTTCTAATTATAGAAAGCAGTGCTTGAAAAGTACTGATTTGAGTACATGCCCTGGAAGAGGCACTCAACACACTTTTTTCACTTTCTCCTTTCATCTTGAGAATCAGGGGTGTTCAATCCCAACTGATGGTTCACTTTCTCTTTGACCTTGGGAAAAGTTCCTTAACCTTGAGCTTGATCTCCTTTCTTCAGAAGGACTAATACACCATTTCACATTTTTGGTGAAAAAATGTACTTAACAAAATCCTTGATAATATGGCTGCTCCAGTTTTTATTTCCCCTTCACTTTCTCCTCATCTTGAACATGAACTCATATTTGTATTCTAGTGACTGACTATTCACAATTCTATCTTCCATTTCAAAAATCTGTCAAAGTGCTATGGACCAACTCATTCCTAGTAGCTCCTAAACTAATAAAGACAAAGTTTAGAACTAATTTTTAAGTGACCTGTGAAAACTTGTATAATACAAGACACTTGCTCTGGAGAGCTTGGTTAAACTGGCTATTTATTTTACTAACTCATGTATGTCCTGTCTGCTTAGAAAGGATTTAAAGTGGACCCTGAGACTGATAGCAGGGAAACCTGTGTTTCTCTCCTGTCTTGCCACCTATAGTCCTTATAGCCTACAGTAAGGTGTGGAACCTGAGTCACAGTTTCATAATCTCTAAGCAATATTGATATAGAAGTATAGGGTGGTTGTAAAAATTAAATGATACATGTAAATATATAATTATATATGTATATATATTTATATAGAGAGTATATAATGAATACATCACCATATGCAATGAAAAATGTGTGTGTTTGGTAGTTCTGAGGAGTTATGCATGATGATTAATGATATTTTCCTGGATTCTTTATATTTTATTTGAATCTGTCTATAGAATGCAGAGCCAAGGGCTGAAGCAATTTCATAAAGGAGGTCCTTAACATTTTAGGTATTGAATCTTTGTTCTTTTCCAGCAAGAAGCTTCACGTGTTCCATCTCACCAAGCCCTCTGCCTGAAGCAGAATGGGCAGCACAGACAGTGGCCTGGCTAACTACCAGCTTACCAGGAGGGGAACTTGCTTAATTGCCTGAATGCTGGCTTCACAAAGCAGCTTTCACACCTAAAGCTGGAGCAGCTCACATCTGTGCCTGTCAGGCTTCTGCCTTGCAGATGAAGAAATCAGCTGTGCCTGGTCCCCGCAGGATACCCAGGGGGTCCAAGCCTCATGCATAAAGTCAAAACACACAAGCTTATTTCCATATAGAATACAAATAACATATTCATTTAATAAGATAACTCCTGAAACTTCCCACACATATGATTTCGAGCTCCTATGCAGGTAATTACAATCCTGCTTAGGAAAAATCGATGAAACCATTAGATCAAAACCAAGTTCTCTTCATTTTATCTGTACGTGCGTCATCTCCATGTGCATTCATAGTGCTTTCCTTAAAGACACTCACCCAGAACAATTTTTCTCTTTAATGTTGAGGTAATTTATGGTATTACTTCAGGCTATGTGCTGTGTGTGTGTGTGTGTGTGTGTGTGTACAAATGCAGTAGAAAAGGAGGAGAGAGGACTTTTAGCTTTTATGGATATAAGTGTATTATTCATTTTATAGCTATAAAATGTATATTTTTATTGCTGTACCATCAAAAGAATCACTAGCTGCTGATAAAGTGCAGGCACTCACAGGATGCTGTATAATAAAGGACCATGCTCGACTTCACAACTGAGAGCCCCCACAGGGTTCTAATAATGACACCTCTGATGGTGAGATTTTAATTACTCAGCTACTGCTCAGTGCGGCAACAGCATAAACGGGGGAGAATGCACATCGTGGGCAATTTTGCACTTTCAGTATTACCAGTTGTGGTTGTTTTGTACTGTTTTGACCAGCTAAGCTGCAACTACCTTTCCCCAGAATTTCCTTCCCTGCCTCCTTCCTGGTTAGGGTCAGCCACCAGAAACATCGGTGCAAAGGACAGAGTGTAGAAATTGAAGCAGAACAACAGGCATTATACTCTGAAAGCTTGTGAGAGGTGCCTCAGCCACTGTAGCTCGCACAGGATGTCACTGATCTGCGGGCTCATTTTCCAGGTGTTGGTTTTAGTCAAGAGGCAGCTTCTGCAGTTTCACCTGGATCTCCTTCATCAGCTTCCTCAGCCCCCGGGCCAGAAAATTATGAAGTTCTGTGGCTCCAATAAATATGTTCTTTCTAACTACTTTGAACTGATATCCATTCCCAAATTCAGTTTAACTTAGGGTCTTAGTGGTCTAACTCAGAGGTTGAAATTCAAAGCCAATGTATTAATTATAATTCATTGTCTCTTGAGTATAATGCTTCATAAAGTACACAGAGGTGGGCCACAATGTTATCCAAAGTATGGTCATAATATTTTTATGGCAACAGGTGCTTCTATTAAAGGTTGTTAGTTGTTGTTTAGTCACTAAGTTGTGTTCAACTCTTTTGCGACCCATGGACTGCAGCCCAGCCAGGGTCCTCTGTTCAAAGCATTTTCCAGGCAAGAATACTAGAGTGTGTTGCCACGTACATTTTTCTTCTAATTGTCATTCTTGTTTTAAACAAGAGGAGGGCAGGTGTCCTAACAAAGTAAGACAAGTAAGAATCAGCAATGTTCAACTTGTACCTACTTTATTCAAGACCAGTCTTATAGGTGTTAATTACTATTCAATATGCTTTTTAAATTAATTTTGGTTAGAGTAGTTACTTTACAATGTAATGTTAGTTGCTGCTGTACAGAAAAATGAATCAATTATACATTGGGCTTCCCTGATGGCTCAGATGGTAAAGCATCTGCCTGTGATGCAGAAGACCCAGGTTCAATCCCTGGGTCAGAAAGATCCCCTGGAGAAGGATATGGCTACCCACTCCAGTATTCTTGCTTGGAGAATTCCATGGACAGAGGAGCCTGGTGGCCTACAGTCCATGGGGTCGCAAAGAGTCGGACACGACTGAGCGACTTCACTTACATATCTCCTCTTTTTTAAGATTTCCTTCCATTTCAGGTCACCAATGAGCATGCCATAGAGTTACTTGTATAAGTCTATACAGTAGGTTATATACAGTAGGTTCTCAGTAGGTTCTCATTAGTTAGCTATTTTAGACATAGTGGTGAACATATATAATCCCAATCTCCCAATTCATCCCATCCCCTCTGCCCCCTTTGGTATCCATAAATTTGTTCTCTTAATCTGTGTTTCTATTTCTACTTTGCAAATAAGTTCATCTGTACAAATTTTATAGATTCCACATGTATGTGATATTATTCAATATTTATTTTTCTCTTTCTAACTTACTTCATTCTTTATGAAAGTCTCTAGGTCTATGCAAGTCTCTGCAAATGGCACTATTTCATTACTTTCTATGGTTGAGTAATATTCCATTGTATATATGGACCACACCTTCTTGATCCATTCTTCTGTCGATGGACGTCTAGGTTGCTTCCATGTCCTGGCTATTGTAAATAGTGTCGCAATGAACACTGGAGTGCATATATCTTTTTGTATTATCATTTTCTTTAGGTATATGCCCAGGAGTGAGATTGCTGGGTATGGTAGTTCCATTTTTAGTTTTTTGAGGAACCTCCATACTGTTTCCCATAGTGGCTGTACCAATTTATATTCCCACTAACAGTCCTTTTCCACATCCTCTCCAGCATTTATTGTTGTAGACTGTTAGATGATGGCCATTCTGATTGGTATAAGATGACATCATTGCAGTTTGATTTGCATTTCTCTAATAATTAGTGATGTTGAAAATATTTTTTTGTGTTTGTTATTCATTTGTATATCTTCTTTGGAGGAATGTCTCTTTAGATCTTCTGCCCATTTTTTTGCTGGACTGTTTGTTTTCTGATATGTATTTCAAGTTATAGCTGAGAAATTCTCCCAACCAAACTCCCAGGCGCTTAGGAAATATTTTCAGAGGAGCTATAATATCATTACTGGTGGTTTGTAACAATGTCTTTCTCATTAGAATTAGTGATGTCTCCATTGTGTTAAAGATCTGGTAATTCCTGAAAAATCTCTAACAAAAATACTAAATATGCTGCCAGAAGTAACACTGTAAGCTATAGCCTCCTAAGTGGAAATAAATTATATGTATTAACAGTTTTGTTTTGTTTTTGTTTTTTTGAAAAGCTGACAGCTGGGCATAGAGGAACCAAGTCACAGAACAAGAATGTTGGTCAAAGAAAAGAAAAATGGAATGAAGTGGGACCCTGGCCCTTGCCAGGGAGTGAACACTGGAGGAGTAACAGCTTAGACACATCTATGGTTTACAGATATTAACATTTTCCATATAAACATGAATTCCTTCCCTGTAAGTTATGGGGAAAGCTTGCCTTAAAGTACCAGAATGACAGAGGGAGTATTTGACTTAATGTACATTAGATTTTTGCTTTATCAGAAACCTAAGGAGCGTCTTTACTTTCCTCACTGACAGCTCAAGTGGAGTGGTGCCAGCCTGTGGTTATGGAGTTGGAGAGAAAGACAGCCATGGTGGCATTGGGTTGGGGAGGTACAAGATCAAAATCATTGCATATTTATATAACCATGGCCAGCAGAGTCAAGTCCTGCCATGAAAAGATCTTCAATAAATTCACTGTGTCTCCTGCCAGATTCCTCTCCCACATTAGCTGTTTTCTTTCAACCTTACAAACATTTCATGCTCCTCAGAAAGCAATGTAGCCTTCTGATGAAGCACTGAATAAACGGAATCTCTCTCCTTAAGGAGCGAGGATGCCACTTCACTTATGTAGCTCACAGTAATAAATCTTTTCTAATATACTTTTGTGCCTCCTCAGTATTCACGAAGGAAGCTTGACTTAGAGATCCTTGATGAGAGTTCAGTTCAATTCAGTCACTCAGTCGTGTCCAAGGGACTGTAGCACACCAGGCTTCCCTGTCCCTTGATGAGAAGGGTAGTTTTTTTTCAAATTCAGTAAACTTTTGCTTAAAATAAACTTTTTAAAAATCATGGTTACAAGTTTTTTTTTTTTTCTTACTCATTACTCATAAAATTCTTCATATACAAAATAGTTTTATTAGGTAATGCTATTTTTAAAATCTGTTTAGTTCTTAGACTTCTAATTTTCATTCACAGATAAATAGAACAACAGATATATAGACTGATAAATATATATGAATATATTTATAGATAATAAACATAGACATAAATATAGACACAGATGGATTTATTTAATCAAGTTTGAAAGGACAAAGAGCAGATGGAAGGAGTTCCAGCCTAGAGAATCTTCCTTTTGGCTTGGGGGGAAAAGCTTAAAATTTGCAAATCCCAATTATGCTGGAGGACAACAGTAAAATGAGTGCTGAAAAGAGGAAGTCATTGAAATACTGATCATATAAATCCCCTTCCACAACTACTGCTACCACAAAGGATATCCAGTGAAAACTCTTTACACTGTAACATTTAGGGTTTCCTCAGAATAGCTACCAACTTTCTGACTAATACAAAACTGAGTCTGCCTGTAAAACAGTTCCCACCCACATACAAAGAGATTCCATCAGTTTTTCACGCTCATTTTTTCCAGTACAGACAAAAAATCAATTTCAGGAAACGTCTCAGGGAATCCTATAACAAAAAGAAAAGAAACCAAGATGAAGAAGGAGAAAAATTATTCTAGAGTAAACAAAACTGATGTGTATTTAGAAGAAAAGAATCTGCTGTGTTTTAAGGCACATTTAAGAAGATATCACACACACCCAACAAGTACAAAATGTGAAAAATTAAAATACAGGTGAATAAGATAAATGCTAGAAAAATAGTTTAGGAAAATAAATTCAAAGAAATTCCTTTGAAAGTATGAGAGGTCCAATAAAAAAAAATGATTAACCCAAAGGGTCAATACTCTAATATGACTAATATTATAATTAGTATGACTAACATGAGTTTTAGCAGAATAGGGAAAATTTAGTAGTGTTGAAGAATATTTTCTAAACAAAAATGATAAAGTATAATTTCTCATGAAGGACATGAGTATACATACTAAAGAAACCTATGCAATGTATAGAAAAGTGAATTTTTAAAAAATACTTGTCATACTATTGTCAAATTTTAGGAGAATAGCAAGCCCACTAAAAATTATTAAAAATGCTTTATATTCCCTGTTTCAGTTCCAACATGTAACAGTTTTAAAATGGGAAGGAAGCTGAATAGTCACCACTCCAAAAATTACATGCAAGTATGAAGCATATGAAAAGATGCTCAATATTATATGTTATTAGGGAATTTTAGTTTAACACAAATGATGAAATACCAGAACAGACCTATTGGAATAGCTAAAATCCATAGAACTGACAAATGCCAACTACTGGAGAGAGTGTGGAGCAGCAAGAACTTTCATTTATTCCTGATAGCAAAATGGTACAGCCATTTTGCTTTGAAAGACAGTTTGGTAGTTCTTCCAAAGCTAAGTACAGTCTTGACAATATGACTGAGCTAATTATGCTCCAAAATATTTATCCAGTTGAGTTAAAAGTGATGTCCTTACAAAAACCTATGCATGAATATTTATAGCAGCTTTGTTCATAAGCTAGAAGTAACTAATAAATCCTTCAGCAAGTGAATGGATAAATAAACTGTGGTAAATCCATGCAATAGTATAATGTTCAACAATAAAAATGAAAGATCAATATTCAAGCCACAAAAGCATTAGAAGAACCATCAGTGTATACTGCTAAGGTAAAGAAGCCAGTCTGAAAAGACTACAAATGGTATGGTTTCAATCATATAACATTCTGGAAAAAGAAAACTATTATGGTAGTAAAAAAACAGTGATAGCCAGGAATTCTGGAACCTGAGAAGTAGGGTGAATATGGTAGAGAAGTAGGACTGGGACAGAGGTGAATAGATGAAGCATTATTGTTGTTCAGCCTCTATGTCCAATTCTTTGTGACACCACTTACTGCACCACACTAGGCTTCCCTGTCCTTCACGATCTACCAGAGTTTGCTCAAATTCATGTCCACTGAATTGGCGATGCTGTCTAACCATCTCATCCTTTACCACCCCATTTCCTTTGCCTTTGCTCTTTCCCAGCATCAGGATCTTTTCCAATGAGTTGGCTCTTTGTGTCAGGTGGCTAAAGTATTGAAGCTTCAGCTTCATCATCAGTCCTGCCAATGAATATTCAGGGTTAATTTCCTTTAGAATTGGCTAGTTTGATCTTCTTGCTGTCCAATGAACTCTCAAGAGTCTTCTCTAGCACCACAATTCAAAAAGGCTCAGCCTTCTTTATGGCCCAACTCTCACAATCTATACATGACTACTGAAAAGATCCATAGCTTGACTATACAGACCTTTGTAGGCAAAGTAATACCTCTGCTTTTTAATATGCTGTCTAGGTTTGTCATCACACCATCGTGATTATCCGGGTCATGAAGATCTTTTTTGTACAGTTCTTCTGTGTATTCTTGCCACCTCTTCCTAATATCTTCTGCTTTTGTTAGGTCCAGACCATTTCTGTCCTTTATCGAGCCCATATTTGCATAAAATGTTCCCTTGGTATCTCTAATTTTCTTGAAGAGATCTCTATCTAGTCTTACCCATTCTGTTCTTTTCCTCTATTTCTTTGCATTGATCACTGAAGAAGGCTGTCTTATCTCTTCTTGCTATTCTTTGGAACTCTGCATTCAGATGCTTATATCTTTCCTTTTCTCCTTGGCTTTTCGCCTCTCTTCTTTTCACAGCTATTTGTAAGGCTTCCCCAGACAGCCATTTTGCTTTTTTGCATTTCTTTTCCATGGCGATGGTCTTGATCCCTGTCTTCTGTACAATGTCACAAACCTCATTCCACAGTTCATCAGGCACTCTATCTATCAGATCCAGGCCCTTAAATCTATTTCTCACTTCCACTGTATAATCATAAGGGATTTGATTTAGGTCATACCTGAATGGTCTAGCGGTTTTCCCTACCTTTCTTCAATTTGAGTCTGAATTTGGTAATAAGGAGTTCACGATCTGAGCCACAGTCAGCTCCTGGTCTTGTTTGTGTTGACTGTACAGAGCTTCTCCATCTTTTGTTGCAGAGAATATAATCAATCTGATTTCAGTGTTGACCATCTGGTGATGCCCATGTGTAGAGTCTTCTCTTGTGTTGATGGAAGAGGGTATTTGCTATGACCAGTGCATTTTCTTGGCAAAACTCTATTAGTCTTTGCCCTGCTTCATTCCACATTCCAAGGGCAAATTTGCCAGTTACTCTAGGTGTTTCTTGACTTCCTACTTTTGCATTCCAGTCCCCTATAATGAAAAGGACATCTTTTTTGGGTGTTAGTTCTAAAAGGTCTTGTGGGTCTTCATAGAACCTTTCAACTTCAGCTTCTTCAGCATTACTGGTTGGGGCATAGACTTGGATAACTGTGATATTGAATGGTTTGCCTTGGAAACGAACAGAGATCATTCTGTCGTTTTTGAGATTGCATCCAAGTACTGCATTTTGGACTCTTTTGTTGACCATAATGGCTACGCCATTTCTTCTGAGGGATTCCTGCCTGCAGTAGCAGATATAATGGTCATCTGAGTTAAATTCACCCATTCCAGTCCATTTTAGTTTGCTGATTCCTAGAATGTTGATGTTCACTCTTGCCATCTACTGTTTGACCACTTCCAATTTTCCTTGATTCATGGACCTGACATTCCAGGTTCCTATGCAATATTGCTCTTTACAGCATCGGACCTTGCTTTTCTCACCAGTCACATCCACAGCTGGGTATTGTTATTGCTTTGGCTCCATCCCTTAATTCTTTCTGGAGTTATTTCTCCACTGATCTCCAGTAGCATATTGGGCACCTAATAACCTGGGGAGTACCTCTTTCAGTATCCTACCATTTTGCCTTTTCAAACTGTTCATGGGATTCTCAAGGCAAGAATACTGAAGTGGTTTGCCATTCCCTTCTCCAGTGGACCACATTCTGTCAGACCTCTCCACCATGACCCACCCATCTTGGGTTGCCCCACGGGCATGGCTTGGTTTCACTGAGTTAGACAAGGCTGTGGTCCTAGTGTGCTTAGGATGACTAGTTTTCTGTGAGTATGGTTTCAGTGTGTCTGCCCTCTGAAGTGGGCCTTAGAAAGCATCACTACGAACAAAGCTAGTGGAGGTGATGGAATTCCAGTTGAGCTATTTCAAATCCTGAAAGATGATGCTGTAAAAGTGCTGCACTCAATATNGCGAAGAGTTGACTCATTGGAAAAGACTCTGATGCTGGGAGGGACTGGGGGCAGGAGGAGAAGGGGACGACAGAGGATGAGATGGCTGGATGGCATCACTGACTCGATGGACGTGAGTCTGAGTGAACTCCGGGATTTGGTGATGGACAGGGAGGCCTGGCGTGCTGCGATTCATGGGATCACAAAAAGTTGGACGCGACTGAGCGACTGAACTCAACTAAGTTTGTCATAGCTTTCCTTCCAAGGAGCAAGTGTCTTTTAATTTCATGGCTGTAGTCACCATCAACGGTGATTTTGGAGTGCAGGGAAAAAAAAAAAAACCTTCGGTTTTCACTTTTTCCCTTTCTATTTGCTATAAAGTGATGGGACTGGAAGCCGTTTTTTGAATGTTGACAAGCCACTTTTCCATTCTCCTCTTTCACCCTCAGAAGGAGACTCTTAGTTCCTCTTCACTTTCTGCCATTAGATGAAGCATAGGGGATTTTTAAGGTAGCGAAACTCTTCTGTGTGATACTGTAATGGTGACTACATGACATTTTGCATTTTCCAAAACCCGTGAGTGTGGAGCACAAAAGTTGATCCTCAGTGTCAACTATGAACGTAGTTAATAATCATGAATAAATATCAGTGCACTCTGCCATAAATGTCCCACACAAATGCAGGTTGTGAAAAATAGGGGAAACTGCATGTTTGGTGATCATATGGGAACTCTCCGTACTACCTGCCTAATTTTGCTATAAATCCAAAATTGTTCTATGAAAAAGTCTATAAGTTAAAAAAATAAATAAATGATACTAAAAGTTTTCCGGGAGGAAAACAAAAAATGGAAAGCATTACTTCTTGCCTAACATCCAGTGGTAGCATTAACATAGGCATTGGTATTTAAATGTCTTTGTTTTGAACAAAGATTTGAAAATTTATATAAAATTATACTGATATATTCTGAAATATATTTTAATTGTCCTCAGCAGGAATTTCATCTTAACCCTGCTCATATTTCAAATAAAAACAGTCAACTCTGTGAGCCTGCAAAAAAAAATAAAAATAAAAATAAACAAGGTTAATTTTCAGATTTTATATAGCTTTTAATAATAAATCATATTAGAAAAATACCCTCAAAATTCTGAATAAATGTGATTTCTAATTGAATTCTATACACAGCTGGGTGTTCCTTTAGCATGAATGGAGAATAAAGGCACATTTGTAAAACAAAATTAAGAATATGTACTCCTTGCTCTTTCTTAGGAAGATAACATTAACAAATGTGAAAGTCAGTCAAACTAAAAGCAGGGTACAAAAAAATGGCAGATCCAAATTTGGGATGAGAGAGGAGGGAGGTCCTAGGATGTCTCTGGGAAAGAGATCCTAGGTAGTATAATTGTCAATCCACAAAGGAGCAGATGGCTAAGGATTATGGGTGGTAATCTGGAAGAAATGTACCTGATTGAACAGATAACTGGGGAAAAAAAATGAATAAGTGATAAAGGCAAGTAGAGTAAGAAAAAATGAACTGCAATTTTACTCTTTAGACAAACCAAATACGAAAGAAAGGAAATGTTAAGCTATGGTACTCAGTTATAGAATTAATAATAATATGTAGTCACAGTCAGGTCTGCACTGATTTATAATTTTTTTTTTTTTTAGTTTTAAAATTCAACCTGAAACCAAGCATTAAAGATGCAGTTATACTTATAGTAAAAATGTAACTATCATTGACACTGTGTGAAAGTAATAAGTTGAGCTGCCTTAGTCAATTTGTGTTGTTAAAAAAGAGTAGCATAGACTGAGTAGCTTAGAAATATCAGAAATTTAGTTCTCACAGTTCTGAAGGCTGGAAATCTGAGTTCAGGGTGCCAGTTTGGTCAGGTGCTAGTGAGGGCCCTCTTTTGGGTTGCAGACCACCAACTTCTTATTGTACCCTTACATAGCAGAGAAGGGCATCCACCTTTTTGACTTCATCTAACCTAATTATTTTCCAAATTCCCCACCTCTTAATACCAATATATTGGGGAGTAGAGTTTTAATATGAGTTTTGAGAGGACACAAATATGCAATCCATAACAATCACATACAGAAAAGAGAGCTAAGTGGAAGCTAATGACTTCTAAAAACTGGATATCTTCTATAAGCATACAACCATCTTTCAAGTTCCATTCTAAAAGAAAAGAATTATCTTGACTATATCACCATACATGGGCAACTACCATTCCATTTCCCTTCTCTGCTTTACAATGAATTTTTCTTGAGATATGTTAAATCTCTGTTTGCATTGCCCACATCATATCAATGTAGCCATCACTAACTTTTAGGCTTTTCATGCCAAACTTGACTGACCTTGATCTTGAAAAGATAAACGGTAAGGTCCCTAACACACACCAGTGTCTATTGTGGTACTTGAACACTCTGTCCATATTTAAAGGCATTTTCCACCGGGTGCTATTGGCTTCGCTCTTACTGTACAGGCCTTCTTCCTCGTCTCCTTTACAGTCATCATCCTATGAGAGGCTTCTCTAGTGGCTCGGTGGTAAAGAATCTGCCTGTCAATGCAGGAGATGCAGGTTTGATCCCTGGAAACAGAGGTTAGATCTCTGGGTCAGCAAGATCCCCTGGTGTAGGAAATGGCAACCCATTCCAGTATTCTTGTCTGGGAAATCCCATGGACAGAGGAGTCTAATGGGTTACAGTCCAGGGGGTGGCAAAAGAGTCAGACATGACCTAGTGACTAACAACAACATCCTGTGAGGGACAAGGCATTCCATTCTTATCACCCTTTTCTTTTCCATTTATACTTAAACTAGCTGAGATCATCTGGATCCAAGACATTTAAATACTTTCTGTATGCCAGTAACTCTCATAGCTGGATCTTCAGTACCAACTTCTCTGAGTTCCAGATGAGTCTTACAATATCTATTTGGCTTAATACTTGGCGTAATCTTAACACAGACAACAATGGTTTGTTTTACTTATAAACTTGCTCCTCTTCCAGCTTTTTTTCCCATCCTGTTTAAATGGTAGCAATATCCAATAAGCTAGAATCTAAGTGAAATCTTTGATTTCTCCCTTTCCTTCACACTATTATTTCATTCAAACCTTAAATCTTGTTAATTTGCTCTCAAGGCACATAACTCCATTATGCATTTCCCTTCATGTGAATTAAAAAAGTTCAAGATACCCTCAAACTAGGCCTAGGCGCCTGGAATATTCATCTAGCAGGTCACACTGCTTCCTCTCAACTCCGTTCACTGAAAAGCAGCTAACGTGACATTTTTAATTAAAAAGTAACTCAGATCATGATACTGCCTTGCTAAAAATTCTCCAGTTGCTTTCTAACAAACTTAAAATCAACCCAAGTTTTTAGATTTAATCCTGCATTGGTTAGGTTTACACAGAAACAGATCCTGAGACTTCTGAAAGATGGTGTGGAACGTGGTCAGATATTTTTAAGACAGGGCAAGAAAGCTGGAATATGTACTGCTTTGGCCTATATGTTTATGTCCTACCAAAATTTGTGTTGAAATCCTAATCCAAATGTGATAATGTTTGGAGATCAGATCTTTGGATAATTATGTCTTGAGGATGAGGTTTTCATGGGTTAGCCTTTAGGGACGGAGAAGGCAATGGCAACCCACTCCAGCACTCTTGCCTGGAAAATCCCGTGAATGGAGGAGCCTGGTAGGCTGCAGTCCATGGGGTAGCAAAGAGTCAGACACAGCTAAGGGACTTCACTTTCACTTCACTTTCATGCATTGGAGCAGGAAATGGCAACCCACTCCAGTGTTCTTGCCTGGAGAATCCCAGGTACGGTGAAGCCTAGTGGGCTGCTATCTATGGGGTCGCAGAGTTGGACACAACTGATGTGACTTAGCAGCAGCAGCAGCAGCCTTCAGGGAAGACTCAGTGTAAAGCAACCTGGACATTTCACAGGCCTATAACACTCAACAGTATACACTATGTCAGTTTAAATCACTATCTTCTAGTTTCTTACCCTTGGAACATTTAATCTTCCTTTATTTTTCTGGAAAAAGACTTCATTTTTGAAAGCCACAAATGGCTTTGTGTCCTATCTTGGGATGGGACTGGAGAGGGAAAGGAGTAGAGAGGGAGAGACTAAGAGTATTATAAACAGCACAGGAGCCAGTTTATGGAGGTCTTCATCTGCTATATTAAATAGAGGTCTTGAGCTTTTCAGAGAATACTAGAGAGCTGTTGAGTATTTGTAGCCAGATGGTGGTATGTTCCAGTGGTAGACCTCAACACCAATTTAGACAATATTTGGGAGACAGTGTCTTTGTAGTATTTTACTAGCAGAAAGGGAAAGAGTTGACAAATTTAGTAGAATTAAAGCAAAGACAGGTGAAAGTTTACAAGAGATAATCAAGAGAGATTCTCTAGTAATAGTGGGACTCACCTGGTGGTCTTGTGGATAGGACTCTGCACTTCCATTTCAGGGGGCACTGGTTTGATCCCTGGTCAGGAAACAAAAGATCACACATGCCATACAGTACAGCCAAAAAAAAAAATATTGCAGTATATTTCCAAGTTTTGAATTATTTGGATGCATTATGTGGTTGAAGGAGGCTTCATAAGTGTTGTATAAAATATTATAATTAATAAATAACACAGCATTTGAATGTCAAATATATTATATATCCTATGGACTCTGCTAGGGAAATATGAACACAAAATAGCTCAACTTCAGGACAGAATGGAATTCTGAGGCAGAGTTCTTCAAGAGAAATTAAACTATTATGACAAAAAGGGAGTTAGAAGGCATTTCCACTTGGCAACATCAAAAGACATCATTTTGTTAACAAAAAATATAACTTCTGTTGGGACTTCAAGTCTAATTGAGATTTCAGAGTCAATGGAAGATTCTCAAAAGTGCATGGAGACCAAGAAATAGGACAGGTGTTTCTGAGTAATAGAATTGTTCTCAACAATTAATAACAATGCTCACAAAGCATACTCTTTATGGTTACATGGCTCAGGCATTAAAGCAAGATAGACTGAGCACAAATTATAATTCTCGCTTCCTATATTATTAATCTAAAAAAAATTCTTAAAGCCTTATAACCTGTTTCGTAATACAGTCACACAAAAAAAATGCACAGTTTATACATGGCACAGAGTTCAGTTCAGTTCAGTTCAGTTCAGTCACTCAGTCGTGTCCAACTCTTTGTAACCCCATGAATCGCAGCACACCAGGCCTTCCTGTCCATCACCAACTCCCAGAGTTCACCCAAACTCATGTCCATCGAGTTGGTGATGCCATCCAGCCATCTCTTCCTCTGTTGTCCCCTTCTCCTCCTGCCCCCAACCTCCCAGCATCAGGGTATTTTCCAATGAGTCAACTCTTCGCATTAAGTGGCCAACGTATTGGAGTTTCAGCTTTAGCATCAGTTCTTCCAAAGAACACCCAGGACTGATCTCCTTCAGAATGGACTGGTTGGATCTCCTTGCAGTCCAAGGGACTCTCAAGAGTCTTCTCCAACACCACAGTTCAAAAGCATCAATTCTTCAGCACTCAGCCTTCTTCACAGTCCAACTCTCACATCCATACATGACCACTGGAAAAACCATAGCCTTGACTAGATGGACCTTTGTTGGCAAAGTATTGTCCCTGCTTTTCAATATGCTATCTAGGTTGGTCAAAACTTTCCTTCCAAGGAGTAAGCATCTTTTAATTACATGGCTGCAATCACCATCTGTAGTGATTTTGGAGCCCAAAAAAATAAAGTCTGACACTGTTTCCACTGTTTCCCCATCTGTTTCCCATGAAGTGATGGGACCAGATGCCATGATCTTCGTTTTCTGAATGTTGAGCTTTAAGCCAACTTTTTCACTCTCCTCTTTCCCTTTCATCAAGAGGCTTTTTAGTTCCTCTTCACTTTCTGCCATAAGGGTGGTGTCATCTGCATATCTGAGGTTATTGATATTTCTCACAGCAATCTTGAATCCAGCTTGTGCTTCTTCCAGCCCAGCATTTCTCATGATGTACTCTGCGTATAAGCTAAATAATCAGGGTGACAGTATACAGCCTTGACGTACTCCTTTTCCTATTTCGAACCAGTCTGTCGTTCCATATCCAGTTCTAATTGTTGCTTCCTGACCTACATACAGGTTTCTCAAGAGGCAGGTCAGGTGGTCTAGTATTCCCATCTCTTTCAAAATTTTCCACAGTTTATTGTGATCCACACAGTCAAAGTCTTTGGCATAGTCAATAAAGCAGAAATAGATGTTTTTCTGGAACTCTCTTGCTTTTTCCATGATCCAGCAGATTTTAGCAATTTGATCTTTGGTTCCTCTGCCTTTTCTAAAACCAGCTTGAACATCTGGAAGTTACTGAATAAATAATTATGTACTGAATAAATAGTTATATAAAAGCACTGTAAACTGGAAAGCTCTAAACAAGTAAAAGTATTATTGTTATTAATGCATCAAAAAATTTGTTTCTACAGAAATATATTCATAGATACAGAGAACAAATTCATGGTTACTGGTTAGGAGAGGAAAAGTGCGGGATATTCTTAAATGTAGGGGATTCAGAGGTATGAACCACTCTGTGGAAAATAAATAGGCTATCAGAATACACTGTACATCACAGAGAGCATAACCAATATTTTATAATAACTTTAAATGGAGTATAGTCTATAAAACATAAAATCGCTATGTTGCACAGTGAAACCAACATAATATTGTAAATCAACTATTCTTCAATAAAAAAATTAAAAAAGAAATATTAGGTTAAAATGTGTTGCTATCTAATTTTAAGAAATTCCAAAATTGATATTTCTAATTGACTAAAGTGGCTATATATTAAATGAAATTGCTTTCCATACTTTTTCTTTTCTGTAAATACTAAAAAATTAAATGAAATAAGGCTGTTAAACTGTTAAGATATACATGCAAATATTTTAATATTCTATTCAGCCTACTTTAAGACATATTAAAAATATTTCTGGTCACTAAACGTATAACTCACCGAAAAGTATATTTCTCTATTTACAATTCCTGAAAGGATTATGGTTAAAATAAATGAACATTTATTTATGAAATAATATAGGTAGACTATGTAGCATGCTTTTCTTCCCTGAAAATTCAACCTGAACTTGACAACAGCAGAGTTATTGATTAGATATCATCAGAGCTGACATATACAGAAAGAACATAATTTCATTTTATGAGCTGCCATGCTGTTAGATAGAATTCATTTTATGAAATGGCTATTGCCAGCCCTTTCATTATAACTACTTTGAAGATTTTTTTTACATTGGAATAATATTTTCTTACACCACATTGGTTTTCTAATGGCTTATCATTTGTAAATAATTTAACAATGACCTGTTTTATGTACTGTAGTATGGGGAACTGAGTAAAATATATCAGATCTGTTCAGGTATATACTCAGTCTCTATATTTGAAAGACAATTTCCATATATCTGTATACCAATATAGATGCCAAATGATATGAAGCCCAAAGTTACTACCCAAAGTAAGCAAGTATTACTACTTTGGGACTTATCATTTGACACCATTTTCAGTTGAGCTCAACATACAGGACAAGTGTTTCATTTTATGTATTTATACCCTGCCTGTTCTCACAAAGGTTTTGAAGTAGAAGATTTGCTTGGAATGTATTGGGAACTTTAAAATTTATTATCTTGTTTATATAAAGATGAAAAAGACCTAGTCCCCAAATTCCTAGAATCAAAGCTTCAGAAACTCGTAACAAAGGGGCAGACAAAATAATTGTGCTGTCTGAAACAAGAAAGCTACATTGCTATTTTAACACCAAAGACAGTACTTAGAACATCTTCAAAAGAATACCGACACTACACTAGAGGCTAAGTGAACATCTCTGCCTTAGGTGATAGTAAATTCGCTCAGCTGTGTCCAACTCTTTATGATCATATGGACTGTAGCCCACCAGGCTCCATCGGTCCATGGAATTCTCAGGCAAGAATATAGGAATGGGTCACCATTTCCTTCTCCACGGTATCTTCCCAACCCAGGGATCGAACCCAGGTCTCCCACATTGCAAGTAGATTCTTTACCATCTGAGCCACCAAGGAAGCCCCCCTTAGGTGATAACAGAGTGATTGAAAGGACTATATTTGGAGCAACTCACTTCATTCACTGTAAAAGGGAGGTGATGAGTGAGCGACAATCAAGATGCCAGTACTTGGTATGACTTATTCTACACTGTAAATTATAAATTTATTTTGGAGCAGCCTGTACCCTGAATCCAATGATAATCCAGCCTGTACCCTGAATCTCACTGAGTGGCCTGCTAAGTGAAGCTGACACTTTCTCTTGATTGTTCCATTTCTTGTGTGAGAGAAAATATTACATTTTTTTCTAGTTTTATTGAAGTATGATTGATACACAAAAAATTTGCACAAACTTTACACTCTGATGAGTTTGGATATATATGCATACACCCATGAGACCATCACCACAACCAAGGTACTAAATCTTTCTATCACCTCCAAAAATGTCCTTGTATTTTTTTGTGTTTTTTTTAGGAGGGGAAATTGCTTTGGTTTTCTTTTTGGTAAGAATATTCAGCATTAACAAATCTTAACATATTTGAATATATATGTCCCTGATCTTGAAAATCTACCTTATTCTCTCCTTTCCAGTTTCTTCCTCTGCTCTCTCCACCTCTCTTTCCTTCTCATCTCCTAACCCTTCCTCTGATATGCACACATAAATATACAAGCTTCCTGTTTATTGTTAGGACATTTTTGAGACTGACATGATAATTACTGACCTTGTGATTACTGATATAGCAATCATTTAATACTTTAATGTAAATACTCTAAAATATATTTTTGCATATGCTTAAAAGAGTAAGATGTAAAGAACTAAAAATCGTGAATTATCTAGCTGATAAGAAAGGTATTAATTTTATATATGAGAATACATTTAATGGCATTTAATGATGTCTACACACACACACAGTTGTTTTTTTTTAAAAAGTATTCTTACTCTCTAAAGTCTGTGTACTCCAGTTTTTCATGCATGGGAAATAAAGCACACATTCTAGAATTTCTTTTTTTGTTTATGTTGAGTTCTCCATGGAAAAACTAAGCCAAGAACATAATGTTCTCTGTTTTTGATGAATAGCTGATTCCACTTTAAAAGGAAAAGCCTTCCTTTCAAAAAGCTGTAAAATAGAATTATTTTAAAAATAACTCCATCTGGCTCATTGTGGAATATCATTTAAAAATGTATGCTGAGTCTAAAGTATTTTCCTTGGTCATGAAATAAATATATGTACATAGTCTACATATCTCATTAATTTAAGTTTGTGTCTGCTATTGAGCTTGAGAATCAATGGTTACATAAATATTGATATTGACAGTGTTCTCCAGGAGCAATGGTATTAGTAATGCATTATCTGTGTAGAGCCGGAAAATAATGACCAGCCAAAGGTAGACTTGTTCCGAATGTCAGAAATTAAGCCTTGATTATATAATAAATTAATATCCTCTACTAACTTACTCTTTATGCATCAGCTAAATCCTGTTAGCTGCAGCCTTGCAGCCTTGAAGAACAATATTGAGCCTTCAGGTGATGTTCCTTTGCCTCTCACTCACTGGCACATGTCTAAGGTTACCAAGAACTCCCAGTCAAGTAGCTTGCACAATAAATCCTTAACCTTGGGGCTCTTGTAATTGATGAAAGTCTGGGATCAAATGGTACATTCTTTGACATGGTTAAGTTATCTCTTGGAGATAATAAACCAATAAAATATACTGTGATTCCTTCGTCTACAATCCTATTTGGCCTGAGCATAGGCTATTAAGAGCACGGTTTTCTGTCTCTTTATTTCTCATGACTTGACGTAATAAAGAAAATAAAATATAGTGAGTGGATGCTTGTCTCTCCTACTCTCTTTCTTTTTCAATTTTTTTCCTATAAAAAGAGGAAAAAATGAGAGCCTGATAAATATAGCTGTGGGAATGAAACCTGTATTGTTGCTACACTGCACATATTCTTATAGCCTTCTAAATCGTAAAACGTTAACAGCAAAACTAAATCTTGACATGTTGATAGCTAAAACCATACTGCAATATGGCACATCAATTGCCTGTTATGTTTTTGAGAACCAAAAAATATTCTCTTCTGTACCATTAACATAAATCATACTAGTTAAAACACTTTAATTCTCCAGGTGTTTTTCTTATGTGTTTTTTTTTTTTTTTCTAGGTGGTGCATTTGTTGATGTCAGCTTGGGAGGGGGAGGAGGCAGGAGATGAGATAAACTGTAAAATTTGCTATGGGGTTATGCACACAAATCAAACTCAATAAGTTTGTCAGATGAACATTTCACATTAGCCAATATAATAACCTGTCATATGACTTTAAATAGTTTCTCCTCTTCCCATATTTCAGAAGAACAATATAATGCTGTGTGTTGCCACAGATGCATGTTTTAATTTTTTTTAAGAACAACTAGTTTTATAAGACTTCCATCATCCTATAGCTCTTCAGATGTGAGTTTTAGTACTGTTATGAGCAAGGAACATGACTAATGTTAACAGAACTTAAGTAATAGTACATTGTAGATAATTTTTTGAGACATTGAATAACTGGAAAATTACTGGCAGTAATATTTGGTCCTAGGAGGTGCATATCGATGAATTTTTTAAACATACGTATAATTGGCAAAATTTTCTGTTTTTAATATTTGGAAGGCTGAATGAACATGGTGCGCTAAGCAAACAAGTTTAACACCTCTGTATCCTCTCTGTTAACCACAAGTGGTTGATTTTGTTCAAAGCTGCTCTATCCTCTCACTGGGATGAATATTTTAATCCCTAAAGGTGGCAGCAGCCTATGTTTGGAACTCTTTCACTTTGAAAATGAACGGAGCTCTAAAAAACCTCCTAAGTTCAAACAGGGTGATCATACTTTGAATCTGTTTCTCATGAGATCACTTTCATTGCTGAACCAGTTCATTATATGACATGCTTATTTTCTTAGTTCCCATCTGGCCCCCTGGTATTCATTAGTTCCCGCAGTTATCTCTTTCTGCGTGCTCCTTTTCTCTTGCACTAAACATATTTTATTGCTGGATATTGATTTAGCAAAAAGTGTCAGTGCATAAGCAAATTCAATAATTACATATAATATCACTCAAACTTCATTATTCCTTTTCATTGCTGATAATATCCCACTGTGTAAATAGACAATATTTTATTTACCCACCCATCAGTTAATAAGATGTGAGTCATAGAGAGAGCAACTTCAGGTTTGAACTTCTCTGCACACTGTCCAATAAAGTCAATTGCTTTGAGGAGAGCTCCATAGGTCTCAGGGCTTCCCAGCTGGCTCAGTTTTTACAGAATCCGCCTGCCAATGCAGAAGATGCAAGAGATGTGGGTTCGATCCCTGGGTCAGGAAAATTCCCAGGAGGAGGAAATGGCACCTCACTCCAATATTGTTGCCTGGTAAATTCCATGAACAGTGGAACCTGGCAAGCTACAATCCCAGGGATCGCCAAGAGTCAGGTATGACTGAGCATGCATGCATACACCATAGTTCTCTCTTCTTATACCCTTTTTATCCCTGTAGGCAAAATCTCTGAGCCACTGGTTCAAAACTGGGAGTAAGGGAAAGTGACCGACTTCTGTTGGGACGACATCCCTGCCTTCAGAGAAGCATTCTGGGTTGGGGCAGTGTTTCTAGTATTCTGAGTTTGCATATGCCAACACAGAATTTATTCTCTAAGTGATAACTGGGACAAAGGTGATTGGCACTTTTTTTGGTCTATTATCCATGAGGTAGAACCTGAGGGGTGAAAGGAGGGAGGAGGATTCATGTATTTGCTCAGAATTTAGCTTCGGCAGTATAATGCTGGGATAGATAAGAGATGCTCATGGCCTGTTTCACCTAGGGAGATACCATAGCCCTTGACTGGAGCTGAGGGAAGAGGGAGACCCATCTTCTTGGTCACAAACTACCAGATTATAGGCCCCAGCACGGTGACCTGGGTTTTTCAGAAAGAGAGTGAATAGACTGTGGGTCCAAGGCTACCGACCTGCTGCTCTTCTGACAGATTTGATTTGTAGCACACATTTAAGACGATTTCCAGAGACTTCAAATATTGGAGGCTTTTAAAAGAAATAATTATTATCACTTTTGGGTGTTTTTTCTGGAGAGTATACCTAGAGAACTCCTTATGCTACTATTGTGGAAATCTTCTTTCTGGGGAGTTATTGCTGCTGCTGCTAAGTCACTTCAGTTGTGTCCAACTCTGTGTGACCCCATAGACGGCAGCCCACCAGGCTTCCTCGTCTTGCCTGGGATTCTCCAGGCAAGAACACTGGAGTGGGTTGCCATTTCCGTCTCCAATGCATGAAAGTGAAAAGTGAAAGTGAAGTTGCTCAGTCATGTCCGACTCTTAGTGACCCCATGGACTGCAGCCTACCAGGCTCCTCCGCCCATGGGATTTTCCAGACAAGAGTACTGGAGTGGGGTGCCTTCGCCTTCTCTGAGGGAGTTATTGGAAAGATATTCTTTCTGGTTTTGTCACTGCCTTCCATTCACATCTGCTTCAAATGTGAATTTAAATGAAATGGAGAAGCCATCTTGTTACCACTGGGTGACCAGAATGAGAAAAAAAAAAAAAAAGACAACAGGATAATGAAAGAAATGTGAGTCCTAATGTTACTAGGCAGCAGAGCATTGTCAGCACCTTTGGATTTACTGTTATGAAAGAAAAATAAACCACTGTGTGGTTAAGCCACAGACTGTGGGTTTTCTGTTAAACTTAGACAAATAGGATATTAACTTATACAGACCCACATTTCTTATTATCTTCAAAATATAGATTATTGCCTTAAAGGCATCCCATATTTAGCGTAATTTAAACCTAACCTCTTATTCCTCCTCCAATTATTTTTTTTTTCCTTTTAACTTTTGCTTCCTTATAGGCATCAAATTCTAGAGTCTTCCTAAATTATGACTAGCATATTGTCTTATACTCCTCCATCTTCTACATCTAATGACTCACTAAATCTTATTTTTACCTCTTAAAAAAATCCTTTTAGCTCAGTTCAGTCATTAAGTCATGTCCTACTCTTTGCGATCCCATTGACAGCAACATGTCAGGCTTCCCTATCTTTCACCAACTCCCAGAGCTTGCTCAAACTCACAGATGCTGATGCCATCCAACCATCTTATCCTCTGTCATCCCCTTCTCCGCTGCCTTCAATCTTTCCCAGAATCAGCGTCTTTTCCAATGAGTCTATTCTTCACATCGGGTGGCTAAAGTACTGAAGCTTCAGCTTCAGCTTCAGCATCAGTCCTTCCAATGAATATTCAGAACTGATTTCCTTTAGGATCAACAAGTTTGAACTCCTTGCTGTCTAAGGGACAATCAAGAGTCTTCTCCAACACCACAGTTCAAAAACATCAACTCTTCAGCACCCAAGCTTCTTTATGGTCCAACTCTCACATCCATACATGACTACTGGAAAAATCATAGCTTTGACTAGATGGACTTTGTCAGCAAAGTAATGTCTCTCCTTTTTAATATGCTATCTAGATTGGTCATAGCTTTTTTTCAAGGACCAAGAATCTTTTAATTGCACGGCTGCAGTCACCGTCTGCTGTGACTTTGGAACCCAAGAAAATAAAGTCTGTTACTGTTTCCATTATTCCCCCATCTATTTGCCATGAAGTGATGGGACCAGATGCCATGATCTTTGTTTTTTGAATATTGAGCTTTAAGCCAGCTTTTTTACTTGCCTCTGTCCCTTTCATCAAGAGGCTCTTTAGTTCCTCTTCAATATCTACCATAAGGGTGGTATCAGCTGCATATCTGAGGTTATTGATATTTCTCTCAGTAATCTCAATTCCAGCTTGTGCTTCATCCAGCCTGGCATTTTGCATGATCTACCCTGCATATAAGTTAAATAAGCAAGGTGACAATATACAGCCTTGACATACTTCTTTCCCAATATGGAACCAATCCATGGTTCCATGTCTGATTCTAAATGTTACTTCTTGACCTTCATACAGATTTCTCAGCAGGCATATAAGGTGGTCTGGTATTCCCAACTCCTTAAGAATTTTCCACAGTTTTTTGTGATCCACACACTCAAAGGTTTTAGCATAGCTAGTGAAGCAGAAGCAGATGTTTTCTGGAATTCTCTTGGTTTTTCTATGATCCAAAGGATGTTGGCAATTTGATCTCTGGTTCCTCTGCCTTTTCTCAACCCAACTGAACATCTGGAAGTTCTCGTTCATGTTCTGTTGAAGCCTAGCTTGGAGAATTTTGAGCATTACTTTGCTAGTGTGTGAGATAAGAGCAGACTGAGGAGCCTGATAGGCTACAGTCCATGGGGTCGCAAAGAATTGGTCACGACTGAGCGACTTCACATTCACATTCACATTCACACTGGACATCCTTTGGCATTGCCTTTCTTTGGGATTGGAATGAAAACTGACCTTTTCTAGTTCTGTGGCCACTGCTGAGTTTTCCAAATTTGCTGGCATACTGAGTGCAACATTTTTCCAGCATCATCTTTTAGGATTTGAAATAGCTCAGCTGGAATTCCATCACCTCCACTAGCTTTGCTTTTAGTGATGCTTTCTAAGGCCCACTTGACTTCACACTCCAGGATGTCTGGCTCTAGGTAAGTGATCACTCCATCATGGTTCTCTGTGTCATTAAGATCTTTATTGTATAGTTCTTCTGTGTATTCTTGCTACCTCTTTTCCTATCACAAGTGAATTAATATGAACCTTCTTCAAACTTCACTTGAATTATTGCAAGAGTCTCTTAACTATTTGTTACTTCAATTTTCATCCCATACTACAGATTAGGCAACAATTTAAAAATGCACATTGGATATGTCCCTGCCCTATCAATATGTTTTCAATGATTCTATCTCCCTCTCTCTCTCTTTTTTATGAATCTTATCAGCTCTAGACCTTCTTAGCATCACAGCAGGTCTTTGTAAACTCACCTAAGATTGGCTCTTCTGCCTATGTTGTACTATTTCCCAACATAAGCTCTGTACTTCAGACAAGCTGAAGGACATATTCTCTTACTTTGAGACTTTATATCTACTTGTCCTTTAACGGAAATGCTTTCCTCCTTTTTTCTGCTTGGTGAATTACATTAGTCCTAAAATTTCTTTAAAAATATCATCACAAAAAAGACCTCTGCATTTTTCTTGTATTGTTATAGTTGCCACATTTCAGTAAGTGTTTCTTTTTTCTTTTCCCCTTCTTAGAATGTAAACTCCAGATGTTCAGGCTTTCTCATAGGTGTATGTGTGTGCCTGTGTTTATGCTTGATTATCAGGTTCTTCATGCAGTGAGTGGCAGAGATGTTGCTTAATGCATTTTTAGAAGGAAAATAAGAAACAAGGAATGCAGGAAGATAGTTTGAGTCTAGGATCATGAGAAAGAGCATGTGAGAAATTAATTTTATTATAAAATTACAACATATCATTATTTTTATAAGTACATTGTAGTACCCAAGGAAACATTAGCTCTCTTATTCTAATAGAAACTAATAAAGAAATTTCAAAGATTTCACATGAAAGAAACATCATTTTTCTTAACTTGTGCTAGGACAACCCTAAATTCATCACAAGTTTTACAACACCAGAATGCTGAGAAAAACAAAGTAGATAACTAATTCTTCAAATCATCAGATACACATCTCCATGTAAATCTCAACCAGTATTTTCAGATCCTGATATAAAAAACAGCACAACTATTTTCTGTATATGGACAAAAGTACCCACAAATTCAGGGAACTTCAAAGACTGTCTATGAATTAAAAAGCAGTTTACCTTTACAAAGGCAATTCTTATGAATTTTAATGTAAATGTCAACTTGTCAGCTCTAACTCTCAGAGTTGACAATAAAAATAAAGCTAGAATAAATGTGTTTATAGGCACACATAAGTGCATATATAGCAATGAAATGCAATTGGTTCTGTGATATAAGTACAAGGCAGTGGGCACAACAAACTAATGGGGTCTACTTTGAACAGGTAATGTGCAGTGTGGAAAGAGAAGCAAGAATGTCCCTTGAGTAGAATGATGCTTAAGATATCTATAAAGGGATACAGTTCACTAAGATTCACTATGGGAAGCAAAGTAGCCCAGGGAGTGAAAACAACTCTACAAAATGTCAAGATTTACCCTCTCTGGTGCCTTCAGAAAAATGCAAATTAATGAACACAAGGGAAAGGATGTTAGAGACAGGATCAAGTCAGGAGCTAAGATTGTGGTGAGAATTGAGTCTAGAAAGAGAATAATAATTATGAAGGGTCTTGAATAGCATGCTAAGGATTTAGGTGGAACTATTAAATTATTTCAGATAGGGTATTATAATCATTAGTTTTCTGTTTGAAGGAGATGCATTAAAAACAAGATACTGGAGGTCTTAGCAACACCTAAGGAAGCAGATAAAAAGCAGGTAAGGGACTCTTCCAGTAGTACAAGCAAGAGATGAAAGCCTGCATCAATTAACTGGAAACCAAATGACAATTACATGTAGGAAATTACTAAAGGAAAACTCATCAGTAGATCATAGTGATATATGGGTTTGACATCTAGAATGAGTCCCAAGTTCCTGAGTTTGATGCCTGGAAATCTGACCTAGATGATAAAAGATGGTTTGATTTTAGATATAATGCGTCATTAAGTCCAACATCTTTATTTTATAAAAGATAAAAGTACATAGATGTTAAGTGATTTGCCAAGGTCTTGTAGCTGTTTATCAAGTCTTGAAAGGACTGGAACATAACTCTCTTAATTTTCATTTCAGTGCTCTTTCCAACAAACAGAACTATATTCAAAGATTCAGCACTCTCACAATGTTCATGCCAGGCAAGATGACATAATGGAAAAAAATACATGGAGTTCCAGCTTCCTAATTGTTCCATAAAAGGATTTGGGGGCTATGTGTTTGACAATGACAGATTTGCCATTTGAGGATATTATCTAAAATTTATGAGATAATTATTATAATCGAATCTTTTTTATTTTTAGGAATGAAAGTTCAGATTTCATCCTATTTTGTAACTGTAAAAAAAATCATGACACTTTCCATCAGTGATACATCATTTATCATCAGATGTAAAGAAACAGTGAAGTTTTATGTGTAATAATAAAGCAGATCTTCTGTGTACTCCATGTAAAGCTGTGATTACTCTCCACAGCTATCTTACCTGATGGATTTTGGGGATAAGTACCAAGATCTTGACTATCAAAATGCTTCACCAGGCCTGCTGATGGAGTAAAATGAAAGTGGTAAAATCCAACATTTTCTAAATCTTTAGATTTAAAAACTAAACATATCTTTGTAACAAAAATCTCATCCAAACTGTTCACTCTCTGTCGTAAACCTTCCACAAATGATTCCTTTTTCTACTTCTCAGATAAAACTGCTTAGTCTTCCTAGGCTTACTGTTCCTATGATTGCAAAAGTGTTGTGTTCATTCATCTGAACTTAACCACAGGCCTCACTCACTGACAATATTTGTCTTTACAAGCTACTTTTCCTTGCTCCAAACAAGCAGCTCCTTTTTTAAAGTCAGTCTCTTTCCGCAAGTTTCTGTCAGCAAACATATCTTCCCAGCTTGAAGTTAGTCCTACTTTTTCTGTTTTTCCTTTTTTTTTTTTTCTTTTAAATTAACCACCAGACAGACACCATCTGACTATAAAACAGTCAAGGTCTGAAGTTACCTTGTGTATCTTAGTTCCTTTATCTTGTGACCCCTTAACTCATTAAACATTGAATAAACACAGACACTAATTTCAAATGGGACAAAATTTACCTCTTCAGGTAATGAATTCTCTTCATTTGATTCTCAGTTCCATTTTAATTACTTCTGTGATGAGGCTCCATCTTTCTAACTCTGGGATCTCCCAAGCATAAAAGTTTAGTGAGAATTTGCACTGCATCGCAAATTCAGTATTAGACCCTTCAGGACCCCCAAAAGTCACAGAAACTTGGATCAATTTTGTCCTTTACAGATGGAGCTATTTGACTGAAAATTTGACTCTTTACTTAGACAGAGATTATGAAAGAAATAATTAAATATCCCAATACAGTATAATGGTATAACAGAGAAATAAATGCCAGAATATGACTTTTAACCACATTTCAAACATAACAGAATCCCCTCTGGGATACATAGAACTAGATGTTTCTGAAATGCCTCCTCACCTTCATTATTGAGATTAACAGGCCTAGAATTATTTGTGAACAAATTTCATCTCTATCATTATCTGATTCTATACAGAACACCTTACGTTTAAATTTATTCCATTTATACTCCTCATCATACAGATACTAATAAATAGCATTGAAATCCTTTCATAGGTAGAGCCATTAATTAATTAATTATTCCATTAATTCACTTCACGAATATGTACCATATGCTTTGAACGTGGCAGGCTTGTGCAGAATAGTTTCCATGAGGTTTTAGAAATTAAACAAAAGCAAAGCTCCGAAAGTTAAATAACTTGCCCAAGGTCACATAGCCAGTAGTTAAACACATGGTCAACTCATACCAAAGTCCATCTGTTTTTCATTCCATTCCTCTGACCTCAAGGAGCTCCTGGTTTAGTGGAAGAAATGTACAACCAAATAAATAATTTAAAATACGGCATAAGAAGGTGTTTTGTTAAGTCCCTGAGGGACTTAATAACTTTCTTTGGGACCCTCATAAATCCAAGAAATATCATTTAATAAAATAATTACTTTAATCACTAAAATGTCTTCCAAAGTGCAGATAGTCAGAGTTGCTCATGAAACTCACTTTAATATTGTAATTTGGATGTATTTTTTTTTTCTGATAGCTTAAAATGTAAACATATTTTTGGCTCTCACTAACTTTTAAAAGAATTGGTATTTTTACTTGGAAACACCCAACAGGCACCGTTCAGGCCATCCTTGGAGCAAGCAGGTGGCTTGTCCTCTAACTTTCAGTAAATCAGAATATACGAAGAGGCAGATTAGTGAAAACCTCTTTCCAGGGCAGCCTGAAAAACCACATCTCATCCTTGGCTGGATTGCCACTATTGTGCATTCTGAAATCTACATATAGAAATTCCTGTGCTTCTCTCCTTTAATGAGAAGTTTCCATATTTCTCCAGAACAATCACTGTTAGAACTGTACACTGTGCCCCTTCTCAGCTGGTCTTGTTCCCCTACTGGCACAAAGCTGTCAGGAACTGAAATCTTAACTCTCTCATTTGGCTTGAAACCTTCCTATTGTCATCCTGGTTTACAGAGGAAAAATGAAAGGGTATTAAGAATTGTCTATTTTTTTTTCATTCTTTATGTGTCTCTGCTTACTGAATAAAGTTCATTCACAGAGAAGAATAATAGCCTGCATAACTTTTACTACTTAAAGTAAAAAAAAAAAAAATCATTCTCCTGACATGCCTAAAAGCTACAGCTTAGTTAAATATAAAAGGTAAAATTGCATGAAGAATCAGAAGTAAAAAGAAAAGGAATTTTCAAGCTAAAAAGGTCCAGAAAGAGAATTCCAGGCCCCTTGAAATGGCATGTATATGGGTATGGGGTTTTAAGAGTCTCCCTTGGAATTTGGCATCTGGGAGCTCCAGGCAGGAGAGAGACAGGCAGTGGGAGATTGAGTAGATTGAGGCCCAATTATAACTACCTTTTTAAGGAGATTAAAATTTCACAACAAGGGTAATTTTTATTGATTTCCTTTTCTAATTTTGATCAGTCAAGAAGAAAACATGAATGAAGTCTAAGCAGTAACAAAAGATTGTGTCTGGTTTTATGACTAAAAGCATGGATCTTTATTTATTCATTCAAACAAGGCTTTGCTTGCCTCTCCTCTTAAATATTTGCTTCCCGGAAAAAAAAAAATGTAATTATTTATATGCTAGATAGTTTATCCCAAAAATATTTTGGTTCATAGCCTTACACTGTCACATTTTTTTTCCATGTAACTTTCTCATAAAATTAGAGGCATACTGCAAAACTGCAAAGCACCCAAAACTGAAAACAGGAAATTCTTCTTAAGCCAATGTGTCATTATCTCATGAAATTCACGACTGCCTAAGAACACTGATGTGGCTTAGAATATTTTTAAATGAGATCATAAATTCATACAGAGTAAACTGAATTTTAAAGTTATAACTTTATAACAACCCAAACAAAACATAAATCCTGAGGCAGCAATACCAAGTTGATCAGCAAATGTATCAAGCACTAAATTGTCTTCTGAAATTATACCGTAATTTAATAGCTTTTGCATAAAAATTGAAAAAACACTTTGAAAATTGCTTATTTATGATTCATGATTATCTTCCTATTAGTTTATTAAAATAACTGGCATTTATACTGTAGGGTTTACAGTCCATCATATGATCTGTTAACATAGACCATATGATGTGACCTTTGTAATAAGCAGATTGTTACTATAGCACTTAAATAGTAGCATTTCTGTATCACAAATGATAAAACTAAGACTAAACATGCTAATTACTTGCTCAGATTTATGTGCTAGTCTATTAAGTGAAAATTTGGGAAACAACCTGAAAATCCAATTTAAAAACGTGAAACATTTTATGAGAAGAATGTACAATTTAAAGGTTACATATTTTAACTAAGACTGGAAATCTAGATTATGTAGGGAAAGCAAACTTTTAAAATCTTATACCAAAAATACCTCAACTAATGTCAATAAATAACTTTTAATTTCAAAAAACAAATTTTTAATTCAGGTGATAGATTAAGGATTTATATCTTTAAATATAAACTGAAAAATAAAAGGATAGCAACTACTTTAACTTTACCCATTAAAGTGATAAGATTTAAAAGCAAGAACAATAACACTTATTGCTGGTCAGGCTAGAAGGTGTTTGGGGCTGTGATATGTTTAAGCTTCTATCAGAGTAGCTCAGTTGGTAAAGAATCTGCCTGCAATGCAGGATACCCAGGTTCGATTCCTGGTTCAGGAAGATCCCCTGGAGAAGGAAATGGCAACCCACCCCAATATTCTTGCCTGGAGAAGCCCATGGACAGAGGAGCATGGTGGGCTACAATCCATGGTGTTACAAGAGTCGGACATGACTTAGCAACTAAACCAGTATGTTTCAACTTCTATCAGGGTCCAATAAACATAATAAACATGTATGCCTTCAACTAAGAAATGGAGTAAGTATGGGTCCCTCTTATAATAATAAGATCACACTGTATAAAATTATGTATACAAAAATGCTTGTCACAGTATTATTTAAGGAGGGTTGAATGTCCAATCAGTGAAGAATCATCAAATGAATGGCTGAACATGCATAAAATTGAATATTATGCAGCCATTAAAATATGTTAATTAGAGCTATATATTTCAGGTGATTCAGTGTTTCTGCATGGTATGGTTGAGTAAGAAAGCCAAGATGCATAAAACTGTGCCTAATATTATTCTATTTAAAAATAAGTATTGTGTATATGCTGTGCTGTGTTTAGTTACTCAGTTGTGTCTCGCTTTTATGTATATCTGTCTATTATGAAGATAATAAAAATAAAGGGACATATGAACATACTAATGAGGAGAGTGAGTGATGTGGTTATAGAGAAAAAGTGAGAGATCTGGGTAGAAAGAAAAGGTGGAAGTGTCCAAGTAAGATGGGAAAATGTAGAACATTCTGTGCCTCAAAGAAATAGAGTATTTATGTACAAAAAAACTTAAATTATGAACAAAAATTAATAGTGTGATAATCATTGCTACCATCTCAGTTATTGTTAATAACTTAGTCCTCTTCAGTCACCTGGATCTGATCCTTGTCTTGTCTCATGGGAATAGAGAACATTTTTCTTTCAGCTTTTAGTACAAACTTAAGTTTCACCCTTATACTTCTTTATGGAAGGACCTTTTGAGGCAGATTTCTAACTTAATAAACTAGTTTTTTCATCTATTTTGCTAATTTTCATTCTTCCTCTTTTTCTAAAGTTATTTTTATCATTTGATCAGTAGAAGTTTACTTTTCACATGACTCAAATCAGGTAGTTGATCTGATTTAGTCAGTGCTTTCAGTTTGTTTTTTTGTTTTTATTTCTTCTGCTTCAGTCTGATAAATTTTCTCAAGGGACTTTAAAAATTTGAGAAATGAATATGCTTGATTTGTTTTTTGGAGGAAAGATGTTTGTTAGGATTTGTGTCATAAGTTCTGACTTGAAAGGATACAATAGTATGACTTTCATGTCTTTAAATTTCATTAACATAATAAAAGTGATTTATAAGAATTTTAAAAGAGTAAATTTAAAAGTCTTACTAAAAAGCCCCTGCTAAATGAATTGCCAGTCTAGGTTGATGTAGGGTGCAGGATGCTTGGGGCTGGTTCACTGGGATGACCCAGAGGGATGGTGGTGAGGCGGGGGGAAAGGTGGGAGGGGGGTTCGGGATTGGGAACATGTGTACACCTGTGGTGGATTCATGTTGATGTGTGGCAAAACCAATACAATATTGTAAAGTAAAATAATAATAATAAAATAAATAAA